>CM053585.1:94136419-94180952 GCA_028646515.1 Pseudochirops corinnae | reverse complement strand
CACAGGCTCCATGTGACCACATTCAGCCTATTAAGGAACAGAGTATACTTTCAAATATCCAAGGGTCCTCAGAGTCACGTAGCCACATTAGCAAAGGGCCTAGGGGCAGGGAAGATCTTCAGATTCCCATAACAGTAGGTTATGCCCAAATTTTCTCTACATGGGTTACATGACAAATGATTCATTAAGCAAAGTCACTTTTTCTGTAAAATGAGAAGAAATCCCTGCATGTGTAGATATAGGGAAATGGCCTCAGCATAGAGTCTCTTCTTGGATTCTTGGAAACATTTACAAAGGAAAAGACCAGTTTTGAGGGTTTGTCTCTTTTCTCTCATCCCCCTGTCTCATGGACAATTTTTGCACTTGTTATCAGCCTCACATTAGGTATCAGAAATTCATTGGGAAAGAACACTGACATGGGGCTCTTCTGGTACATGGTTTCTAAATATGGTGGGGTTTTCACCCTAAAATGCTGTGCTCAAAAAGACTTTAATTCAGGAAGCATTTGTTTAGCTTCTCCTATGTAGCCTGGCATTCAGAGACAAAAACAAAGCAGTTTTTACCCTCAAGGAGCTTACATTCAACACGTACACAGTTATATGAAGTAAATATTAATGATTGTTTTGGAGAGGGAGTCAACAACTGGGAGGGATCAGAAAGGTCTCATGTACGAGTATACATGAACTTACTTTTAAATGGATTTACAGTTTCCATGAGGTAGATGTGAGAAGAGATAGAATTCCATACAAGGAGAACAGCTTTTACAAAGTGAAGATCAGTCAATCAATCAATACACAGGTATTTATCAAATGCTGCTTATGTATTAGGCACTATGTGGGTGCTGGGGATACAAAGCTAACAATGAAAGGGTCCCAGACATCAAGGAGCTTACATCGGTCAGGAGAGACATGTAATCATTTAAGTTATATGCCTAATAAATACAAGGTAATTTTGGAAGGGCAGACACTAATAGACCAGGCTTTAAGTAGAACATGGAGCTTAAGCTGAGTTTTGAAGGAAAGAAAGGATTTTTAAGAGGTGGATTTTAAATAAGGAGGGAGTATATATAAGGCATGGGGATAGTCTGTGCAAAGGCATAGAGATAGAAGATAGAGTGCTGTGTGTGAGGAATATCAAGAAAGCCAGTATGGCGGAACCACAGAACATGGGAAGGGAAATAATACACAAGATTGGCCAGATAAGTTGGTGACAGGTTTTGAATGATGATAAAAACCAAACAGAAGATGTTATTCAACAGATGTCAGATGTTACGAGAGACCAAGATGGAGGAAGATTGAGAAAAGGCCATTGGATTTTCAGCTGGGGGCTGAAGTGTGGTCAGGAATTGTTATCCAAAGAGGCAACATAGGCAAAGGAAAGATCACTGGAATTGGGTTCTAGTCTTTGCTATTAACTTTGTGACCTCAGGCACATTATTTGACCTCTCTTACACACAATTTCCTTGTTTTAAGATGGTCTGCCTACAAAATTTCTAAGATTCCTTCAGCTCTAAAATCCTGTGAATCTATGAACAACTCTTCTTTCATTTATTGCCAAAATGATTCGGGGCTTTAAGCATCCAAGAATTTGTCTTTGTCCCAGAAATACATCCTGAGAACACTGGGTCTTCCCCGAGTCCTTTTGAAGTTCCAGTATTTTGAACCCAAGTTCATTCTCTAGGGTTTTTTCTCGTCTGTCTTGTTGGCTTCTTGGAATTGAGTTATTTGCTAACGCCATTCTCGTTCTTCCTGGCCTCTTGGATTCTGCTGCCTTTCATTGCATTTTATGCTGTTTTCACTTTCTACTTAAAAAAAAATAGGCAGAACAAAATAAAGCAGTGTGCCAGCAGAGAGGGCTCTTCCATTTAGGCCCTGGAAGCTGCCGTAACAATTACATAGAAGAGAAAAGGGACTTTATTGTAGGTGTAAAGTTGAGGCTAGGCAAAGCAGACAAACAACCATGTCAGAGGCCTAGGAAATTGTGCTCTAGTGATCAAAGGATCAGTGGGCATGAAAAGACCTTGTGAGCTCGACTGCTGGAGTTTCACCATTACCTGCCCACTCCTTCCCCTTCCTCCCAACCTCCTCAGCCCTTCCTTCCCTCCTCCCTTCCCTTTGGCTTTGTGCTATTTGTCTAGCTGGCTTCTTGAAACTAAATGATTATGACTTTGGTGACTAAACCATCCCCTGTCCTTCTTAACTCCTCTCATTTTTGTTGAATGCTATAAATTATTTCTGTGTGCTTAGAGTTTTGCATTTAAAAACACTTTATAAAGTATAATTATAGTTCACTTTTATGTGGTACTTTAAGGAATACAAAGTACTTTGTAAATATGATCTGATTTGATAAAAAGAATTTGATTCTGCTTATTATCTTTAGAAGGTGACAACTTTTTAATTTAACTTTATTGAATCTTTTAACAGAATTATCAACATTGCATATCTATACAGATAACTAAATTCCCCTAGGAATTATTCATATTTAAATGAGCTAATTTGACCAAAAGAGATATTGTTAACTGTATTTCAGTCACTCCTTAGAATCTTTTGCCTATTAGTTCTCATTTACTATTTTTTCCTCATATGATTTTAGTTAGTGGTAATTCTCCTGTTTCTACTATTTTCTCTTTACATTATTTCAGAAAGTTCTTTCTAGATTTTTCTGGATTCCTCATACGTGTCTTCTTTGCATTATTGTATTCAGTTATAATAATGGATCACAATTATTTAAACATTCTTACACTATTAGCTATTTAGGTTGCTTCCGATTTTTTATGAGTGCATAAAATGTTGCTATGAAAAGATTTAGACATACAGTTGTGTTGTGTGTTTTCTTTTTAAATGACATTTCCAGGTTATATTACAATTATTAGGATTATTGTTTCAAAGGATATGATGATTTTTGTTATGTTTACTGTGTGTTGTCATATTATTCTTCATCTTTTCCCCCAAGTTCTCCCTTCTTTCTTATTTTACTAATACTTTTGAAGACACCACAATATTCCCACTAACCCAGAATCACATGCCATACTTTATTCCTCAATGTACTCTTCTATGTTCAATCAGTTGTCAAGTCCTTTTAATTCTACCTTTTTAACATTTCACATATATTCTCCCTTCTCTGACACTGTCACTTTCATGGTAGCAAGCCCTTATCACCTTACACCGGGACTATTATTGCAATTGTCTTCTGATTGGTCTCTTTGCTTCAAATCTCTCCTGACTCCAGTCCATTCTCCCCTAGGTCAAATTGGTCAAATTGATCTTTCTAAAAATCAAGTATAATCACCTCACCCTCCCCACTCATTCAATAAACTCCAGTGGCTCCCTATCACCACCAGGATTAAATATAAAATCCTCTATTGACATTCAAATATACGTGCCATCATCATAACCTATCTCCTACTTTTGCAATCTTTCTAAACTTTATTCCCAACCTACATAATCAGAGATCCAGTGACACTGACCTCCTTTCTGTTCCTCACATATGATACTCCATCTTCTGTGCATTTTTATGGACTGTACCCCAAGTTTGGAATTTTCTCCTCATCTCCATATTCTGATCTCCCTGGCTTCCAAGTGACAGCTAAAATCCCCCTTTCCAAAGGAACCTTTATCAATCCCCCTTAATGCAAATACTTTCACTCTACTATTTTCAGTTTATTCTGTAATATCTGGCTTGCACAAAATTCTTGGCATGTTGTCTTCCCTATTATTCTGTGAGCTCCTTTAGAACAAAGACAGTTTTTTGCCTGATTTTGTATCCCCAGTGCCTGGCATATATTAGGTGCTTAACAAAAGTTTGTTGGTGACTGACTCCAATTCCACAAGTAATGAGTATATTACAACCCTGCCAGTGTCGAGTTTCATCATTTTTAATGATTTTTGACAATTTTATTGGTGTGAGGTGGTATCTCAATGTTGTTTTTATTGTATTCTCTTTGATTATAGAAAAGTTGAACATTTTTCAAGTGATTCTTAACAACTTATGTTTCCTCTTTTTAAAAAACATGTTTTAAAATTGATGCTCTTTAGTTTTGCATCAGATTCATTTCCAAATATATTCTCCCCCTCCCCCCAACCAATGAACCATCACTCATATCAAAGATTTTAAAAATGGAGGGGTGGGGGGGAAGCACTTCAGCCAAACCAACAAATCCATCAGCAGTGTCAGACAGTATGGTGGACATTCTACGCCAGTGGTACTGCCACCTCTGCAGTGAAGGGAGTTAGATGTGTTATACTCTTCTTGGAGGCCAGACTTGGTCATTATAATTTTTTGTGTTTTCCTATAACCTGTTCCTATTCTTTTATCATTGCTCTATCGCTGATGGGAGTTATTGCTATGAATTTTAAAATGATTTCTTACATATTTTGGATGATGTGAGAATTTTAATGGCAAATCATGTACTTCCCAGAGCATGTCAGCCTTGTGCATTGCAGTATCACTTTAGATCGCAGAATGGTCTCAGGTCAGTGAAGCAGTATTGTGTAATGTAAAGAAGACTCAATGAAAAGTGTTGGAAAGGGAAGGGTGGGGTCATGGTTTCACCATTTGCTGGCTGTGTGACCTCAGGTAATTTGCTTCATCTCACTTTATTCATTCCTAAAAGGGGGATAATTGGGCTGGCTGGGTGGTACAGTGAATAGGGCACTGGCCCTGGAGTCAGGAGGACCAGAGTTCAAATCTAGTCTCAGACACTTAAGACTTAACTAGCTGTGTGTGACCTTGGGCAAGTCACTTAACCCCAATTGCCCTGCCTTCCCCCCTCCAAAATGCAAAATAATAATAATAATAAGTTACTTCACTTGCTTATAGAGAGATTTAGCTCAGGTGGTAGAGCTTAAAATATTAAGAAAGGATAAAAGAGTTATACAAGTATATAACACTACCTCTTTAGTGGAATATATGTTCAGATGTACTTTTACATTTTTGTTCTCATTTCAGTGTATATTGAAACTTGTTTCTTCTCTATCCACTATCTACATGGAGAATTCTTTCTTTCCTCTATTTGAAAAAAATCTACATTCATTTTCATTGACTCTTGGTGTAATGAAGAGTGCCTTAAATCACTGGAATCTGTGAAACAAAGAATATAAAACATAACGAAAACATACATCTGGACTCCTCCAAATGTGGTCAACTTTTTCATCTATAAAACAGGGGAAAAGAGGTGGGATTAGTCACTCAGCATCATAAGAGTGACTAGCAAGGACGAGAAAAATCTTTATTTAAAACATTACATTAGTTGATCAGGGCAGCTGGGTGGTACAATGGATAGAATATGCTGTGCCTGAATTCAGGAAGACCTGAATTCAAATCTGACCTCAGAAACTTATTAGCTGTGTGACCCTGGACAAGTCACTTAACCTTGTTTGGCTCAGTTTCCTCATCTGTAAAATTAACTGAAGAAGGAAATAGCAAAGCACTCCATTGTCTTTGCCAAGAAAATCCCAGATAGAGTCACAAAAAATCAGACATAACTGAAACAACAGAACAAAAACAGATTTGTTGATCTTCCTTTGAATGTGTTATGTTGGAATTCAGTTTTCTGGGTAAAGCGACTTTTCTCTTTGCAAAGATAATTTAAAAAATAGTGGCCAAGGTTTTTATTTTAAAGAAAAATAAACATAGCAACCAAAAGAACAACAACTAAATAAATTATTTGAATTGTTTCTGGAAATGGTGAATAAATCTGTAGAAGTAAGTACATATATCCTCCAATTTCCATGACCACTATTATTAACAATGCCCTTTGGGAAAGAAAATGGGATTCCCCCCCCCCCCCCACCACCACACACATACACACAGCATCCAATAGGTTACAATAAATTTCATAAATAGCTATAGCTTGTTCATCAGGAAGAAGAAATATATGAACTAATTTTATATGCCAGACTTACAGTATATAATTAAACCAAAGGAAACTGCATTAGGTTAATATGGATAACTAACTAGAATTCAATCCACAAAAACAAGGAAACTGAGTTAAAGGCAGATTCTCTGACCTCAACTCAACCTGTTCCATTAGCAGACTGAGGAAGACCGAAGTGCATTTTGTGTTATAAAACTTAAATGTTACTGAAATAAGAATATGCAGAAGGAAGTGAAAATATATGACCTTCACTTTAACTTTGACCCTTGCTTTTGAGGCTTTTTTTAAAGGTAGACATTAAAACACACAAAAAAACCATTTATTTTACTCAGAAGATGGACAAAATTTCTCCAGCTATAAAACACATTTGATGATAATTTTTTTATGATTAGGTAAGTAATGGCATATTTTGTAGTTTGTAGGAAAGTATTCTTCTAGTTTGAGATTTCTTTTCACATCTGATTTGGTGATGATACATTTGAATGGTCTCAATGATATTTTATGCTTCTAGATATTTTTTAGTTAAAAAAGCAAAAATGTATGGAATAAAATATTCTACATGTAAAAATATAACATTCTTTAAAAGCGTTCTTTGGAAAGGCAAATCTAGGGGAACAATTCATGGAAATAAACAATTAAAAATCTTTCATTTTCCTCCAGCCTCTGAAAGCATAAACAAAAATGACCCATTGCCTTGGAAGCCAAAGGCAGTGTTATTTAAAAAAAGTTAGACCTTAACAGAGAGTCTTCCAATTCATAAAAATTCAGTCATTCATTCAAGAACTATTGATTAAGTTCCTATTCTGTGTAAAGCATTATCCTAGTAAGAGATAGCAAACATACCTAAAGATTCAAAGATAAATAAGACATGCCTGTTGTCATGGAGATGACAATCTAACTACAGTGGTTCTCCACCTTCCTGATGCCACAACCCTTTAATACTCATATGTGGGTGTATCTGCATGTGGGCAGACCCGCCTGGAGACAGATAGAGGAGCCATGTCTTGGTTCCTAAGACCACTGGAGATATGTGTTTTCTGATGGTCTCAGTCGACCCCTGTAACCCTGTGAAAGGGTCGTTCAACCCTCAAAGGGGTGGCAACCCATAGGTTGAGAACCACTGAATTCTAACAGGAGGGATTAGGGCACACATATATATATACAATAGCTACAATGTAGAATAAAATTAAAAAGAACATAAAAAAGATACGGAGGGCTAAGTGAAGTCTAAGAGAAAAGATAACTTCTGCTTGATGGAACGAGGGAAGGTTTCATGGAAGAATGGCTTTTGATCTGGGCCCCAGAGGATGGCTGGGATTTTAATAAGCAGAAATATAGATGTCAGAAGGAGTATTTAAAGAAAAGGGCACACATAAGTGCAAAGATCCTAAGTCAGGAAAACAGTGACTATATATGAAGCATGGTGAGTAGATTCATTTTGACCGGGGCTTAATATAAGATAAAGGGAATAGTGTGGGATAAAGGTTGGAAAGGAGTGAGGCATCGGGTTATGGAGGGCCCTGAATGGTAGGCTAAATGTTCTGGCATTCTTAATCTTTTGTTTGATGGGTAATAGCGAACTACTTAAGAGTTTTGAGCAGAGTAATGACATGATCAGGTTATGGCTTTCCTTATGCAAAGGTTGAGTTAGAAAAATAGCAAGCAGAGAAGGTGATCTTCTTAAAATAGTACTTTTTACTAGTCTGTCGGACATGGGAGGCTGGGCAGATTTCCAGGGTCTCTGAATAAGGCTTTCCTGTGTCTTGCTTACCATGTGTGGTATAAATTGTTATGAATTTCCAGCATATCAGACAAGCATCACGAAGGAATGATCTAATTGGTCAGAGCTCACATGCTATATCACATGCTCTCTGTCATTTCAGGGGATATTATTTGGAATAGGAAAGACAAATATTTAAAAATTTGTTTTTCTAGCATGAGTTTTCCCTCAGTATCTAGTGGAATCGAGGAGAGCTCCGTGTTCTACAATATCTAATGAAATCAAGTAATAAAAAAAGCTACAAAATTCATGAGAGATGGAGCAATGATACTTTCAGTAGCGCAATCACTCAAAATGTATAATTCCTTATTAAGTTTGCTGTACATTGCCACTTAAAGGCATGGATTGGAGTGACTTTCCAGATTGCTCAAAAAGCATTGAGGAAACATTATGCTTTTTTAAGACAATGCTGACATGACCTTAATGAAATGGCTTAAAGAACTGATTGGTAGAATGCAGTCTATTCTAGTAAAGATTCAGGTTTTTTTGCTGAGCAGGGACAAAGCGCTTAATCTTTCTTTTTCTTATTTTCATAGGGCTTCAAAGTTAGGCTAGTTAGCTAGCATTTTTTTAAAACTTATTCCACAGTGGTAGAGCTAAATTAATTTCTGTCTACAGTGTGCTGTTTAAATGGTCCATAGATAGGGTCTAAATACAGAGATATCCAGCCTACTGACTTGTTTAGGTGGTTGGTGGATGCTGTTAGGACCCAGTGTGATAAGAAAAGCAGGAATGTGTTGGTTAAACTGACTGCCCCTTGAAGACAGATTATTACTAATTTTACTGTTTTTATGTTTCATTATAAAAGAAATCAGGGAAAAACCCCTTTAAATTTTTCTTTCTCTAGCTCTCTTGTGCTCTATTCTTTCCCCTCTTTTAGCCTCTCGGAGAGAAAGCAACCACAAAAGTCATGTTTGGTTTGGTGGAACGGGTTACCATGACCAAGAAGGAGCAGAGAAAGGGCTCCAGTATGTTGGCTAGGTTCTCTGTTTAAGACTTTACAGAAAGTCATGAAAAAGAAGAGGATAGGAAGAGTGTTTGGATGGGTTGTGATCTACCTTCTCTACATGTGGGAGAGTATGGATTCATTAAAGTACTTGGTCTGGTTGACCCACCTCTCAACACTACATTTAAGGGCCTGGAATATAGGCAATGCTTCATAAATATTTGTTGACTAGAATTAAAATGGTCACAGGTATTACATTCCAAGGTATTTTCAGAGATTATTTGGCTTTGTGGTCAAGTTTTCTTTACTTTTTTAGAAGTTAAATTCTTTCAGCAGGCTGCTTCAAGCACCAAAGCAATTATAGGCTAAAGTATCTTGCAACTTGTATATTGATCTTGAAACTATGTTTAGGATGTTAACCTAATATAACAAAAAATCAGAAGCATGGAAAGGAGGGAAACCAGAGGTCTTCATGTTTAACAAGAAATTTTTATAGTGGCAATAGAATAGGACATAAAACTGACAATCCAGTTTTTAATAAAAACATCTGTTTCTGTTCCCTGATCTTTTCATTTAATAAAAGACTCTTTGCAACAAAAATGAGTCACCCTTATAGATGTGTGATGGCAGCCAGTTTGTCTCAAAGCCTCCTGGAAGATGGGATCCTTTATAGTGGGAAAATAGTTGTCAAATGGAAGGAAAAGTTGCTATTGTTTATCCTTCCTTTTTGAAGAGGACCAATGACATCATGGGTGGTATCTTGACGTGCATGTGAATTGGATTTAAGCGAGGTAGAGTTGCCCAAATGGAAGGAATACTGCATTTGCATCCAGACTTTCTGAGTTCAAATCCCTGCTCTGTTACTTATTACCAATATAACCTAGTGCAATTGACAACCTCTAGAGGCCTCAGCTCGCTAAAGGCATGGTAGAGCAGAAAGAATCTGAATTTGGTGTCAGAGGTTCTGGGTTTGACTTCTGGCTTCACCATTCACTAGCTGTACAACCTTAGACAAGTTACTAAGCCTCTTGGACTTTGAGATTCTCATCTCTAAATCAAGGAGGTTGGCCTAGTTGTATTTCTCAGGCCCCTTCCATCTCTGAATCTGTGATCCTAAGATTTATAAGTAAACTCCAATACAGTTGTCTAATCTTTAATTAACTCCATGACAGCTGGACTAGAGGCTGATAGAATGGTTTAAGACAGTCTGGGATCTAAGACAATTTTTGATGTGAGAAGCAATACTGACTGAATAGTAGTGGTGCCATAAAGAAATGGTTTCCTGGAACAAAGATTAATTTTTTATCTTCATTTAAGTTTTGACTATGTTGTTATCTTTCCTCAGTAAGCAGCATGCATATTTAATATTCTGTTTGATTTTTTTTCATAAGGTGGTTCTATCACCTTGTGATATCTTGATATCACATGATTTGATAAAAAGTGATATCCTGGATTGAGACAAGCAGGGACCGGTAACAGGAGGAGTTGTACATGAACCTGAGACAAGTTGGCAGGTGTGTATCAGACTGATTTGATATGGGTGCAGGAGAGAAATTTGACTACACACATACTTAGCAGATGTTTATCAGGCTCCATAATGGGAATTTTGCAAAAATCTTCAAAGGAGGCTTTCTCCCCCCCAGCACTCCTCCTGAATGTGATGTTTAGTGAAATATGTTGGGGTTTTTTTTTCCTTTATAAAAACCCATAAAAATGTCCTAGTTGACATGCAATGTTGTGACAAGCTATCTCAGATTGTGTCAATCATATTGCGTTATGTTACATTAAGTGACATACTGTAATGTGATTGATACAACATGGGATGACACATCTTAATGCAAAGTATCATCTGGAAAATTTAGAAAAACAACAGAAGATGTGAAGTGCCTCAGATCCTCTGGCTCCGTGTGGAGGAAGAAAAAGACAAGGCTCTTTCTGATGAGGCTGGCTATTTGGGAAAGGCTGCAGGCCATGTCTGAATATCTACCTGCAGCTTTTCATGGCTAATTAACAGGTGAGGCTTTAAAAAACCTTTTCCTTCCTTCAGACTGACAAGTATAGCTGAGTCTGAATTGAATTTCTCGGAACCTTTCGGCTTATCATTAATAATGAGTGTATCTGTGCCGTGCAGAGAGCTCTACGAACATTAACTTCTCTGGGCCCTGACAAGTTTGAGGTGGGAGAATTTGCCCTTTTTCCTCAACCTTCTCTGATTTTCAGTCTTAAACTGGTGTTCGTCTTGTCTCTTGTTACTCTTTCAAAAGGAAGACCGGCCTTCTGTAACTTTATGAGTGAAATGCGCCTTCACATTTATTCAATCCTTTGATTGCATCTACTAAAACTTGTATATTGTCAAATACAATGAAACCTCAACCATGTATTTCAGAATTTTTAAAGCAGCTGCTTTGTGCTAGGGGCTAGGGTTGGGAAACCTGTGGCCTCAAGGCCACATGTGACCTTCTAGGTCCCTAAGTGCGGCCTTTTGAACTGAGTCCAAGTTTTACAGAATAAATCCTTTTATTAAGGGGATATGTTCTGTGAATTTTGGATTCAGTCAAAAGATCACACCTCAGGACCTAGAGGGCCTCTCATATGGCCTTGAGGTCACAGGTTTCCCACCCTAGTGCTAGGGACTGTACTAGGGTCTAAGGATCAAAGATAAAGAAAACAGTCCCTGTTCTCAAGGAGTTTATATGCAGCAGGAGGAAAACACGTACCCAGAGAAGCAAATACAATGTAAACACAGAAGAGAGGTTCATCATCCAATTCTCCTCAGTCACTTTAATGGAAATATCTTTCTCTTTATAAAGTCTGAACATGCCCGCTGGTGCCTTGTTAAGAGGTTAACAGAATGTTTCAGACTTTCTTTAAAAAATTCCTTTTGCTTGAGTCTGTTTTACTTGAAGTCTTTTTAGAACTGTCTCAGTCCACTTTCCTACTGTAGTAAGTAAATATAGTCCAGTGGAACTAATTGAATATTTCTTTCATGGCCAAGAGAGTATAAGACATTTGGCTGACATTATACCGACCCCATGATAAACTCTAGATATGTTTTATTGTTAATGTTTTTGTCTGATTGATATTACAACCACACTATGATCTTTTAAAAAATCGTTTGCCTCTTCTAAAAGTGAAGAATAGAGAAAATTTCTGATTAACTTAGGGTTCTAATTAGTTGAGTTCTACTTATTTAAATGATCACTCAATGTGGATTTCTACCCCGTTGAATGAGATCACATTTGTAAAGTGCCTTGTAAACCATGTTAGCTACCAGCTACTATTCTTTCTCTCCTAACATCCTAAAAACAAATGCTATAGATAGAGATTTAAAGAAGGAAAGGTAAGTGTGGGCTGGAATAAACAGAGAAAGTATTATGGAGGACTTAATGAATCTTTTGTTTCTAAGGAATTCAAAAAAGTTCTGAGGAGGAGTCATAGAGTTATCATATATTAGACCTTATTGACAAGTTAATCTTACCAACCCCTCCCCCACCAATTTTGCAGATAAGGAAACGGATGTCCAGAGGAGATAAATGCTTTGCTCAAGATCACACATTACTGGTAGGATGAGAAGCAAGGTCTCTTGACTCGCATACAAATATTTTTTCTACAATGCAATTATTTCCCTTCTCTCTACCCTAATACATAGTTTACGATTCCCCTCCCCCCTCATAATCATCATTTAACTCTTCAAGGGAAATTATATCTATGTAGTAATGTGAAGTTAGGTCCTAGAGAACCAATAACCTCTTTCTGAGTCAAGCTAGGAAATAGAATTCTAGTCCTTATTCCTCTGACCAAGACAGCATGATCATAGACTCGTATTCACCATTTTCCTCTCTGTTCAATATCTTATTGCTTCATAGAGTAATTTTATAAATCAAAATTGTCTTTTTCAATTTTCATTGTGACCACATTGGCATTCTTTTGAATGGAGTTCAATTATGGTGATGGCATATATTACTTTGAATCATTTTACAGTCCAATCAATACACGTCTTCATAATAAATATTGATGCTACCTGAATGCTTAACACTAGTGTCTTCCATGTCCAGAAAGGAGACTGTGACTAAAGCAGCTTTGCAAAGTTCATGTGTATTTTATGTTCCTATAGAATTCTGATGCTCATGCTCAGTTCTCCAAGGGAAAAATAATAATTTATGATATAAGAAGACCACAGAAGTCTAAGAATAACTAGAAGCCTCTTGTACATCTCAGCTTCTTGGAAGTTCAAATAATTTGTTTCCTACTGAGCTCCTCTGGCTCAGATAATGTAACTTAGGTGACTCTGGCATCTTACCTGCCTTTAGTTTTTTGAATAGAACAACCAAGAAGAAAGAGAATTTTTCAGTCAGGGTAGAAGAGAGAAGAAACACAGCTGCTCATAACGCCCCTATGAAGCTAAGGCAGCCTGGGAATGGGGAGTTGGAAAATTCTTCTTTGCCTCCCCAAGTGTCTTTATATATTTTAGCACAATTGTTATTCATTAATTAGGATCCTATTTACATTTCTATCATCTATTTGTTCATTTTCAGGTGAAGTATATTGCTTTTATTAAAGCCAACAATGATCTTGAGTAAATGATGATATTTAAATTTCTGAAAATGTTCCTCACTTTAGAGCTGGGACTCAAGCTCAGGCACTTTTCTTTGCTGTCATCTGCTAGGGTCTCACTTAACGAATTGTTAAACTTTATAATAAAAGTATAATTAGAATCCTACTTTATCAATTACATCCATCCATCCATACAAATATAGATAGTTGTTTCAGGACCTAGAACCACAGTAATTACCATCACAACCATTTATTAAACATATACCATGTTCCGGGAATTGTGCTAGAGAGACAGGGACAAAAGCAAAATGAAAAATTCTCTGCTGTCAATGATATTGCATTTCTTTGGAAATGAAACATTTAACCAGACAAGTAAATACAAGTAAATTTAAGAAGGAAGAGGGTGCCAACAACTAAGTGTATCATGAAAGGCTTTCCAAGGAGATGGCATTCAAATTAAGCCTTAAAGGAAAATATGTGTTCTATGAGGCAGATGTCAGAAATGAGTATATTCCAGACATGGAGAACAGCCTCTGTAAAGGCAAAGAGGTTGGTCTGGAATGTTGATTATAGGGAAGAGCAAGAAACCTAGTTTGGTTGAAATGAAGAGTGCACAAAGGGAAATCACGTAGAATAAGTCTAGAAAGATAAGCAACAGCCCGGCTATGAAATGACAACCTGAGAAGTTTTGTTTTTAGCTTAGAGGCAATGAAGAATTGAGGAAGATTTCTAAACAGGAGAGTGACATGGCCAGAACTCTGTTTTAGGAAGATTATTTTGATTGTGGGGGATTGATTGGAAAGAGGCAAGCCCTGAAGCAGGGGACCCAATTAGAAGGCTATTACAATAACCCAGATGGGAAGCCATGATGGACTGAAGTAGCATGGAAACCATATGAGTGGAGAGAAGGGGACAGAGGAGAGAACACACTGGTAAATTTTCTGTGTGAACACTTATACCTCAGAAATCAGCACTGGCTATAAATCAGAGCTTGAATTATTTTCTTGATTGTCCAAAATTAAGAAAGGGTTAACAATGAAAACTAAATTTAAATATGGGTGCATATATTTTCCCCTTAGATAGCCCAGTTGTTAACATTATCAGGACACACCTGTATATGTATGTATGTGTATAACACATATACATATGTGTCTATGTGTATATATGTACATGTGTGTGTATACATACACAAATATATATGCATATATGTATGTATGTATGTATGTATGTATGTATGTATGTATGTAGATTGGTTGGTTGGGCTCACCAAGTGTGCAGTAGAAGGCTCAAGGAATTAAGTCATCGCCAGACTAGAGATCTGGTGATTGTAGGCTAAAAATAATAATGATACCAGTGATGATGTGATGATGTTGATATTTGACATTTAAGTAATCTTAAGATTTGCAAAGTGCTTTACATTCATTATCTTATTTTGGCTTCACTGTACCCCTGGATATTTTAGAGTTAGAAGCTATGAGACATGGGAACTGAGTATATGAATGATGGTCTATAAGAATGATATTATGAACCTGAATTACTGGAAGGATGCCAGTGCCCTCAATAGGAACAGGCAAATGGACGTTTTAGTGCAGAGATAATCAGTCCTGTTTTGGAAATGCTGAATTTGAGATGCTTATTGGATAGTTAGAGATGTTCAGACCCAGGATTAGGGAGAAAAAAAGCTCTAGTGAATACATTTGGTTCTACCTTTGTAAAATATCTTCTTTCGATTTGGTAAGTTATAACTCATCTTAATGTTAGTTTGTGATGTTGCTATAATCCAGTGGCTGAATTTTTGGCTACTTTTCGGAGTTGAGTTGTGACAGGCAGGTTGATCATGGCCTTGCTGATTGGTTTAACGAAGAAAAAAGTCTGAGCTTCTCCCTCACTGGTGAATGTCAGAGTCATGATTTTTCTGAGGAAGTATAGAGTTTATATGGAGAACTACACTTGAAATATTAGCAATTTCCCCCCCTAAACTAACAGTGTACTTTCTCTTATCTCAGTGTTGTTTCATTCAAATCATGATCCAGTTCTAAGTAAACTAGTTTTGTGACTACCACATATGGCAATTTCACTTTGGTCTGATTCTGTAGGTTCATGGTATAGAACAGAGGTGACCCACAAGCTCCAGAAAATGTAATTGGGAAATATTTAACAAAATAAATAAAAATACAATAGAACATTGATAATGTTAATATGTAGTTTTCTAAGTCAATATACACTCCTAGGGACCATTATGTATGATCTAATGCTCATGAAATATTCCTCATATAGAAACTTTCTCCACTGATGCAGATTGATGAAGACTGGCAATCCATGTGTATCTTCTAGCCTTAGAGCACTGCTTAGGAACCCTAAGGGGTTAAACAATTTGCCCGGGTCTTCCTGACTGTGTCACACTGTCTCTCACACTTTCTCTCGTTATTTCACTTGGCCCCAGAGACATAAGTAAACAATGCTCAGTGTCATATCATTTTAATGAACCAACTTAGAGTCCCATGTTCTCAGTGAAGGATTCTATGTCATTTTATTTACATATAAACACTTGTATTTGCAACTGAATACCATAAGACACGGACTGAGGAAAGTGGAAGAAAAAAAGGGATGCGTATGAGGGAATGTGTATTGCATGCTGGAGCATTATCAATTCCAGGATCAGTAATCTGTTCTGAGAAAATTACATTGCATCTGTCAATAGACATAATAATTCAGTGCCTGCGATTTGATAATGGATAATCACACAAATTCAGGAAGCTGGACCATATGTGATTCGAGTTTTCAATTCCCTTATTCACCTTAATTTTCTAGATGAGTAAAATTATCTAGTCCTGGAAACAGAGAAGTAAAAATAGAAATAGAGGATGTAGGAGCTTATTCTTCCTGTGATATTCCTCACTGGACAGGCAAGCATCATGCTATGTTTAATAAATGACCTTGGAATGGAAGTGAAATGGGGTATATTTGGAGAGAGTCATAGTCCTGGGGGATGAAAGTAATTAAAGAGCTTTAAAATATGACAGATGGAAAAGCTGAGGCAATCGGGCATTCTTGAATTAGGAGAAGAGAACACTGTGGATGTGCTTAAAAAGAGAATTAAAATACATGGAAGAATGTTATGTTTGTAGATATGATTAGGAGAGTGTGTATGTGTGTGTGTGTGTGTGTGTGTGTGTGTGTGTGTGTGAGAGAGAGAGAGAGAGAGAGAGAGAGAGAGAAAGAGAGAGAGAGAGATACACAGAAAGAGATGCTTAATCTTATAGCAACAGGAACTTAGGTAATATATCAGGAAATTCTCATTCTAATTGGATATGAAGATGGTAATATATTAAGAAATTCTTTCTGATTCTAAAAGTTCTGGGATGTGAAGATAAGTAAACTAGTATTCCCATCTTGGACACCACCTTCCCATGTTGTACTTTTGCCTTTAATTTTTAAATCACCATCATTTCTGAATAGCACCATAAGCTTAGAGGTGAACCCTCTCTTGCAACAAAGAAAAAGTATTCCTCAGAAATAACTGATACAGTGATTGAGGCCAACAATGTACACATCATTCTGTCAGTAGTCAAGAAAAGGGATGCATATTTCATTACTGGTTTCATTGATCATCACAATTATTCAAAATTAAGTTTTCTTCTAGTGTTTTTAAAATTTACATTATAGTTATTGTATATGTTGTTCTTTTGTGTGTCTAAATCTGTATCAGTTCATATAAATCTTCCTATGTTTTTCTGAAATATTCATATTTATTTTAATTGTGAAAAATTATTCCTTTGTACCGATACACTACAATTTGTTTAGCTGTTTCCCAGTGTTCACCTACTTTTCTCTTAATTTGTTGCTATCACAAAAGGTGCTTCTATCTATCTCTCTATGTATCTGTGTATGTGTGTATCATACACCATTTTTTTTTCTTTCTTTAACATCCTTTGGGGCATGTGCCTTTTTACCACTTTTAAGAATAAGGTTATTGATTAGGTAGTTAAATTGGTCCAGGGATAGTTTTGCAAGTAAATATGGAATCGTCTAGGACATTTTTCAAAGACCTTTTAGCCATCTTACTCTGTGATACTATTTCCATTTTTATTAGAAATATTTCTTTAATTTGACTGTTGTGTGATTTCTCCAGAGATCATAGCAAAGGAGGTAAGTATTGGCTGCATAGAATGGTAGTATTGATTATTAACATTCAAAGATTGGTAGAGGTGTAAAGATTCAGTGGTATATAATACAATTGTCATATTTGGTTTTGGAAAGCATTTTTAAAGTTGTCTTTTTTATATAGAGTTGGTTCATATTTCAGGAATTTAAAACACTTCATACTAAATAGTTATATCACACTGTAAACATCAGAAAAGTTGTCTAATGTCCTCAACTCTGATCCTTCCTCAGATTCACTGCTGAGACAAGGCATTCAGCTAAGCCAGGGTGGGAACCCTGAGGCCCTGAGGCCCCATGTGGTCCTCTGGGTTCTCAAGTGTGACCCTTTGACTGAAAGGGCTTTGACTCAAAAGTCTGCACTTGAGGACCTAGAGGGCTACATGTGACCTTGAGGCTGAAGTTTCCCCACCTCTGAGCTAAGCTGAGCTGTCCTCTTTCCCTTTAAACTTTTTTCTTCTAGTTTATGTTTTTCCTGGACTGAAGTGGGCAAGAAGGAGGATACAATTGAGTGTTTTGCTTTATTGCTAGGAATATAGAAGAAATAATAAAATTTCCCACTTGCTCTCCTTCTTTTAGTCATCACTTCAGTACACTTTAATGGGTGTACTCCCTTCACCGGTACAGATCAAAATTCAGTAACATTTTCTTATCCCAAATGATTCTTGTCTATGCCCTTTTATGAATTTTTCATTGAGGCTGCACCCTCTGTGTCAAAGGCCTTCCTTTCAATATTTCCATTTAGTTCTTTTGGTATTTTATGGATTATCAGGACAATGCAAGGGCTATTAATCTTATAGGCATAATTATCTATTGATAATTAATTAACAGATGGATCATTATGCCAATAGGAAGTTGAAAACAGTGTTGTTCCTGAGAACAATCAAGAACTGACTACATTGTGCATCTATATTATACTTTATTTCCTGAAAAGCCTGAAGAGTTTGACTGGCATCTGATAGGTCATTAAAAGACCTATAGGAAAAGGTTTAGGAAAATACTATTTTCTTGACTTAACAAATACGGTCTTGGATATGCATAATGGCTAAATGTTTTCCTCAAAGCCCTATAGCCTTAGTACTGCAAATGAGACTCCAGAATCTCTCACTAGTTGACATTGTCTCATTGAAAAAGGAAGTCTCCCTGAAAACTAATGCCTTACATCAAAAAGGGAGAGCCAGCTTTTTACCTCTAGGTCAGGGAGGGTGCTGGAAACTGGCCTTGTTAAACAGGGGCTGAAAGTCATTACCATCTACAGTGAAGTTTTTCCTTTTGAAGTAATCAGTTCTTTAAATGACCCTATAGAGTGTGAAATGGACAGACAGGACACTTTTGGAACCATGAGCTTTTGATGATAGAGCCACAAAATCCTAATTATTGTACTGTTTTTCTCTGCATCCTTTCACCAATGCTCATTTGTCATGGCCTTCATTTTAAGCCTTAACCAAATCCTTATTATCTTATCACCATTATTCAACTGTTTTATACCTGTGTATTCCATCTCCTTGAGGGCAGAAGCTGTACCTTACACTATTACTACTACTGCTACCACCAACACCAAACAATCAACAAATATTTATTAAGCACCTACTGTGTGCTAGGCATGAAGTGACTTGTTCAGGGTAACACAGCTGGTAAATTAAAGGCAAAATTTGAAAGCACTCAACTCCAGTATTCTAGCCATTACTTATTACACTCTTGCCTTTTCCCAGCACTGGACTCTTCTAAGGAACTCAATACAGTTTTGTACTGTATTTGATAACAAGTTGTATCAAATGTATTTGATTTGTATTTATATTTGATACAAATAGATATGTTTATACTTTAAAAAGTCTCTCTTAGAGTAAAATGTGCTTTCATAGCGCTTTTACTTCCCACTCGACCACTCCCTTCCTTTCCATGTTGCCTGAACTCTCCAGCTCAAATTCAGGTCTTACAGTGTAAAATACTCAGCTTGCAGGTGTCTAAGTGGTTTAGGGCAGGCTGTTAGCAACCTCACTCAGTCCTCTTCTAACCTGTCACCTCTTGGACACAACTGAACCTGAGTCCTTGCCCTGGGAAAAAGAAGCTTTATTAAATATTGCACGTGTAGGATTTCATGACTTTTTCAGTATTTTTCCTTTTTTAAAAATTTTATTAAAAACCAAATGAATGGAAAAGCAGAAGGATCGATTTCGTTTGCTCTGGGATAAAATCCAACTAGTGGTAACATCAGCTACATATGTTTATGTTTGCACACGTGTTTGTAGATTATTCTTTTTTTGGGAGGGGGGTGGAATTCGGTGATAATTTTGTAAAATAAAGAGAGAAATAATCCTTGACAAAGTCATAAACCACCCTAAGAACCATCATAAAACTTTAGTCCAGTGTATGATTTCAAAGCAGGATTTGAGAAGCAAAAGCCAAGATTAAAGTCAGAATAATATGTGCTTTGTGCTGCCCTATCTGCCCTCAGTATGTAACATAAAACTCCCACCTCCTCTGTGCATACTACAGTGACTGGATTCTGCAAGGTGAAAATGCCCAAGGGAGAGCCAGCTTTTCACCTCTAGGTCAGGGAGGGGGCTGGAAACTGGCCTTGTTAACCAGGGGCTGAAAGTCATTACCATCTACAGACCCTGTGCTGCACACAAGGAGTGGGTGACTCAAGCAATAAGTCTTCTGACCCCCAAACACCTTGGTGGGCTTCTCAGCAGAAAACCAAGTGACTGCCTGGAAATAAATGCTTGTTTGACCTCTCCTCCTTCACACAGATTTTTTCCCCTTCTGCATTAAGTAGAGGCACTTAAGAATGTGGGGCAATTCTTTTTCCTCTCTCTATCTCCTCCCTCATCATTTTTCTGACTTCACCCTCCACACTTGAATTCTTCCTTCACCTCTAACAATTTTCTTCCTTTCATTTTTGATCTTAATCTCTTTTTGTACCACTTTTTCCTTCTTTTTTTCCTTTCTTTTTCTTCCTCCATTTGCATATTCCTTTTCTCCCTGCATTATGATCCACTCCCCCTTTCCTCTATTCACCTCCTTCTTCTTCCCTGTCCTCTCATATCATTACCATAGCTGGAAGGATATAAGAGATATTCCAACTGCTTCATTTTTTTTTCATTTAGAAATATATTCACAGATTCATAGATTGCTAGAACTGAAAGGAACCTTAAAATTATCTAGAATAATGGCTACATTTAATAGATAACTCAGTACATCAACAAGGAGACTGAGGCCTAGATTCAAAATCTTTTAAATTTATTTATCTGTTTTTAGTTTTCAACATTCACTTCTATAAAATTTAGAGTTCTAAATTTTCTCTCCCTCCCCAAGATGTATGCAATCTGATGTAGGTTATACATATGGCCTAGATTTTTTTAAAAAGTGACTTACTAGGGCAACTAGGTGGTAAAGGTGGCATAGCCCTGAAGTAAGAAGGACCTGAGTTCAAATCCAGCCTCAGACACTTACTAGCTGTGTGACCTTTGGCAAGTCACTTAACCCGAATTGCCTTGCCTTCCCCCTTCCAAAAAATAAATAAATAAAAGTGGCTTACCCAAGGTGTCACAGCTAATTAGTGGCAGGTGGTATAAGGGGGCATGAACCCAAGACTCCTGATTTCAAATGGGGCCCCTTACATGATACCACAGTATTCTCCTTTCTTCCTTCCTAGATCCTTGTTTCTTTCTACAAATTTCACATAGTATTTTGGAAATATGGTTGTGGATGTTGGGATCCTGTAGACTTTTAGTCAACAAAAGGAGTTTTTTGAGTAGTAGGGAGTACCTAAGAATGGTCAGCTGCTAAATTGTTTGGAATAAACTGAGCTTTAGACTGAGTCAGGTGGTATAGCAGTCTGACCAGTCCCACCTCTGACATTTACTATCTGAATGAACTTTGAGAAAGTTACTTATATTGTCCTTGGCCTCATTTTTACCATCTCTAAAGTGAGAGGTAACACTATATTGCTTCTTTGATTCTCTCCAGGGATAGAACAAAGATTTTTTTAAGCTAGATGATTCCCTGAGGCAAGTCACTTGCCTCTCTGAGTCGGTTTCCTCATTTGCAAAATGTCAGGGTTGAACCTGATGATGTTCCAGGTCCCTTTCTCAATTATGATTCTGAAAATTAGGAAGCTTTTTTGTTGCCAGTACTGGGAAGTGGAGTAGGAGTCGGAAGACACTCCACAAATAAGCTGAAGACGTGGTACTAATTTTTGCTTTTTTTGTAACCCCAGTGTTTAATAGAGTGCCTGGAACATAGCAAGCATTTAATAAATGTTTGTTAACTGACTGAGGGCAGCGGCCAAGAAAAGTTTGCAATTCTACTCGAGTAATTCCAAGGAACATTCACTGAGTTTTCTTTCCCCCTCTGGAGGAGATGATGTTAGGGCTCTCAGGAAGATGGGACAACCACCTGCAGAGGTAGATTAAGGTTGGAGCTGCCCAGGAAAGGCCCTTTACCTCAACTTGTACCCTTGACCATCAATTTGACAGTTCAACCTGCAGCACCTGTCTGGGCTGAGGGAGTTCAATTCCCTTTGGGTCCTATCCTGCTACTCTCCTTCCTCTATTTCTAGTTCAAAGGGATTGATGATAGATACTGCATTGAAGAGTTATGACTTCCACAGCAATGCCTGTTACTTGGTGACTTGCTTTAGAGTATGTCCAAAATAACTTCAGGAAACTCATTTTATTTTTTAAAAAAAGGCTGGGAGAGGGGGAAAAAGAAAAGAAAGAGGAAGGCTCTGAGTACAGGGAGTGCTTGAGGATCTACATGGGTCTGTTTTTTTTCTCTCTCTAATATTTCTTCTCTATAGTTACTTACACTGTTTTCTTGCCACCAGCTCAATTTCCTGGAGCCTCCCCAGCCTGGACCTGGGTCCCAGGAGGCACACATGGCGGCCCCAGTAGCTTCCCCTCTGTGTTGAACTCTGGCAGCAAGCTGCTCATCATTTCTCTGAAGATGTTTCTGTTTTATCAAGGCAAATGAAACTTCATGGACCATTTCTTCCTTCCTTCCTAAAAGCAAAAGCCAGTAAGAGGGGGAAGGGAAAGGGAGAAAGGAAGAAGGGGGGGTTGTGGGGAAGGAGAAAGTCACTTCTCAGCACCGTGGAAGAAAAATGCTGACCCAGCAAGGGGCACTGGGATTCAAAGCCGGGTACTCCAGAGCAGATGGTCGACCACCCGCGCCCATTAATCAAACCAGCTTCCTGAACATTCTATAATACATGATTTTTAGTGATCAAGTGCTCAGTATGAGAAATAGCACTATTTTTTCTGTCTCCCTTTAAAAAAATTTTTATAGGAGCAGATCTTTTTCCCTTCCAGTCCAGATGCTGCTTTTTTTCTTGTTGTTATTTACACTTTTTGGGTTGAAATGCAACAGATGTTTCAAGGAAGGGTTTAAAACTAAATTCCTCATTAGGTAGGATGACAGATAAATCACTCACCTAACTCTGAAGTCTTTGCTTACTCCTCAAGCACATGGGCAAGATTTCTTACCAATTTGGGGTAGTTGGAGAGGGAGAATTCTGGTTATCTTAAGGAATAAAATAAAGATTAAACATTTACTATGTGCCAAGGACTGTGCTATCTTAACAATGGCCTGAAAATAATAGGCAAATAATGGCTGGCATTTATGTAACCCTTTAAGGTTTGCAAAGCTCTTTACAAACATTTCATTTTATCCTCAAACCAACCCTGGAAGGTTGGTGCTATTATAATGTCTCCCACTTTACAATTGAGGAAACTGAAGCAAAAAGGTGACTTGCCCAGGGTCACACAGTAAGTTTATCTGAGGAAGAATTTGACCTCAGGTCTTCTTAACCTCAGGTCCAGCACTCTATCTCCTAGCGATGTTTTTAACTTTTCAAAACACTTTCTAATCCAATTTTCCTAAAAATTCTATTCTAGAGGCCCTTTTAGATCTAAGTTCTATCTTCTACATTTCTAAGGTAAATATAAAATGCAACCACCATTTATTAATTTCTCATGAGCACTGTCCATGGTGCTGAGGAAAACACAAAATTTAGTTAAGACAAAGGTCTTAACCTTAAGGGGTTTGCTGTCCCATAGGCAATATGAGTAAAACTCAGTGTTACATAACAAGTACTTAGCAAGTCACAGAGCAAAGTATTATTGTGAGATCTGAGGGTGAGGGTTATCATTGACTAGGGGAATCAAAAAAGGTTTCCTGGAGGAGATTGGTCTTGCACTGGGATTTAAAAGGATAGAAATTGAATGGAGAAGAAAGGGAGAGGAGCCATTACAGGCAAAGCCAATATTATGAACAAAGTCAGGGAAGTGGGAGAATACAGAATTTTAGGGGAGAAGATTGGGAGGCAGAAAGTTGTCCAATTTGTTTAGAATGGAGAGCACATGAAGGGAGGTAATATTGAGACAAGTCTAGAAAGGTGATGCCCTCATTTTACAGATGAAGAAATCGACTCACCTAAAGGTAAGTGACACCCAAAATCACAGAGCTATTCAATAACTACCTCAGAGAGTCAGCATGACCCAGAGTAAAGAGCACTGTATTTGGTGTCGGGGAATTTGGGTTCATATTCTTGCTTTGCCACTTATCTCTGCCCCCTTAAGTATCACTTAATTTCTCAGAGATTTGGTTTTCTCATCTGTAAAATGAGAAGGTTGTAAAAGATTTCCTCCGAAATCCCTTCCAGTTCTAAATATCAGATCCTGTGATCTAATATGCAGCCTTGTGAGAGGCTGAGGTGAATCATGGGCACGAATGACATCTCTCCCAGAAGAAAGAATCTTCTGAGGACATCAACACAGAATGAATTCCTTACATTTCTGGTTAAGCCATTGAATCCTTACATACCAACTTAAAGAGAAATGAAAGCTAGCTTCTGCAAAGATTTTTTTTTTTTCCTCTCTTGCTTGTTCCTGCTGGGCCCTGCCTTGGCAATCCACTGAAAGCAATTATAGTGCAGTCACTCACTGCTGCCTCCACCATCAGGACCAAATGTTAATCCAGGCAGTGACCCTACATACAAGATGTGAACTGATATCAGATCTGACTTCGTTCATCCCCCCATTCACAGAACTGCCTCATTGGGGGGGATGATATCACCATGTGGGAGATGGCATTTATAATAAGGAGGCCAGAGAAGGGGATAAAGGAGAAAATAGCTCTATAAGAAATAAAATGCAATTTAATGATCTTAAAAATTAGGGGTGTCATGTTCTGAGGTCAGCTATAAGCACATCCCTGAGCTCCTTACCCTAATACTATAAAAGACTGATTTTGCCCAGAACTATGTACCAGTTTAGGCCAAGGAAGGAGTTTTCTCAGAAGCTGCATCATAGGAGTATCGCCTGCCCCTCCTACAGAAAGGACCAATGGACACTAGATCTCCAGCTATAGCCTCCAGGCTCTTAAGTCAGCTTTTCTTGGTCTGACACATTTGAGTTTGAGAGGCTGGTACTAAAGGCAAAGAAAGGGTCAAAAGTATATTCTCCATGTGCCTTTCCCCAGCAATAGTTCACGTCACTCACTTTGTCAACTCTGGTTTCAAGTCAAACCAAATTAGTAGCTATTTCCCAAGCTTAAAGCTCTGTCTTTCATTCCATCTCCTTACATTCATTTAAGTCATTTCCTAAGTTTGGAATGTGCTCCTGCCTCATTTCTACACACCAAGGCCCCACTGGGGTCAAGAGAAGCAAATCCTCTATGAAGCCCTCCCTTCTTCCTCCAATTGTTACTGTGCTCCCTCCCTCCTCAAGTCTTCTAGAATTACTAAATTATGATCCCTGCCCTTCTCCCCTGACTGTAGCCACTTGAGGAACTACAGGAACTACAACTAGCACCTAGGAGGCATTCTCTAAGTGTTTACTCTTGAATTGAATTGGATCTCAGTCTAAAAACCATCAACATCTCTCTACCCAAATCCTCTCTGTGTAGGGATCCTGGAAATCTTCATCCTTATGCAAATGAACTTTCATTGATTTAGATTACAACTAACAAGAATGTTTAAATGATAAAAATTTGTTTTCATCCTGTACAGTGATAATTGTACTTCTAATGATGACCCTGAGGCCTCACAAGATCCTGAAATGTACACAAGAGAGGGCACAAATTTACTTTAGTTTTAGTATATTTTGTCCCATTATATTTGTGAAATTAAGTGGACTTTATTCAGTTCATCAGGACACTTTTCACTACCCATTTTGGATAGATTACAATTCACTGTCATTTAAGTGACTAGTTTAAAAAATTGTACATTATCTAATGAAGGTCAGGCCTCAATCTTGAGTTAAAACTATAGTCTTGATCCTTTTCTTTTGCTTCTGTGTCATAAAGGCTGCCAACATAGAAGAATTCATATTCATCACATAGTGCGAAATATCTGCCATTTCTTTGCTAAATAAACAGGAGCATGTTTGTTCTAGTCCTTAACCTGGGGCAGATTCTAGTCCTCTTTGGCTAGGGAATTTTAAAACCATGATCAAGCATTAGGATTCTATGAGTATTGTTTAAACATGTGCCAACTGGGGTTCTCAGCATTAATCACAGGTGATTTAGAAAAGCTTGCATATTGTGTACCTCTCTCACATGTATAAGTCTCACAAACATGCCCAAAAGTTCCTCATAAAAATGTAGAATGGACTGAATCATAAAGGATGTACTCACCCTTCTTTCTCTTCCCTCCCTTCCCCCCCCCCCCCACTTCTCAATACCTTGCAAATCTGCCTTCTGATACCATCACTTGCCTGAAATTGTTCTCTCCAAGGTAATTCTTAACTGCTAAATCCATCGATCTTTTGTCGTCATAATTTTTCTTGACCCCTCTTTCACTTCTGACACTGTTGACTATCTTTTTCCCCCTATACTTTCTCTCTTCTGGATACTATCTCTTCTTGGCTTCCATGATAATGTTTTGTTCTTTCTCATCTTTTTTGCTGCATCATCATCCATATTCTGTCCTCTTAGCATGGATATTCCCCAGGGATTTCTTAGAGGATTTCTTTTCCTTTGTCTTTATACTTTCCTAAAGATATTACTAGATTCATAAATTCAAATATTTCCTCTACACAGATATCTCCTAAATCTATATATCTCTCATCTCTACCCAAAACTTGTTACCCACTGTCACCTCTGTTCTAGATATATCTCCCTGGATGTGCTATAGGTGCTTCCAATAGCCCAAGGATGCCCTTCCAAACTTTGCTCTTTTGTGCAGCTGAATTTTTTCAAAAAGGAAAATTTTATTGCTTTAAAAACCATGGGGATACATAGGCTGTTAGATATGGGGTGAAGAAATGAGACTTTGATCTAAGACCCTACCCACCTTCAGTTCCTGTAGTAAGTTAGAGAATAAGAAAAGCTTGAAATATAGTCCTCAAATTATTGGGACTGTACTTTTCCTTACTCTTTTTTATAAATGGGCATTAATGATTTCAAATTTCACATATTAAGTGCAAGGAATGAAAGCATCTGAAAAATGATCAAGACCACCTTGGGACTGTCCTTGATACAACAAACAATGTAAAGAAACAGAACCATTGAATTGAATGGGAACTTAGAGTATGTGTAACTCGAAACTTTAGTTTTACTAATAAGGAAACTAAAAGCTAGAAATGGTTAAATAACCTTCCTGAGTTGTCACAACATGGCAGAGCTAGGAACAAAACCTGGTTTCTTTGAACATTACATACCTTAAAAAAGCACCTCAACCTGATACTCAACCCATGGTTCATATGACTTCTTATTTAATCTGTCCAAGACTGAGCAGCATTGTTTGTTGTAAGACCTAAGTTCGCATCTTGTGCTCTGATGGAAAAAGGTTTCTGAATATGCAATGACAAAAAAATTAATTAAAACTCCAACTAGTAATGAATCCAAGGTCTTTCTGGCAGCTCTTGCCCTGGTTGCATTGCTCAACTTTACTGCAGCATTGGTTCTGAACACACAGTGTGCACACTTTGCACTGCGAGTGAGGTCACACCATACGATGCCAACCGACGCTGCTGAAACATGAAAAGGGGTTGTGAGTGGAAAGAGTTTAAGAAGCCCTGTATGTATCTCATGAGGCATCTCATGATACCTAAAATACCTGCCTCACAGGAATGTTGAGGGACTCAACTGAGATAATGTATGCAAAGTGCTTTGCTAACCTTATGGTGCTGGATACATGTCAGCTGTTGTTTTTGTCACTGTTGTTAATTCTATAATGCAATGGTCAATATTTGGTGCCCCTGAAAAAAAGAGATATTTCATAATAAACAATTAAACATGGCTGGAAGTTTTCATTACAGTATTATAGTTAATATACTTAAACGGCACCCTAATATAACCCACTGGTCACCCCACTTTGGAAGTGGCTCTGCAAGGCTTTGCTATCAAACAAATAACTATTTTCTTTCTCTGTTTCCTTGAAGTGGAGTCAAGGAAGAGGAAAAACCAGGCAGATGCCTCAATTTGGGCCAAATGACCTGTGTAATAGGAGTGGTTGCAATAGATTGTAGAGAACTATACACTTGCCACTTTTTCTATTTCTGTGTCATAAAGGCAGCCAGAAAGAAGAATTTGTATTTGTCACAAGTCATGAAATGTCTCCAATTGCTTTCCTAAATAAACACAAGTGTGTTTGCTCTAGCTCTTAACCCTGGGCAGATTACAGTGCTCTCTGACCAGGCAATAAAACCACTATCAAAACCCAGCATTCTATCTCTGAGTCTCATTTCAATATGAGTCAGCTGGAGTTCTCAGCATTAATCACAGGTGATTCCATAGAGCCTCAGGTATTTTGTGCCTTTCTCAAATGAAGGAAGCTGCACGTGCTTGCCCACAAATCCCCAGCTAACGGATGGGATGGTCAGCATCAAGAAAAGATGTTAGGAAAATCCTACTTCAAGACAAGTGCTTACTGTTTCTGGAGATGTGACTATAAGGAACTAGAGAAAGAAAATGTGTGTGACCAGGGCGGGGGGGGGGGGTTGTTTTATATTTTTTCATGAGTGAATTAATTTTTTTTTCTTGGGGAATTTGGAACATAGGTTTGCGACTTGGGTATCCATTTTAGCAAAGTAAATTACATTTTATATATTCAACTTATGGTCTATATTAGAATGGCAAGGATTGAATTTGGTTACGGTCTCTAAAATGTCCGAGAGTGCATCTCCAAGGTGCATGTCTGTATGTGTGTTTACACAGACATATGAATGTACCCTGCTGCAGCTGTCTGGTGTCCCTGTGTCTGCCAGAACTCCAAAGGTAGATCTCATCTGCTGTGCTCAATAACTTTGTGAACATGAAAATGAGGTTGATGCAGGAAATTATATTAGTACATCAGGAACTTCTTCTCTGAATTGGAGGAGGCAGAGGACTTTTATGGGAAAGAACTGTTATCAGTTCCAACCAATCCAATACAGCCAGTAATTATGAAATGCCAGCTATGGGTTGGGCACTGTGTTAAGTGCTGAACACTGACCTAGGATCAGGACAAGGAGGACTCCCAGAATAAATTCCATGATCATAAACAATCAGGTCATTGAATTCACATTTACTTTTAGGCATCCTTTGCTAAAATTGATGGTGGATAATTACTAAGAGTAGTAAATGTGGCCACATTTGGGGGGTTATCAAATGATTTCCTACATTTTCCAGGTGATTTGGGTTTTTGAAACTTCATTTTTAAATTCATGAATACTGAAAGAAATAATGCGCAGGTGGTTTTGATTAATTTACTCTTGAGTTGTAGAAATATTATTTAAATGCTCAGAAATGTATGAAAATCCAAAAAAAGTATTAATAGCTTTTAGAAATGCATTTTCCTTATGAAACAGGAAGCAGTTATTTGCTACACAAGTACCTGAATGGAAATGCTATAGAGCCTAAAAATTTATAGAGACTAAAAATTTTTCACCTAAGAGTTTAGGGGGACTTTTTAACCTGACTAAATAGTAAATTTTCCTGTCCGTGTCCTGTCCATTTGGATCTTTATTTATCCTTAAGTTATATTTGTTTCCCATCTCATTACTTTACCTCTTAAAAGTATTCATTAAAGATTAGTTCATTTGTGGGTTTCCATCCAAGGAAAAGTCAGAGTTGTACTTTTTTTATTTCTAGATGTTTTATTTTTCAAACTCCTTTCAGTGGGCTCTTTCTGGTGCCATTGGTCATCAAATGTGGGTTAGTAAATTGCTTCTATGTTATTAGCTTTTTATTTCACTCATTTTTTATTGTAAGTGAGATTCTAAGCCTCAGGCCAGCCAAATACTTCTTGGTTATAATCTTCAGGTGGGAAGCAAGAATTTCCCATTTCTCAGTAATAGCTAGTATCCTCATATTTGGTACAGAACATCTATCCAACACTATTTTATTTTTATTGACATCAACCTACTCAATCACTACTAATCTTTACGTATGTTTGTGTGTGACCATCACTGTCAGATGTCTTCAAACACATGCTTTCCTAAACAACAATAGTAGTATGGGTGAGAAATAGACCAGTCTTTATACTAGGGGAAAGGGGCTCAGGCCATTTCTGTTGAATACTTTGACAGAGTTAAGTAGAATTAGGGGATAGTTCACAATCAAGAACAATATAGATGGTAAAGCAAAGAGTACTTTCAAGAGCTAGAATCAGATTACCTATTCCATAGTCAGGGAAGGAGGAAAAGAGAAAAAGAGAGAGAGACAGAGAGAGAGAGAGAGAGAGAGAGAAGGAGAGAGCTAGCTGATGTCACAGAATATGAGTAAAGGAGTAAGCTCAGGAACGAAGGAGATTGATCTTAGTTTGCCAAGCCAAAAGGATGCTGACATTTTGTTTTTGTTTCAGTAGATCATGTATAACAATGTCATTTGGACTCCTTTGTGCTTTCCAAAGTTGCTCCTAAGTGTGGTTGTGATGGCTTTGTCAGGTCATGGTCTTATTAACCAACAGGAAGCTAGACATTAATCAACAAGAACTAGATAAGATGGTGTAACAGGCTTTCTATCTTGACCATATCTTAGGCTTATATTACAATTTTCTTAAATTTGTTAGATCTCCATAAACCTGGCATCTTGGTCCTAAAAGAGAGAATGTAGTAACCTCTTGTGAGTTAGTTTTTTTGTTTTTGTCATTCTAAACTTAAAAAATATATATATATATAAAATGGGTATTCAATTTGGTTTACTAACCATTTATCATCTTTTATGTACAAGATGTTGTGATAAGGTTGAATGGTACACTGGAAAGAGTGCAGGATTTGGAATTAGGAGACCTGAGTTCAAATCCTCATTTTGCTACTTAGTATTTGTTTGATCTTGAATTTGTAAAAGATCCCATAGCTAGCAATTTGTTGAGCTGATATATGAACCTTCTGAATCCAAATCAGTGACTCTTTAATTATGCTATACACCATTGGTTACCTGACATATTGATTATCATATTAATCAACCAGCTGATTGGTAAGCATTTATTAAGCACCTACTATATGGCAGCACTGTGCCAGGTATTGAGAATATAAATACAAATGTAATAGGTGATTGGCTGGTGAGAGCCAAGTCTTGGAAGTAGGTTCATTAACTCCCTTCCTTCTCCACATATACAGATATGTGAAGTGGCAGCAGGTAGGGGCTGTCAAAATAGACTCTAATAATAATAAATTATAATTATTACATAATTACATATAATACAATTATCATGTAATTATATTCTATATAATTATATTATATATAATTATGTAATAATTATAAATTATAGGCTCTAATCATAGTAAAATGATTCTTATTACAAAGAAGATTAATTCTAATGGGGTAGAAAACAAATACATATATAAATATAGGTTGTTTGCAGAAGTTAATCAGTATTGTACACCAGTTCCACAATAGCATTATTGCATGAGTTCTAGATAATGGATAATGCTCTCACACTTTGCAAATCACCAATGGAGTGAAGCAGGTGTGTGCTTGCTCCGGTGCTTTTTAGCATGATATTTTCTGCAGTGTTATCAGATGCCTTCAACAAGGACAAAAATGACATCAGGGTCAGTTACTACACTGATGGTAAATTATTTACTTGAAAAAGCCACAAGCCAAGACTAAATTGGAGTGAGAGTTGGTGCACTACTTTTTGTTTGCAGATGATTATACACTCAATGCAGCCGCAGGCTGAGATGACACTGAGTATAGATTGATTACCTGCCACTTGGGCTAATTTTGACTTGACAATTAACACCAAAAAAATGAGGTTTTTCTGCCAACCAGCACTATACTATCTATACATAGAACCATTGGTTACAGCAAATGGATATATTCTGAATGCTGTGGATAAGTTCACTAACCTTGGTAGTATATTTTCCAGGGATGTACATATAGATGATGAGGCTGATGCATGCATTTCCAGAACTAGCTTGGTGTTTGGGAGGTTCCAAAGGAAAATATGAGAGAGAAGAGGTATTAGGTTGCCTACCAAACTGAAGGTCTACAGAGATGTTGTGCTGACCTTATTGTTTTATGCCTATGAAACCTGGACAGTATACCAGTGCCATGCCAAGAAACTGAATTGCTTCCATTTGAACAGTCTTAGGAAGATTCTGAAGATCACTTGGCAAGATAAGGCATGAAACACTGAGGTTCTTCCTTGAGTTAAACTGTTAAGCATTCAAACTCTACTACACAAAGCACAACTCTGATGGGCGGGCCATGTTGTTTGAATGCCAAACATACATTTGCCTAAAAGACTATTTCACAAAGAACTTGCACAAGGCAAGTGCTCACACAGAGGTCAGAAGAAGGTCATCTAGGAGTTTAGAATAATGAAGAGATTTTGAACCTGAGAGACTGGAATGATGACGGTACCTTCAATAAAAATAGGGAAGTTTGGACATATGGGAAGGTTAGGAATACATGCATACATACATGTGTATAGATATAGGTATAGATAGATAGATACAATTTCAGTTTTACACAAGCTGAGTTTAAGATGTCTCCAGAATGTTGAAATTTCTGATAAGACAGTTAATGATATGAGACTGAACTGAGTCTAATGCTCTATCATCTGTCTATATTTACATCTATATGACTTATAGATATATCATCTATCTATATATCTACATCAGCATCTATATCTGTCAGTGTCTATCAATCATCAATCTATGATAGGAATAGCTTGAGGAAAGAAGAGAAGGTTTGAAGTAGCTTGTTTTGGAAGTGAGATAGGAAATCAATTAGCAAGAAATGAAGGGATTGCCTTGCTGCAGTGAGAGCCCAGATGAGTCAGTTAACATCAATTTGGTGTGTACCTAGTCAGCACCAGGGTGAGAGAATTTGTCTAGCTGTGTTTATCAGCTTGTGAGTGAGAGATGAAGAAGCAGTTAGTGGGTATAGAGGTTTGGTGAGAGATGACGGGTAACAGAATAAAGGAAGCAAGAAATTAGAAAACAGAGAGCAGTATGGACTGAAAATGCCAAATATCAGGTTGAAATTGAAGGAGGAAAAGTGAATTCAGAGCAGAGATAATAGGCTGAGAAAGTATTGAGGAAAAGAGTGAGTGAAGGTTTTGATAAAGACCAAGAACAGGTTTGAGGGAGGAAGGAGGTGAAGCCTAACAAGAGGTGCAATTATGTGAAGTTATGGTCTGATAGGAATATGTCAGAGTTTTTAATTAGGGAGGCAGAATACTTATTGTACTATGGCCCTATGTGTTATAATGCAAATAAATGATCCTGGCCAAAAAGTGAAGAGAATGGAGTCTAGCTCTGGGCCCACCTTGAAAAGACTATGTGATGGTGGATCTCATAAGCTGTACTCTCACAGAGTGTCTCATAGCTGTTATGGGCAGCAAATGAACAATAGATAGGAAGTTCACTCTAAGGCGTATTTCAGCAAAAATTGATGCTTCGAATCTTTAGCTGATTCCCTCTCTTCCCCACCCCGCCTTTTCTTAGTCCAGATCTTGGGATTTCTGAAGTATAAAGAAGAGATGAACAGGATAATCTCTATTTCCTCTTCTTTTGAAGTCTCTCCAACCAGGGGGCTCTGGAGGAGTGAGGCTGGTGACTTTGCACAGCCCTCCCTCACTTAAATCCAATTCACTTGCATGTCATGGTATCACCTCCCTGATGTCATGGTCCTCTTTGAGAACAAAGGACAAGCAACACCAACAAAAACTAGGTGAAAGTCTCCCTAAGGAGAAGACTATGTCCAAAGGGACCTAGAGAGGGATTTTGTTTTTCCTGCTTTTCTGTGAACATAATTGGACCAATTGGGAAGAACCAGTGCCTCTGCGTGCCTAATGGCTTAGCTGGCAAGCTTAGCTCAGGGGTGTACTTGAGAATTTTTGTGTTTGCAGAAAGTGCCAGACTCCACGCTAAGTGCAAATGGCATGGAAGCATGTCCTCTGTTGAATGTAGTTGTGTGTGTTGGGAAGAGAGATATCCTAGAGCACATACACCAATAGACTGCAGGGTTCGAGGTATGGGGGAGAGCAGGGCATGGACACAACTTAGCAGAGCCCTCCATCTTGTAGCTTCCTAATTTAGCTAATGATCCTTCTTAATTACATCTTGATACACTGGTTTTATTCTGTTGGAGTGCTGAAAGGCTATATCACTGGCCTCTAAATTTGGCACCCCAGAGCAAAGCCCTCCTTACTTCACTCTAGGTACATCTCTGTAAATCCTTCCAGCCTTGCTCCCAGGACATCCCCGTGGGAAGAACTACTGCATACCATGCTGTGTGCCATAGAGTCAAAGCCACCCTGGAATACCTTTATTCTGGCCTAATTCTCCTTCCATGGTTCTGTGAAAGGGGACTAGGGGATGGGCATGAGAAGAATCTAGTTCATTAGCTTATTATTATTAATGATGATATTACAAATTATGAATACCATAATTAGTCAAAAGCATCATCAGAAATAAACAAATGGTATACATGGGGTGAATTACTTTAGGGTAAAATAGTAGTCATGGATTCCAGCCCATGTTCTCTATGGTGAGTTATTATGGTTCCCAACTGGGTATTTCAAAGACTGAGAAGTGCTCAGACCTTCTCCATGGCATTGTAGGATTGTAAAGGATGTCCAGATTTAACCTTCATCAGCTTTCTACCTTCAAGTGGACAGATATCTGAAGTCTCTCAGGAAGTTGGCTGTCTATTAAGCATACTTGGGGAAGTGAATATTACAGCTTCCCTCACAAGCTGCAGTGTGTAGCCCCAGGAAGGATGTCAGGTCCGAGCCAGGGATGAAGGGGCTGTATATGGGAGAGAACAGGGCTTAGAGGAGTATATAAAGGAAGAGAGAGAAAGGAAAGGAGTAAGAGGATTTGGATATTAAACCAATGATGCTGACAGGCTACAAAGCCAGAACCAAGATGCTGCTTGTGGAAGGAACTGTTAGAATGCGAAACAAGTACCCCGAGGCCCTGGAGCCAACACTCTTCCAGCTGAACAAATGAGCTAATTCTACTCTATCAGCCAGTAGATGTCCCTCTCTGTTACATCCCATCTTATCATTACCTTAGCTATCAGACAGTTCTGGTACATTACACGGCGATACTGCAGAGAGAGGATCTGCAATATTAAGATGACTCTATTGCTTTTATGCACTGACTCTGGGAGACTAGAGTACATTCCCATTACTGAGATGTGTTGTGTGCCTAACCAAATGCTTTTGGAAGCAGATAATTAGGCAATGCAGGAAATGTGTATTTAAAGAAGATATACAATGAGGATTCAGACTTCGGGCTTGAAAATGGCTTGCTGAATGAATGTTATGCCTGTTTCCTAGTGTGGTACAGGCTTATTTTTCTTGGGAAGCTTGGCAGGGCCCAGACTTCCTTTCTCTTAGAATAGCCACTGTGGAGTTACCAGTGAGTGGCTTTTTGATTTTGAGTGTTTGCCAAGTAGCCCACCAGGATAGTTCCAATCCTTCTGAAGAAATAAATCACTCTTTAGTGATGTCCAAGAAAAGAAGATGATGATTTTTAAAATGTAACTTTCCTGAATAGAACACCAATGACTAACATACATCTAGTGTGTGTACATAGCCCCGTCACACATCATGTTTGGAATCTGAAAGCACTTAAGAGTTAAATAATAAAAGACTCTGGGTCTGGAATAAATTACTAAAAATGCTAGTGCAAAGACAAAGCATTTACTATACTTTTAAGGCCCCAAAGAGAGAGTCTGAGGGAAAAGGTACTTTTCATATGAAATTTAAAGAAAACATGAGAGGCAATGAAGTGAGGAAGGTCAGGAAGACTTTTCCCAAGATTTTTCCAGGTGGTCAGAAATGACGCCAAGATGATTCTTACATCAAGTAGTGGTTGAATTGTCAGAGGGGAGTCCGTTGGCAGTTTCAACCAACCACCCTATTTTGCTGCTAGGAGGTTCCATTTCTGAACTCATTTTACCTGAAGGTGTGGTTCCATATTTGGTACAATTTCAGGGGGCTATGAAGCCACCTGAAAGATAGTACTCCCCACTTTATCATTGAAGTGGGAAATCTCTTTAACAGAAGACAACACCCTTTTAGAGATAAGGTTAAAATGCAAATGACTCTGTGAGAGGGAAAATATATTGACTTTATACTGAAGAGTAAATGACTACTATTAAGGAGAGAGCATAGAGAACAGAATTTGATTAGCAAGGGGAAGGAATGAACAAGGTTATCCCTGATGCCTGAATGTAGCTCTAGAGAGGGAACAAAAGGGCTCAGAGAGAGAAAAGTAAGTCTTTGAAGACAAAAATCATGTACTTCCCAGTTTTGCTGTGGGGTGGTCCTGAACCTAATAATAATAATAATATCTTACTTTTATATGAGGCTTCAAGGTTCACAAAATGATTTATACATATTATTTCATTTCATTTTCACAGTAGTCCTGTGTAATAGGTACTCTTATTATTTTCATTTTCAAGATGAGAAAAATTGATGCTCAGAGTTTGTGACTCAACCAAGAACACATAGCTAATGTCCAAACTGGGACACGAACCTTGGTCTGAGTACAATTTCAGCATTTTGCTATGCAATAAGCGTGTCTCCATGGTCAATTCTTTTTTAGTTTGCCCCTTTTTCCTCCCTTGTAAAGCAGTGGTTCTCAAGATGTGGTCTAGGGACTTCTGGGAGTCCTAGTCTTTTCTGAGGGTCCTTGAGGCCAAAACAATTTTCATAATAAAATTATGATGCTTTAGTTTCTAATATGGCAAAAATCAATGGATATAACCTACATGAACAAAAGCTCTTTGGAGGATTCTCAATAACTTTTAAGAGACCAGAGAAGAGACTAAGACCAAAAAGTTTGAGGACTGCTGCTATAGACTTTATAGTTTCTCTAAAAACACTGATTGAATGCTCTGTGCACATGGTCTTCATTATTATCACTGAGTAATATGTATCTCTTTCAGGAGCACATGTGCAGGGTAATGAAGGTACCTGAGGGAGTATAGAAAAAGACCTTAGAAATTTCTGATGACCATAAGCATATACCCAAGAGAAAGAAAATTAGCTACTTGTGGAATACCTCTGATTTATCTAAGGTTTTGTATAAATCTCACTCGTATTTGGAATATTGTACCCAATCCTGTGGGTCAATAGAAAAGTATAATCAAAACAGAAGTTTGGGAAGAATTTTGTAGAGAAACTTCATTTAAACTCAATTCCACAAGTATTTATTAAAGCAGCTATTCTAAAGACAATGAGATATTGGGAGAGAAATAAAATAGGTAGAAGGCATAAATCCTATCATCAAGAAGCTTATGATTTATTAAATAATAAAGTAATACACATGAGATGGTTAAATAACAAAATAAGCAACATACAATGTAGTGTACAAATGAATAAACAATATATTGGCTGGACTTGCTATAAGAAGACCTAGATTCCAGGCTGTGAGAATGGACCAATCAGTCAATAAGCATTTATGTATTTATACTTGCCATGTGTCTGACTCTGCTCTAAGCAGTGGGAATATGGAGAAAGGCAGAAACACTGTGTTCACCCTCAAGGAGCTCACAACCCAATGGGGCAGATAACACTCAGATGTCTAGGTACATACCAGTTATCTACAGAGTAGATGGAAGGCAATAGTAGAAGGAAGACACTAACACTAGTAGCAAGGAGAATCTGGACAGGCCTCCTGCAGATGATGGTGTTTGAATCGAGTCCTGAAGAGAGCCAAGGAAGTGAAGAAATGGGGGCAAGAAGAGAGAGTGTTCTAGTTATAGGGGATTTCCAGTGAAAAGATGTGGCTTTGGGAGATGGACTCTAATGTGTGAGCAATAGCAAATGGGCCAGTGCAGGTGGATTGCAGAGTGTAGGGAGGGGAGTGGAATGTAGAGGAATTGAAAGGTTGGAAGGGTCCAGGTTGGGAAGTACCTTCCCTCTGTTGATTATTTCTAATTTTTCCTGTACACATCTTGTTTGTACATATGTTTGCACATTGTCTTCCGCATTCGATTGTGAGCCCCTTGAAAGCAGAGACTGTCTTTTGCCTCTTTTTTTGTATCCTTAATGATTGGCACAGTGCCTGGCACATAGATGCTTAATACATGTTTATTGATTGACTCCCTAAATGGCATATTGCAGAGAAGATGCCAACCTGCTTTGCTAGAAGGAGTTTCCTTGTCTGGGACCTTCCAATACTGAAGAAATCTCATATCCCTATCCCCAGTACCTGGTCTAGTACCCAGCACATAATGTTTAAAAATACATGTATGTGTGAAATATCTTTATTGTTATTATTATTACAAATAGTAAGCATGACCAGATGTCTGTGGAAGAAGAGATTGTTTTGGGTTGTAGGACTTTCTAGCAGTTCTGCTTGATTGAGTTGAACCCTGAAAGATGGGTGTATTTCTGAAAGCCATACTTCAGGTCTGGAGGTAGGAGTGAGACTGTCATGTAGGGGAGAATGAAAAGACTGCCTTGATGGAACAGAGGGGTCTGGTAAAGGATTAATAGGTAAGGTTATTGGATAGGTAGGATAGGGCCAGAACTTTGAAAGCAAAAGAGATTGGGTTTTGCTCTCTAGATGAAAGACAAGTCACTGGAGAGTATCCCATAAATTCCATTTTACTTTTAGATTAGATAAAGAATCACTTGTCACCCTAGTGGAACTTACAGGAAATATGTCTATATTTCTCTGGCTTCGTCTTTGTGGTGAATTTCAGAATTCAGGCAGCTTTGATGTCTCAGGTGCCCTTGATATCTGTGACCAGGTAGCTCTCAGATGAGAAATTCTAAAAGTTAAGGTGAAAGAATGCTGGGTTTCATCATGCCTTCTATAAAATCTCTACCAAATATCTGGTCAATATCTGTCAATTCAGGATCTGCCAGCAACCCTGGGTAACAGAATTAGGATTATAGTTCTCTGGTGTCTGAGACCCTACCCACTATTGTCTTTTAAGACTGAGAGTTTTATTGGAACACTAATGCATTGTTGGTGGAGTTGTGGACTAATCCAACCATTTTGGAGAACAATTTGGAACTATGCCCAAAGGACTATAAAACTGTGCATACCCTTTGATCCAGCAATTCCACTAGTAGATCTATATCCCAAAGAGATCATAAAAAAGGGAAAAGGATCCACAAGTACAAAAATATTTATAGCAGCTCTTTTTATGGTGGCCAAAATTGGAAACTGAGGGGATGCCCACCAATTGGGGAACAAGTTGTGGTATATGAATGTAATGGAATACTATTATTCTATAAGAAATGGTGAGCAGGCAGATTTCAGAAAAACCTGGAAAGACTTACATGTATTGATGCTGAGTGAAGTGAGCAGAACCAGGATAACATTGTATCCAGGAGCAGCAACATTGTGTAATGACTGACTTTGACAGACTTAGCTCTTCTCAGCAATAGAATGATCTAAGGCAATCCCAAAAGACTCATAATGGAAGATGCTATCCACATCCAGAGAAAGAACTATGGAGTCTGAGTGTAGAGCAAAGCATACTATTTTCTCTCCATTTTTTTCTTCCTAGTAGTTTTCCCCTTTTGTTCTGATTCTTCTTTCACAACATGACTAATGTAGAAATATATTTAATATGATTGTAAAGGTATAGCCTGTGTCAGATTGCATGCTATTTTGGGGAGGGAACAGGGAGAGGGAAAAAATTTAGAACTCAAAAATCTTATAAAGTGAATGTTAAAAACAAAACAAAACAAAACAAAACAGCCCACAGGTCAAAAAGAAAAGATTGAGAATTTTAACCTTCCTTGCCTCTTTTTCCCCCCCGCCCCCCCATCTGAAATAATCTGATTTCACTTTTAGGGCCAAACTGTTTGTAGGAAGAATTTCTGTCTCTCCTTTTGGAGAGGAGGGGCTTATGGCATCTTTGACTCACCCCTACTGCCCTCCAAGTATCTTGCTCAGCCTTGTACCCAAGTGAAACATTTATCACAGCAGCTAAAGGCCTGCAGCTTCAGAGCACATCAGAGATACAAGTGATAATCACAATCAGCAAGGCCTATTCTAGCAGGGTTAAAAGGAGACACAGTAAACTTGGGCAACCTTGCTCTGATTTGGGAGGTGGAGATTTATTTTCTGGACTCCTTAAGGCTTTCTCTAGAGAGTTCATTGTGTAAGTCTCTCTGACAGATTTATCCTGGGATGCTGTCATCAGGGGCTGTTTTCTCACTAGGCAGGTGGACGAAGAAAGCTGGGTAATGGCAGCTGCTGGCTGAGAGGTCACAGTTGAACTTGTGCCACAGAACACACATAAATTGTAAATCTCCCAAAGGGATTTTGCTCTTGCTTCTTCCTTGTTTAATTTTTTTTTTCCAGTTGTATCTCTATTTGCCAGAGGCCTGGGCAATATTGTTTACAGAGGAAATTGGTAAAGGCCTCAAGTGTATAGGACAGGTGCTTCTCACGAGGGGACAGATATGTAACTACAGATATTCACATGTAAAGGGGGCCTGGAGGCAGGGAATCCAATTCCTTCCACCAAAGTAGAATGACCAGTTCCCATGATATTTGATCACTATGCAGAATTTGAGAGAAGGTGTGTGTTATATCACTCATGATTCTTCTATGACTTTATGTACCTCTCCCATAACTGAATTACAAACCTCTAGGTCAGCGGTTCTCAACCTGTGGGACATAACCCCTTTGGGGGTCGAATGACCCTGTCACAGGGGTCGCCTAAGACCATTGGAAAATACATATTTCTGATGATCTTAGGAACCAAGACAACGCTCCTCTGTCTCTGGGTGGGTCCACCCACATGTAGATATGCCTACATACAAGTATTAAAGGGTCACGGCATTAGGAAGGTTGAGAACCACTGCTCTAGGTAAATTATGTATTCTATATGGTAATTTGTGCCTAGATCCAGAAGTTGGGAGAAAGACAGGAATTATGGGAAAGATTATGCAGGGTCACAAAAATCAAAGAATGTTCTTGCCAAAGGGATCATCTAGGCAAGTTGCCTTCTTAGAGAAAATAAACAAACAAGCAAACCCTAGAAAGCTTAAATGTCTTCCCCAAAGTTACACAGTCACTTACTAATGGAGCTAAGGCTTAAAGGCTTAAAAAACTTAATTAAGTTCTTTGGTTTCCAATTCAATGTCAAAAATTGGAACAAAACTATATTGTATTGAAATGATTTCTTCCTCCTATATCCCTATCTAAAGACCAGATATTTTGAGTAAGCAAAGTTCAAGAATCAGAGGGAAATTATAATCTATGCCCCCCCCATCTCTACTCCACACGAACAAAACAAGGCACCCACAACAAAATAATGGTAGTTACTGGAAAACTGAAACTCCTAAGTGGCTATTAGGACATTGGCAGCTTCTGCAGGTCCTTGCCTCAACATTTTAAGTGGCAGTTGTTCATGCCACTGTCCACACCTCACAGAATGATGCCCTCTAAATACGTGAGTACTTATTTTTAGTATTCTCCAAATAGTCCCAGCTGTTCTTAGGGCTGTACCCTTTAGGGTGTAGTTCATGCTTTTCCTACTATTGTCAGGCTTTAAGAAATGTAATGTATAGCCCTGTTATGCCAGGTGTCTTTAGTTTTAATGTATAGGTCTTTCAAAAAAGTTGAGGTAAAAGATAGCTTATGATTTCATGATGTAAGATTCCAAAAGGGAAGATGGTTCCAGAGGCCCAGGAGGTTTTCCTAAATGAAATACTGATGATGTAATAATGAATGATACCCAAAGGGGATGTGATTACATGGGGTAGGGGAGAGGAGAGGGAATCTCCCATGAATTTACAAGGTATTCTGTGAGATTTCCCAGAAATATGATGTGATTTTAAAGTAGTGTATATAAAATATGAAAGCATGAGTACATGACTAAGGAAAAATGCAAAATAATAGTAGCATAGAGAAGATTGACAGGAAGACTGCAATTCAGGATCAACTGAGACTTGTATGAAATTCTAAATATTAGAAAAAGGACTTTAAATTGGGGTCTGAAAGAAGATACAAGATAAGAAAAGGATAGTTCCAATGTATAAGGGTGGGTATTTATTGTTAATAGACAATGGAAGAGCAAGTGGAACTCATCAACTCTGATTTTGCTTCTCTCTTTCCATCAAGTAGTTTAGACTGGAAAAAATAAAACAAATCCCTTCAGGAGGAAATTGAAACCCAAGAGAGATGAGGGGGTTGAAAGAGAATAACTAGCTTCCTTAAATGACTTCAGTGCTTCTGGTTTGGACCAATTACACTCAAGGGTACTGAAATAACTTACAGATATGTATAATAAGTGAACTACTGTAGGCGATTTTTGATGAAATGTAGAGAACTAGACAAATGCCAGAAGATTAGAGATGAGGCTATGTTCTGATTTTCTAAAGGAGGATCAATTTCAGAAATTTTAGTAATATCATTGATCTTGACATCAATCCCAGGCAAAATTCTGGATGGTGATATTAAATAATAGTTTGTAAGATACTTAGGGAAGAGATTAACACTAGGAACCCACCAGAATTCCCTAAGAATGCTGGTTTCACTTCTCTTTTTTGGATAAGGTCATTAGACTAAATCAGATAACATCTGTAGGCACAGTATGGCTGGATTTTTGTATGGCATGTTACACAGTCTCTTATCTTTGAGGATAAGATGGTAATGAGATGACAAAATGTGTGCTGGATTATGTTATTGTTAGATAGAACCAAAATGTATTGAATTACCATCCTTAAAGAATACTGAGTAATGGATCAAGTCCAAACTAGAGACCCTTTCAGGGGTTTGCTATAGAGCTTTGTCCTTGCTATTCTCATTAACATGTTTATCAAGAATCTTGTGTAATATGATCTTCCCTCCCTTTGTTCTTTCTCTGTCTATCTCATCAATGGACAATGGAGAAAGAGGTGGAAAGAAGAAAAAAAATGAATCCTTGATAATTGTTTTTAAAAAGATAAAAATATAGTGGACATATTTATCAAATAGGTGAATGATGTGAAAAACTCTTAACAGGTCAGAATTAAATATTAAATCTATCAAGATGAAATTGGACAAGAATGAATGCAAAATTAGGTTAAAAATCAACAGCCTAAGTATAGGACTGAGGATAAGGTGCTCATGTGAAAAGGATCAGCAGATGTTAGTTGATTACAAATTCAATATTGAGTCTTTATGTGATTAATCAAAAAGCATGTGTAATTTTAGACTTCATGAAGAGAATGTGTACAGATAAAATGAATACTCTAGTGTACTCTGGTCAGACCTCACTGAGGAGTCTGTACTCTGTTTTGAGGGTCACTTTAGATTTGGAGGAGGCTATAGAGATCTTCTGGTGCAAGAATGTTATTTAACTTAGAATGCAACTGAAGCCCAAAGAAATTAGACACATAGTTAGTGAGCAATAGACCTGGAATCAAGGATGTAGCTACGCTAATGCTCCCGTCAATTCTCTTTTGACCACAGATAAGTTGGAACATATAGGCAAATGGACAGTAAGAATGGTGAAATGTTTCAAAACCATGTCATGAGATAAATCGTTGAAGGAATTGGGGATATTTAACCCAATGAAAATAAAAGAAAACTTAGATCAAACTGTCTTCAAGTATTTGAAGGTCTATGAAATCAAAAAGGTATCAGGCTTATATTATATGGTTTTAGGAGGTAGAACTAATGGGTAGGAGTTAGAGTTAAGATTTCACTTCAATATAAACAAGAACTTCCTAACTATTAGAGATGCCTAATATGATAGTAAATCTTCTATCATGAGAGGTTGGAAGCAGAAAAGTTGGAAGACCACTTTCCATGGATTTTGTAGTGGGTATTCATGTATGAAGTACCTCTATATATCTGTGGACACTACCTACTGAAAGCAGAACAACCAATCAATTTGTGATACATCTTAGTGATAATTTAATCCTTCAAAAGGTGGAAGAAGTGACCAAGAGAACTGACATTTTTCTTTTTTTTTCTCTTCTTCTGAGATTTACATATATGTATACATATATATATTTTAAATTAACTTTTGTTTATCTTTAGTTTACATCATTCATTTCCACAAGATTTTGAGTTACAAATTTTCTATCTTTCCCCTACCCACCACCCCAAAATAGCAATCTCACTGTATACACCCTCCCCCAATCTGCTCTTTCCTATATCTTCCCCCATCACCCCTCTGACTTTCCAGTAGGGCAAGATGGATCTCCCTACCCCAGTGTGAGTATATCTTATTTCCCAGTTGCATGTAAATAATAATAATAATAATAATATATGTTTTTTTTTTTAAAACATTTGGTTTTAAAACTTTAAATTCTAGATTTTTTCCCTTCCTCCCTTGTCATCCACCCTCACTGGGAAGACAAACAATTTAATACAGGCCATATATGTGTAGTTATGCAAAACATCTCCACAATGGACATGTTGTGAAAGACTGACTATATTTCCCTCCGTCCTATCCTTCCCCCCACTTGTTCTATTCTCTACTTTGTCCCTGTCCCTTTACAAAAATGTGTACTTCTCACAACCCTCTGCCCCCACCCTGCCCTCCTCCCCATCATACCCACTCAGATCCCCTTCCCCCCTACTTTCCTGTAGAGCAAGATACCCAATTTAGAGTGTAGGCCAATACCTCCCTAAGCCAAATTCAATGAGAGTAAGATTGACCCATTCCCTTTTTGCCTTCCTGTTCTTCCCCTCCACTGTAACAGTTATCCCTTGCCTCTTCTATATGAGATAATTAACCCCATTCTGTCTCTCCCTGTCTCCTCTCATTATAATCCTCTCCCACCTTTCAAATTCACCTTTTAAAATATCATCCCTTCCTATTCAATTGATCCTGTACCCTCTGTCTATGTATACCT
>CM053585.1:94082782-94136319 GCA_028646515.1 Pseudochirops corinnae | reverse complement strand
TGTGTATACATATATATTCATTTATATTCCCTTCACCTATCCTCATACTAAGAAAAGTTTCATAAGTTACAATTATTGTTTTTCCATGGAGACATGTAATTAGTTCAACTCTGATAAGTTCCTTATGATTTCTTTTCCATGTTTACCTTCTCATGCTTCTTGTATTTGAATGACAAACTTTTTATTCAGCTCTGTTTTTTTCATCAAGAATGCTTGAAAGTCCACCACCTCATTGAATGAACATATTTTTCTCTGAAACATACTCAGTTTTGCTGGGTAGGTGATTCTTGGTTTTAATACTAGCTCCTTTGATTTCCAGAATATCATATTCCAGGCCCTTCGATCCCTTAATGTAGAAGTTGCTAGATCCTGTGTTGTCCTGATTGTGTTTCCACAATATTCAAATTGTTTCTTCTTGGCAGCTTGTAATATTTTCTCCTTGATCTGGGAACTCTGGAACCTGGCTATAACATTCCTAGGAGTTTTCTTTTTGGGATCTTTTTCAAGAGGTGATTGGTGAATTCTTTCCATTTCTACTTTGCCCTCTGGTTCTAAAATATCAGGGCAATTTTTCTTGAGAATTTCTTGAAGGATGATTTCTAGGTCCTTTTTTTGATCATGGCTTTCAGGTAGTCCAATAATTTTTAAATTGTCTCTCCTGGATCTATTTTCCATGTCAGTGGTTTTTTTAAGGAGATATTTCACATTGCCTTCTATTTTTCCATTTTTTTAGATCTGTTTAATAATATCTTGATTTCTCATCTCAAAGTCATTCACTTCCATTTGCTCCAATCTAATTCTGAAGGAATTATTCTCTTCAGTGAGCTTTTGAGATTCTGTTTCCATCTGGTAAATTCAGCTTTAAAAAGCATTCTTCTCCTCATTGGCTTTTTGGGCCTCTTTTGCCATTTGAATTATTCTATTTTTTAAGGTGTTATTTTCTTCAGTCAGTTTGTTGACTCTCTTTTCATGATTTTCTTGCCTCATTCTCATTTCTCTTCCCAATTTTTCTTCCACTTCTCTTATTTGGTTTTCAAAATCCTTCTTAAGCTACTTTGTGGCCTGTAACCAGTTCATATTTCTTTTGGAAGCTTTTGGTGCAGGAGTTCTGACTGTGGTTCTTCCTCCTATTCCATGCTTTGATCCTTTTTGTCCCCCAAAAAGGAATCTAAAGTGGGATTGCTGTGCTTGCTTTGCCTCCTTTGCCTGCTCATGTTGCCAATTACTTGACTTTTTAGCTCTGTGCCACAGTGGAACTCTGCTTCCAGAAGGGAGAGCTTTGTCCCAAATTGCTGGAGTTTTCACAGCTACCACGTCTGTTAGGAACCTATCATCTCTACAGCCCCCACCAGCTTTGGCTCACTGGTCACACACCTCAGGACCACCACCCAAGACTGTGATCCCGATCCAGGCAAGTTAAGGCAAGAGCACTTAGCCTCTGAATGGTTTCTTAGCACCTCTGCAATCTGCAGGCTGGGAGCTCTGAAGCAGCCATGTGGAGGTGGCTGCAGGGCCGCCACTCCAGTTGCTTCTGGCTCTGGGAGCAGAGGGCCACACCTGCTCCTCCATCCCCCCCCTCAATTCAGCCGAGTTCCACTGACCTTTCACTTTGTTTTTGGCATTTATGGGTTGATAATTCTGGAAACTGCCACAGCTGCTGTGAGCCACTCACCTCTGAATGCTCCAACTGCGGTTTGTCCTGGCCACCCTGGGGCTAAAACCAAGATGGGGCTGATCTCGGCTCCCAACATGATGAGATGAACACTTCCTGTCCTCCTGCCAGGCTGCCTTCAGGAGGAGATGTGTTTTTCTGTCACTTTGTGCGTTCTAGAGCTCTAAAATTTGTGTAGAGTCATATTTTATAGGTATTTGAGGTGGTTATGGGGGAGCTCATGGAGTTCTCCTGCTTCTACCACCAACTGACCTTTTTCCTATTTTAGACCAATAATAAGGATATGGTTGCTGGAGTAGAAATGACAGCAACCTTGGGAACAACTTACCACTTTATCATAGAGTCTCATGTTAGAGAAGGACGGGACTGCTATGCACAGCAAAAATTTAGGGGCCTTGAAAAGATCGGATTCCAAAGGGTTAAGAAAAAGGAGAGGGGAGCTGAATGGGCCTGGGTCATGATTGGGGCATCATGGGAAATGGAAAGCTTTTTTATTTACCACAACCAAATTGAGGATTAAATACTGAATATAGTGAAGGGGCAGTTGTCCCAAAGGGATGGGAAGCTCTGAAGAATGAAATTTTGAACATCCGACAAAAATAACTCTGATCATGACAAAAATGCTAAGAATTGTCTAAAGGAACTGATGTGGACTCATAGGTAACTCATTGGCAAGCCCATTGTAAGAAGCTGTATATAGAAGATAAGAGTAACAGCAAGGATCTAAGGATGAATACAAAGAAAAAGTAGCTCGATTCTTTAAGGGTTGTTTCAGAAGGGCTAAAGCCCAGAATGAGATGGAGTTGACAAGGAATATGGAAGATAGTAATTTTTAAGTGGTCTGTTTTAGAGGATTAGGTCTTAATCAGGGTTACCACCATTGTGCTAGGGATGTGAGCTGATGCTAAGAGATAATGTTGAATTTTCCTTCTATTTTCTCTAAATGGCCAAGAAGAATGATCTTTAGACTGGGAAAGATTAGATGAAAATTATAAGTGAGGAGATAGATAGCATCTGGCTATCCTCAAAGAGTTCAACTTAACAGGCTGAGACAAACTATATCCTCGAACACTAAAAGAACAGGAAGATGTGATTTATGAGTCACTGTAAGGAGTTTTCTAAAGATCTTGAAGAATATGAGAGGTGCAATAGAACTGAACATGGGCAAATTTTACCCTAATTTGCAAAAAAAAAAGGGACTAGGGTTGAATCTATAAACCATAGACAAGTGAGCTCAACTTAATGCCTGGTATAATTCTAGAATATACTAGAATACCCTTATAAAAGGAATCAGTGATTACCAAAAGCCAATATGGCATCATTAAGAACAATTCATATTATACTGGCAGCTGTGTGGATCGATGAATAGAATGATGGTTCTGAAGTAAAATATAATCTCAGGCACTAACTAGTTGTGTCTTACCCTCTATCTGTACTAGTTTCCTCATATATAAAATGAGTATAACACCTACCTCCCAGAGTTGTTATAAGGATCAAATAAAATAATATCATTAAAGTGCTTGGCAACCTTAAAGTACTCCATAAGTACTTTTAGTATAATTATTTCCATTTTGAAAAACAAAACAAGGTAACAGGTTTGAAAATTAGTGGAATGCTGTAGACATAAGTCTAGATTCACTCTGTCCTCCAATTCGTACTTGTATTCAGAAGGTAGGTTTCCACAGAGATGAAATAATCATCAGGATTCTAGGACAAAGGGGCCTGGGGGTGGATATTGTACTCTCTCTTAGAGCTTCTGAGCCCTCCCCTGGAAGCCCTGCTTTATCTTAACAAATCATCCATATGACTTAATCTCAACAGAGACATTTACTCAAGAGGCTAAGCAAGAATATTATTTATATGACATTCCACCCAATCCTACCCTCCTTCCCATTCCTCTGCAACCCTGTACTTCTTCAGAACCTCTTTGGGATGGCTAGGAGATTGGAAGGCCTGATGCCACCAGGGATGACCTTTATCCTTCGTCTCCTGCCACTCACAATTGATCTGGGCCACTAACTGCTCACACAGCTTAGAGGATATGAGAGTCACCAATTTCATTTCAGTGAGATGGAAGATCTTTCATCATCCAGGCCTTGTCCTCTGCCCTTCTACTTGCCCCTTAAGGTCCTCCAAGATTTACCATGTGTCTTGCCTTTGGACTTCTCCACTGCAAGACTGCTCCACTGACACCCCACTTTCAGATTGGGTTTGAGACGATATTTGTAAAGTGGTTAATACAGTGTCTGACATAGAGAAAGTGCTATAGAAATGCTTGCTCCCTTCCCACCCACCCCCACCTTCCCTCAGCTAGCTGCTCTTTTCCTGATGAGATAATTTCTTCCTTTGTTTGTTTGTTTAAGACAAAAGGAGTTAGCACATGGCTGCAGTTAGCTAGCAGTAGGAGTGCAGCTGGGACTCAGATTCAAACTGCATCACTGCTTTTGTAGACAGGAGAAAAATAATTTCCACATGAGGGGCATCCCTTCCTCAAGGACAAAGGGGCATATCTATATATTCCGCAGGTGATTCCGTTAAAGGTACGGCTAGCTTGGTTCATGAGATGTTCATAAGTATTCAACTCTCCTGTTCTGCTAAACCCAAGGGCTCAAAGCAGGTCACAAAAAGGAAACAAGAGATACATAGACAATAGTTGAAGGCTTAGGTCCTTAATTACTATGATCCAAAAAACAAGTGGCCAAAGACCACCGGTTGGTGTTGGTCCTTTTTCCACTTAATGGGGCCCAGGAGCCCTCTGCCAGGTTGGCATCAATCATAGCTGTCTTCCCATGAGAATGATGTATCATGCTCATCTGCTCGGTGACATTGGGTGGTAGTGTAATTGATTGCCAGGATCTAGAACACTGCCATGCCCAATGGCCTGACTGATTTCTGTATACCAAAACATGCCTGTATCCCTCAGACTGGAAGTTCAATAAAGTCAATTTGCAGGTCTTCATTTGGTAGGGCTGCCCACTTTCTCCCTCTTTTGTCACAGTTTTCTTCCATGAGGAGTTAAACAGTTGACAAGAAAAGTAGCTAGAGACCGAGTGATGGGCCTCTGCATAAACACTGTGGGCAAACCATGAGTGGAGAATTTGAAATACAAGGGCCTCAGTTCCCAAATCAATATCAGTTCAACCAGACATGATAAGCAGCTGAAAGATTAGGTAAAAGATCCATAATATACACAAATAATAAAGCAAGCAAGTTACAATAGAGGGAACAAAGTAACCCAATATAAATGTAGCTTTAGCGGGGTTAAGTCCTTTGGCAGTGTCCATGATCTTTAGGAATCTAGCAAGCACTCCCTGTGCATCTTTCAAATAGCTGCGTATGGGTCAGGGTAGGTTAGTGGAGATATTTCCTCTACCATCCCCAGGTTCCAGGTCACTTGTGGAGATTTTCTAAGTAATGCTACTAAAGCCTGCACTATAGTGATAAGACAGTATTACTTAGTAAAATGTGACAAAGAGCTAATTTGGATTTCTAGTAATTAGTTTATGTGGTGAAATCCAGTTCAGATATCATGGATCTAAAGCTATTAACAACCTAGGTATAAGAAGAACACCAAATTAGGAACCCACAATTCACCTGAAACTGCAGAAGATTTCCATTTTTACACAGCATTTGCTCTTTATATCTTTTCTAAGCACCATACCTGATATGGACAATGACGTCAACAGGCTGAAGCAAGAATCTTAAAAGGATCTATGAGGGCTTGACTCAGAGAATGAGCACTCCTGTCATTTAATATTATCAGACAAACTTCAAAATAGGAAAAAAAAGACATGTTTTAAATTTCTTTAGAATTATTGATGTAATTTTATATCTAAAAACCTTAATCTAATTTTGGAAATTATTACTAAAATATATTCAAAGCCTGTATTTTCATTAGACACATTTGGAAGCCAAATACACACACACACACACACACGCGTGCACACATCCAACTATATCTCAGTCCTTAGATTCCTTACAATCTATTGTTCTTACTATTTCAAAATTTATTATTCCATTTAATGAAAAAATGTTTCATTCTTATCCTTATATCATCTTGAAGGAATAAAATACCTCAAAGATTTAATCTTATACAGAAATATGTAACTGTAACAAGGGGATGTTAAGCCTAAGAACTTACTTGTTTAGGAAAGGTACTTGATAATAAGTTAAGACTAAAAATGTTAAGATCTTTCATACTTGCACCCAATTGTAATGACTCAAGTGTTATAGTATTTATGTATTTATTAATAGAATTAGTATTGCAAAAACAACAGCAACAAAAACTTCCCCTGCTCATCTGCTTTTATTATCAAAATTATCTATGAAAAGAAAAAGGAAAGACAAAGTTATGACCATATTGAGACTATCCCTTCAGTGGCACAGACTGACTTGACATAAGCCATAACTGGGGAAAAACTCCCTTAACTCTGTTTGATTCCATGTAAGAATCATAGTCAAAATCCAATCATATAGCAAAGTTCAACATTATCCACAGGGCATCTTATTCAGGCTCAGACTTAAGCAGGTGGGAAATTTTCTGTTCATAAAGGAAATAGCACAATAGGTATAAAACTATGCATACCTTTTGACCCAGAAATATCGTTACTCATTCTGTATCCCAAGGAGATTTTTAAAAGGAAAGATATTTCTAAAAGCTCTTTTTTGAGTTGGCAAAGAATTGGAAATTGAGAGGCTGCCCATTAACAGGGCATGGCTGAACAAGTTGTGCTATACAATTGTGATAGAATACTATTGTGCTATAAGAAATGACAAGCAGGATGCCTTTAGAAAAACCCAGAAAGACTCCCATGAACTGATGCAAAATGAAGTAGGCAGAACCAAGAGAACATCATACAGAGTAAGAGCAATATTGCACAATAACCAACTAGGAATGACTTAGCTATTCTTAGCAATACAATGATGTGAGAAAATTCTGGACTCATGATGAAAAATGCTGTTCACCTCCAGAGAAAGAACTGATAGAAAGAACTAAATGCAGATGGAAGAATAATTTTTTAAACGTTATTTTTCTTGAGTTTCTTGTCTGTTTTCTTTTACAACGTAATTAATATGGAAATACCTTTTACATGACCTAACATTTATAGTCTATGTAAAAGTGTTTGCCTTCTTAATGGGGGAGGGGAGGAAAGGGAAGGAGGAGACAATTTGGAACTCAAAATTTTTTAAAATGAATGTTAAAATTTTTTACATGTAGTGGGACAATTATAAAATATTTTTTAAAAAAACAGTAGAATAGAAACTCCTTGAGGTCGGAGACTGGTTTGCTTTTGTGCCTGGAACATAATAGGTGCTTAATAAATGCTTGCTATTTCTTTGATTTATAAAGGGAAATAGCACAATGGAGAAACTGAATCAAGAGGATCTTACCTTTGCCTATGCAAGGTTGTCCCCTCAACCTTTCCCAGGCACAGACATCCACCTGCAAGTAGTTCTCAGACCACGTTTCTCTTGGGCAGCACATAGCATTCCTCTTGAGTGGTGGGCTTTGGCTTAACGGCAATTCAGACAATTATACCTGAAATAAAAACTCAGAACAATATCAAATAACAGACCCAGGAGTTTTTACCTCAGATAGAAAAGTTTCACTGATCATAGCTTACAACTAGATTATTATAATTTTTCTTATGTTGCAAAAACAGTGAATAATAAACACATATAAGGGCATTTTATGTATCAATTTATAAATTAAGCATAACCACATTCTGGAGTTTCCCATATACAGCGAACATATGATAATGGACTCAAAACCCCAGAAAAATGCTGACTGTATTGCCTATTAACGCCTAAGACAAAAATGAAACCTTTGAATCTAAGTTTTGTTATTATTAAATTGACTCAAAGATATAACTTCAATTAACAGATATAATTTCATAATTTTTACAAACGATAGCCAAATAATCTGTTAGATAAACCTCACTCTTGATTATAAGCAAACTTGTAAATTTCCCCACTTTGACTAGGAGTGGTCCTAGTTTCTCAAACTTTATTACTTTAGATTACAACATGTTGGCAACAGAGGTAAGGTCCTACAATCCTACCCAAATAGAAAGTCCCAAAAACTTCATAGATTGGGACAATTTAAGAGGTCTTTGCTACTTTAACCCCAAGCAGTTAAGTTATCCATCTTAAAATTAAACATTCAACAGTTTTCAAACATTTTGAACAGTTCAATTCCTAATCTAACAACATCAAGATTAAAAGAGAAGTTACTTTTCTAACACCATTTCTAATGTAATGGTTTCCCAAATTTCATAGTACAAGAAAAATTAACAATAACATAAACAATATTATGGATTCTAAAAATTTAACACAGAACTTTTTATCAATCAAATAATATTAGTTCATCTGAATATATTTCTTAATCTTCTTATATAGAAATCATCATCTATTTGGCATTCTATACTAATTACAGTCAAAACCCAAGCTAGAATACTTAAGTTTAATAAATTTAATTAATACAGCTAGCATTTGTATAGTGCCAAGCACTGTATTAGAGAATTTACAATTATTGTATCATTTAATCCTGACAACAACCATGGAAATCTCCTCTGGATGCCTGGGTTCTGTTATTAACCCTTTTACAGATGAGAAAACTGAGGTAAACAGAGAAGTTACTTGCTTGAAGTCCTACAACTAATACATTTATAAGACTGGATTTCAAACACAGGCTTTCCTGATGCACACATTTTCTAAGCATATGGCCTCAGTGTAAAATAGCAAATATATTTTGCACTAATGTTCTGATTTACCACAATTATCTTACTAAAACCATGTTGTAATTTAGTTTCAGACCAAACTTTGACCATATTAAATCTGGATGTATAATCACAAATGTTAACTTTCAAAATCTCAATTTTCCTAAGGGCCATTAGCTGCCAGCCCCCCAAATTATGGAGCCCACTGCTTTAAGTTAGCTCACTTTCAAAGATTCTTGATGACAATCCAGGTTTCACAATATGGAAGGCAAGTCAGACACTAAGGGTCCTAAAAACCCTTCAGATTCATTTAAAATTACCCAATGAGCCAAATCAATTCCTTTGTGTTCTAATGTAATCCCTCCAGGATCACAATGAATAATGGCCCCAAATTCTGCCAAATTTTTTACTTCCTTAACTTTGCTTTCCTTCTACTCTCCTTTCTTTTTTTTCTAAAGGTCCTTCTGGTCTGATTCTTAAGGGTGCCATGGTCTTTAGTGCTCTGAGAAACCTGGATTGTACGGAAGCTCCTTTGCAAACTGGTACCTCTAGTGGATGTGGTAATTAGGGATAGTATCAGTTTGAAAGTCCCAACTCACAGCACCAATAATCTATTTGTCTAGGTTCTAGATTTTCAAGTCTGGTTTTTAGCATGTGCAGCTGACAGTAATCAAAGGTCCCATATTTATCTGGCTAAATTTGTTTCCCACAATTTTCTATTTGCCTACGCCAGTCCTGAACATTCCCAGGTGAACTGGCAGTTTTCCTTTTTCCCAAGCTTTTAACAGCTTGCCTAAGTGGGAATTGGCAAAGCACTTACCCTAGCCTGATCCCATAATAATACCAGTGTTCTTTGCCTTTCTGTCCCTTGACAACCTAATGTTGGGCAAGTCCAGCTATTCACTATCGCCTCTTTCGTGAAGTGCCATTTGTTTATCTTCATGCACAAACAAGAGAGAATCAAATTTGGGCTTGGGACCTATTTATTTTTATCCTTCTGGAGTTTGGGGAATTTAATTCTCTGACCACTTCACAGCTGACTAACTGAGAGAGTCCAGTCTGACCCATGAACAGACAAAAGTCTGAATGTTGGCTGGAGAGTCAAATGGTGGGCTCACCCAATGATAGTTATGTGAGTGAGTGAGCCCTTCATGGTTGTCAGGATTGTTAAAAGAAATCTTGGTTTGGACCTTGCCCTGATCCATAAGGCAAACTCAGGAAATAAAAAAAGAAAAGGAGTTTATTAGCACACCAAGGTGTCAAGCAGATGGAATGTGGCCTAGACAGTTCTTTTATTAGACTGAGAAACTTCTCAGAAGAGTTGAGGCATTTCTGCTGAGTCTGGAATCTTCTTTTCTGGACTGAGCCACTATTATTTTGGGCCAGGCTTCTTCATTACCAGGATCATCCTTTACTCATTCAGAAAGGGCAGAGACTCATCAACTCAGATTTGCAAGATCTTCTCCAGTTGTTCCTTCTTTAGTGATATATGAACAATGTCCATCTTCAAGGCAGCAGATGACCATACAAAGAGGTATTGCTTTTCCTCCCCATAGTTTTTCAGTCCTTTCTTAGACCAGTCATTCCTGGATCAGGGCTGAGTGAGAAAACCCACCCTATCTTATAGTGAGCAATCAAATACTAATCCCTACTAGCTAAGGCATAATGAGGCAAGGCAGATTTTCCCAAAATCCTAAAATCATTATGAGGTTCAGGGTTCACCAGTTATTAACTCTAAAATTTGTAGTTGGTAATATGCAAATGAGTAGCTGGGAAAAAGGGAACAGCAACTGACTTTGCCTCGTTTGCATCGTCTCTAAGTTATATCTACGTCTCACTTCTTTGTCTTTGCCCTTTTAAATTGTGACAATTGCCCTAGTCTGAAAGGGGCCTACCATTAGGCTTACACTTTAACAAAATATTGACGAAAATATCTCATATTCCCCTTATAGATAAGATGGAAAGATACTGACTAGATATCATAGGTAAGTGGATTTGTTGAGTGATTTGGCCTAAAAGTTCTTAATAATGGGTCCATGTCTATTTGAACACAAGTCTCTAGTGGAACACCTCGGGGATCTGTCACTTACCTTGTACTAGTCAATATTCTTATCAACAACTTGAATAAAGGAAAATATAATATACTTGTTTAATTTGCACATAGCATAGAGATTGGAAAAACTTACTTCTAGGCAGCTCATTTCAGAAGCAGCATAGACAGACTGGAGCTTTTCTGGAAGAGGGCTCCCAAGATGGTGAGAATACTATGGAACATGCCATATGGAATTTGGTTAAATGAACTTATGTTTAGTGTGTAGAAGAGAACAATTCAGGAGTATGGGATAGTCATGATACATATTTAAAGGACTGTCATGTGGCAGAAGAAGCCCAACTGGTCAACTTGACTTTGAAGAGCAGAACTCGGAAGTGTGGTTGGAAATGAAAGGAGGATGATACTATAGGCTTGATGAAAGGAAAAATTTGCCAGCATTTGGAACTGGCTAAAATTGGAATGTACTGACTCAGTAACTAATTTGTTCTCCTTCCTTGGAGATTTTCAAGCATGGGCTAGATCAGGGGTGTCAAATTCAAATAGAAATGAGGACCACTAACCATACATAAAGATCTCTACTAGCTGAATATTGACTTAGAAAACCATATATAACACTATCTATGTTTTATTGTACTTTTATCTATTCTTTTTTTTTTTTGGAGGGAGGAAGGCAAGGCAACTGGGGTTAAGTGACTTGCCCAAGGTCACACAGCTAGTTAAGTGTCAAGTGTCTAAGGTCAGATTTGAACTCAGGTCCTCCTGACTTCAGGGCCTGAACTCTATTCACTGTGTCACCTAGCTGCCCCTCTTTTTCTCCTTAAAAATATTTCATAATTTTATTTTATTCTGGTTCAAGCCACAGTCAGGAGTGTTGCAAGCTGCGTGTGGCCCATGGGCTACAAAAATACTTGTTGATGTGTTATATTAGGGATCACTGTCGAGTAACTTAGAATGGCTGGACCTTGAGATCCCTTCTAGTTCTTAGAGGCTATGATTCTTATGTTAATTAAACTAAGTATCTTTTTTGATTCCTGCAAACTCCAAGATTCTAAAACTTTTATGATAAGAATATAATTCTGGATACACAGATTGTTGCCCTCAAGAGTGTATTTTTAAATAACAAGTCCCTTGTATCATTCCCTCTCATCTATAAATTGAGATTTCATATCTCTTATTTAGACATATTAATATTTTAAAATGTACTACTGATTAGTTTTGGTAGCCCATGTAATCATATTAAAAATGAAACATATGTAGGTAAATCAGCAATTTTTATTACTGGTTGGAATATAGAATAAAAACACATTAACTTAAACCTACAACTCTCCCACTCCCCTGTCTTGCTATGTGAAGCTCCCCAGATGGTTTGAATGGAACCACAGGAGGAAGGCGTGATAGAAGTTGAAAAGGCACCACAACCCAAAAAGTAGTCTGAGTTCAAGGAGTAAGAGCCCAAAGTAGGAGCAAAGGAGTTCAAAAGATAGACTTAATGTAAGTCTTCAGACTTCCACTGGATTTTGCTGGCTGGCTAGGACTGGCTATGAATCTGCCTCTCAAAAAGGGCTGATGTACCCCTAGAAGCAAAAGCTAAAAGAGCATAAACCTCTCTTTAAGAAGGACAGGCCGCATAGCAGCTAGAATTCAATAAGATACCAGCACATGGCACAGAGAACAGCTTACTCCTTGGAAAAGGTACCACAGAATCAGTTAGATGACAGTAGTGCAGAAGACAAGCAGATGTAAACACTGCTGAGAATGCCTTAACAGTACAAATAATTATCTTCCAGATCAAGAAGCATCCTGATGACACCCCGAAAGTGGAGGAAACCAGTGCCTCTGTAAGGAGAGTGCCAAGCATCAGAGTCAGGAATGGAGAAGGGTTTCTGCTGAGATGCAGCCCTGGGAGCAGGAGTTTCCCTTTCTATATGTATTCTATGTATTCGTGTGCTATTCTTGGAACATATGTATTTCCTGGTTATGCATGTTTCCAACATATGTTCTCTCTCCTACTACTGGTATGGGGACCTCTGGAAGAATGTGTTCCTGTGAATGGAGGAGAGGTTTCCTTGTAATTTGTTCTACTGTATTGTGTATCCTTAGACAAGTTCACTTATTCTTTTGGGGCCTTGGTTTCCTTATTTGTAAAGTTGAGGTTGTTGGACTAGATTGGTTCTGAGGACTCTTGTAGTTCTCTATTATGATTGTAAATTGGAAATGTCTTTTGCTTTGTGTCCATGTATCCTCTGGCTTGCCTGGTAAAAGAAATATTAGTGAGGACTCATGTACTGGGAGTTTCTGCTCATTGATTACTACACAGCATAACAAGAATTAATTTTAAGGTTCTGAATACTTGGATGGAGGGGGGAGTTTCCAATAGAAGAGGAAATGAAGATAGCATAACAATTTTAAAAATTATATAGCACTTGAAGGTTTACAAAGCACTGTCCTAATATCAACCCTGTGAGGTTCATAGCACAAGTATTTTTAATTTCATTTTTATAGATGATCAAACCAAAATCTGGCAAGGTTAAATGACTTCCTTAAGGTCTCACCACCAGGGAATTTGAAGGATATATTTGGATTTAGGTTTCCTAGCACAGAGACCAGCATATTTTCTGCTCTGTTACACTGCTGCTTCTTGAACAATCAATTAGAGAGCTTCATTGAGATTTCTGAGTTGCTTTTCTCTTATAGAAAATAGCTAACAGACCAATATCTTATACCACATACTAAGACAAGGTCAGAATGGATGTATGATTTAAATATAAAGGATGATACCATAAACAAATTAGGAGAGCAAGGAATAGTTTACCTGTCAAATCTATGGAGAGTGGTAGAATTTATGACCAAACAAGAGATAAGCATTACAAGATGTAAAATAGATAATCTTGATTATCTTAAATTAAGGAGGTTTTGCACAAGCAAAACCAGTGCAACCAAGATTAGAAGGAAAGGAGATAACTGGGAAATTTTTTTTTCACAAGTATCTCTGATAATGGCTTCGTTTCTCAAATATATAGAGAACTGAGTCAAATTTATTAGAATACAAGTGATTCCCCAATTGATACATGGTCAAAGGATATGGACAGTCATTTCAGTGAAGAAATCCAAGATATCTATAGTCATATGAATAAATGCTCTAAGTCACAATTATTAGAGAAATGCTAATTAAAACAACTCTGTGGTACCACCTCACACCTATCAGATTAGCTAATATGACAGAAAAGAAAAAGGATAAATATTGGAGGTTATATGTGAAAATTGGGACACTAATGCACTTTTGGTGTTGTGAACTGATCCCACCATTCTGGAGAATAATTTGGGGCCATGCCCAAAAAACTATAAAACTGCATGGCCAAGGATCTAGCAATACCACTACTAGGCTATATCCCAAAGAGATTTTTTTCAAAAAGTGGGGGAAAGGACTATTTATACAAAAATATTTACAGCAGCTCTTTTTGTGGTGGCAAACAATTGGAAGTCAAGGAAATGCCCTTCAGTTGGGGAATATCTGAACAACTTGTAGTATGTGATTGCAATGGAATACTATTGTGTCATAAGAAATGATGAGCAGGCTGATTTCAGAAAAAAAAATGGAAAGACTTATACAAACTGATGCAAAGTGCAATGAGGAGAACCAGGAAAACATTGTACACAGTAAGAGCAATATTATTTTTTGATCAACTGTGAATAACTACTATTCTCAGCAATACAGTGATCCACAACAATTCTAAAGGACTCAGGATAAAAAAATACTATCTACCTCTAGAGAAAGAACCAATGGAATCTGAAGGCACATTGAAGCACACTACTTTTCACTTGTTTTTTTCTTTTTGCTCTATGTCTTCTTTCACAACATGATTAATATGGAAATATGTTTTGCATGATTGCACATGTATAACATGTATCAAATTGCTTACCATCTCAGGGACAAGAAAAAGTGAGGGAAGGGGCAGAATATTTGAAACTCAAAATTTTTTAAGTGTATGTGTGTGTGTGAGAGAGAGAAAGAGAGAGAGACAGAGACAGAGAGAGACAGAGACAGAGAGAGAGACAGAGAGGGGAAAGAGAGAGGGGGGGGAGACAGAGAGACAGAGAGAGAGAAGGGGTTGTTTGAAAACTTTGTTTATGCAATTGGTTTTGGTTTTGAATACCCATATTTTTGGCAGGGATTGTATTCGTAAGAGAGTCATTTCCCAGTTTGATTATTGGATTTCTTTAAAATTTGTTTAATATGAATATATATATTTGATGTTGAGTACAAGGAATCTGAAATATATTCAGATCTTTTAGCTACTTGGGTTAAGAGATCCTGGGATCACTTTCCCTCTGTCTCTTGCTGGTTTTGTATTATAGATCCCTCTGGGCATAGATAATCATGGTACATCACTAGAGTTCAGCTACATCTACCATCTTTTAATAATATTATACATAACTATGTATGAGAAAAATAGATTAAAATTATTATATTATCTATTCTGTTCAGTGGGTTCAGGAAATAAGTATTATTGTTTCTAAACTATAAACAGTCTGATATTCTGCATTGTGCTTAAAGGCCTTGCAGTTACTCTGACAAAGAATGCATTAAAGATGTCTGGAAATATCATGCTTGTATTATTCCATTATTCAGGATTGACCTTGTTTTCACAAACTTATTGTTACCTGAATTCCCTTTGTTCAATGTAAAGAACACTGGCATGGGAATCAAAGGACAAAAAAAAGGACTCCTTTTAGGCTATATGGGGTAGGCACTTACTAGAGAGTGAGCCCCCATCAATACACCACTGTAGATCATTCAAGAGCTACCAAGTCAATAACAGCAAAACCATACAGTAATTCTACGATCCCATAAAAATGGGTACAATTTACCTCCTGAGGTGGTATATAGGAAGGATACAACCAAGGTAAAATTCATATGGGAGTGGATAAACTAGCTGCAAGAGGAAGTGCTAAGGCTGCCAGTCATCACCCAGTCATTTCTCAGCATATTCTCAGTGACTGGAATATTCATTTATGGATTGCTTAATTTCTTATCTGGATTGGGTTGCTTAAGATCTCTAGTTCTTGTTAATTTGATTATAGATGCATGTATACATATATTCATGATTTCCTTTCAATTCTTAATTTTTCCGGAGTATAGTTGTTTACATAAGTTTGTGATAATTCTCTTTATTTCATTTCTATTCTTAATTATTCTTGTTCTTTTTATTTTGGTAATTTAATTTTATTCTCTTTTTCTTGATCAGATAAGCTAATGGTCTATCAATTTTTGTTTAATGAGTTAAACAATTTTTTAAATTTTTTGTTTATTTTTATTCTAGTTTTCAAGATTTCTTCTTAGAACTTATTTTAGGTTTGTTACCTTAATTTCTAGTATTTTAATTACATCTCTATTTTATTGATCCTCTTTTTTCTATTTCATTAAAGTTTTCAAAGATATAAATTTTCATGGAGTATTGTCTCTTTCCTCTAATTAACATTAATGTAATTATTCTATCTTTTTTTTACATTTTCATTAATTGGGGTGTCATTATTTAGTCCACATTTAGGTAGGCTCTTTTGTTCATATTTTCATATTAATTGCCATTTTAGTCTACGAGGGACATATTATTTCTGCTTTTTGATATTTGGTTAGAATTCCTTTACACAGAAAGTCAATTTTTGTAAATATACTGTAGGTGCTTAGTAATGTGTATATTCTTCAAAATTTCCATTCAGCAATTATCACAGGTCAGTCATTTTCCTACTAATCTATTCTACTCTATATTTCCCTTTTTGTTTAGTTGTTAGATTTATCTGTCTCCAAGATAGTAATGCTACTGTCTTTTCCTTCTATTATGTTAATTTTTTGTCTTTTTGTAATTTGCCTATATTTTCTAACAACATTCATAGTATATATTTGTTACGTGTATTTGATAATGCTATTTTATTGTTGATATGAAATTTAAGTACAAAGGAGTTTCAGTATCTCTTGAGATTATCAATATTTGTTGTTGCCTTATTTGAAATGATGATAGCATATCATATCTTTAATTTTTACATCTGGGTTTTTTTGAGTTGCATGGAGAATAATAGATTGTGTTCCATCTTCTATTTTCACTCTATGTGTTTATATGTTTAAAATGAGTTTCTTTAATGCCAAGAATTTTTTAAAATCATCTTTTCATTACTCTTTCTTTGGATTAGGGAATTGAATTCATTTATATTTAGGGACATAATTGTTAAGTTCGTGTCAAATACTTTTATAGATGTGAGTATATACTCTTTTAAGTCAGAACTTATTTTCTGTAGGTTGTTTGGCTTTATACATATCTGATTCCAGTATCCTTTCCCCAATTCATCACTCTCATTAACAAGTCTAATCATAAATTCATTGAGTACTTTTATTTTTTATTTTTATTCTCTCTCTCTCTCCTTCTCTCTCCCTCCCTCTGTCTCTCTGTCTCTCTGTCTCTCTCTCTCTCTCCCTCCCTCCCTCTATCTCTCTGTCTCTCTTTCTCCCTCTCTCTGTCTCTCTGTCTCTGTCTCTGTCTCTAATGGGAGAAATGATATGTAAACAGAATACATACACACACACACACACACACACACACACACACACACACAGAATTTCACTGGTCGGTCTCATCAGCTCCCATGGATTCAATGATCATTTCCATGCTGATGATTCTCAGGTTTACTTGTCTAGCCCTAACCTCTTTTGTAACCTCCAGATTTGCATTTCCACCTGCCTATTAGATATTTCAAACTGGATGGTACATTGATATCTTAATCTGAACATGTCAAAAATGGAATTGCTTGTCTTTCCTCCCTCCTCCCTCTCCCCTTCAAGCCTCCCTATTATTCTGGAAGTTCCTTTATTCAATATATTTACCCCTTTCTCCTCTCTGACACAACTATTGCTCTAGTTCAGACCTCCATCACTTCATGTGTGAACAACTACAATAGTTTTCTGGTTGTTCTGCTTGACACAAGTCTCTCTCCACTCCAATCCATCCTCCACTCAGTTAGCAAAGCACAGGCTTGGCCATGTCACCAACTTTTCAAAAAATTCTGAGTTTTCCTATTGATTCCCTGCAGTTTATCCTGTGTACAGCTTGTTTGTACTTTGCTGTTTACATATCTTTTCTCCCATTAGACTATGAGGTCCTTAAGAGCTGGGACTACCCTTTGCTTTTTCTTCTTTTTTTTCGGTAACCTTAGCTCTTAGCATAGTGCCCCACACATAATAAGTGGGTGTTCTTCCCCAAGACCTGTAATTTCTATCCTTATTTCTGTAATATTTTCACTTAACTCTTTGTATGCCTTTTAAAAAGCTATTTTGAACTATTATTTAGGTCCTTGGACTTGCCTCATTGCTGTTTCCTTGAGGGTGTATATGATATCCTATAATACTTTTACCTGCCACTGGGGATTTTGACTAAATCTCCTTCAGTGTAACATACTTAGATGGACCTCTTCTTTGATTTTTAAAAATTTCTCCTCCCCAGTCAAATTTTGTCCATTTCCTCTGAGTCATTCTGTTTAATTTTTCCATCTTTATTGTATGCAGACTGCTTTACCTTTTTAAAAGCCTGGTATTCTCTTTCCCACTTATCTCCACACTCCCTCTGCCTGTTCTCTGTTTTTTCAGATCAGTGGAGTTACGCAGATCTATGGGTGCTTGGACTTGGTGTGGATGTTGACGGACGGAACTCTTTTCCGGGCTTTAGTTTGGTAGATGACCACTGAGGTCCCTTCCAAGTCTGAGATTCCGAAAATGTAGATGTCGCTTTTTTGATTGCTGAAGAGTATCACCTGTAATGAAATTCTGGTATAATTAAATCAAAATTTGGACATTAATTTAGTAGAAAAATAATCTATCCATGTGACTTGACCCTGAATGATTTCCTTTCTCTACCCTCATCAAAGTAAAAAAAACAAAAACAAAAACCCATGTAATAGACTACAATATGGCTAAAATTCAATAAAGAAAAACCATTTTTCACATAAAAATAAAATACAATGCCATAACCTTCCCCCCTTTAAGCTATTTACACTTTTCCTATATTTCTAACGTTCTCTTTATCTCTTGGTTTATTTCAGTAAAAATGCTGGGTTTTTTTTCCCCTTGTCACCTGCTGGTTATTTTCCATCTATTGCCCTTTTCTGTTATGAGTAAGTTATTGTTCTTCTTTCTGTTGTTACTGATTTACTTCTTTTTGTAGGTTTTGTCATGGCATTTTCCCAGCAGGCATAGAACATAACCTGAGCAGGCCAGCACCCCCAGGTATCCGGTAGCCATGTTCCTTGTATGCTTATGGTCCATATACTTAAAAAAACTTTCCTCAGGTGGAAGACTATCAGTTCATCCCTCTTCTCTCCTTTCTCTTTCCTGATTTCCTTGATGCCTTCCTTCTCTCTTTTTTCTTCCTATATTGATTGGCTTATTTTTTCTCTTTCTTTCTAGATGCTTTCCCTCTTTCTCACACTGACTCTTTGTATTCCTCCCCCTCATCCCAACCTTGCTCCAACCCCTTCTTCCATTCTCCACCTCACCACCTCCTATAAAGAAATAACTCCCCACACTCCCCCTCTTTTTTCTCTCAACTTTTTTGTCTTGGCAATTTTCCTTCACTTGAAATACATTAAAGAAATCTTCTCTGGCTAGAGGGCCTAAAAAAGCATCAAAACCAGATGCTTTTATCCTGTTCCTTGGTGCCTTTGCTGTAGGTCGAGGAGCAAACAGCTGGCCCCTGGGAGAGTATAGGAATACTAGTCATTTTATTGGGAATGAACATCCCTTACTGACATCTGGTTTTTCAAGAAGGAAAATACCAGCTATGAAATAGTACTAGGGTGACATCTCTAGTCTGAATTTAGGCTCCATCATATGGTAGTGCAACGATGGGTCAAATTCTTGTGTCAGATATCAGTTCAGCACGCATGAAGTTTATTGATGCAAAAATACTCTAGAAATCACTGCAATATATAGTAACAGACACTCAAAAAGTACAAGACAGTAAGAAACCCAAATGCATATAGCCAGTGCTTGGCACTTCAGTGCCCCCAGCCTCCCAGCCCTGGCATTATATATAGCATATACCTCATTGCTATGATGTCACCTCTGAAGGACAGATCCTCTCCACTGGGATTCTAACTGTGCTGCTGCTGCCAGAAGGATTCTTCCAAAGTCTCTCAAGGTCTGGCACAGCTGCCATCTTTGCCCATGGAGTTTTGTTAAGCTTTGGACATTCCAATTTCTTGATGACAAGTTCTACTATTGATCTTGATTTCTTTAAGCATTTCTCTTTCCTCATCCTGGAAATTTATGTCTGTGTCTGGCATCTGTCCCCCATCCTCTGTGAACACTCAGGCAGAGAATTCATTTAACTTTTTCTTTTTTTTGTCTCTACTGGCCATAAATTTCCTTTGCCATCTCTTCAAGGCCCTGCTATCTCCCTCACTGACCTCTTGTTCCATATATATTTAAAAATGTCTTATTTATTTTAACCTCTTTTATGATTTATCTTCCTTTCATTCTCTATCTTTGCTTATCATTTTTACAATATCTTAATTTTACCCCATAATCTTCAAAAGCCATTTTTTCAATTAATATTTTATACCTTGCCCAAGTCCCTTCCTTACCTCTCTGACTGCTCTTTCTACCACCAACAGGTTGCATGATGGGCCTTCACGCAGCGCACGTGCGCGCACACACACACACACACACACACACACACACACGCACACACACACACACACACACACCACAAAACCACGCGCCCCCCCCCCCCCCAACGGTCTCTCCTCACTCTCATATTTATTGCCATACATTTTTTGGAGGCTAATAATCATTCGTCTTTAAAATTTTTTTCCTCTCTCCCATTCTATTGCTTTATCCTACTGTCATTCTGACTATACTTTTTCAAGCTCCTAAACTTCAAATTAAAGATGATTTGTTACTGCTTATGCTTTGTACCAAATGACAACACAAAAATCAAGGCCACCTGTGTTTTCCATCTCTGTCTCTCTCTCTCTCTCTCTGTCTCTCTCTGTCTCTCTGTCTCTCTCTCTCTCTTTCTGCATCTCTTTCCCTCCCTCCCTCTCTCCCTCCCTTCCTCAGTCCCTTCCTCCTATCTCTTCCTCCTCCCCTATCTCCCTCTCTCCCTCCCTCCCTCTATCCCTCCCTTCCTCAGTCCCTTCCTCCTCCCCCATCTCGCTCTCTTCCTCCCTCCCTCTATCCCTCCCTTCCTCAGTCTCTTCCTCTTCCCTCCATTTCCCTGTCTCCCTCCCTCTCTTTCTCCCTCCCTCCCTCTATCCCTCCCTTCCTCAGTCCCTTCCGCCTCCCTCTTCCTTCTCCTCCCCTCTCCCTCTCTCCCTCCCTTCCTCTCTCTCTGCCTCCTGAACTCTGTTCTCAGAGGCACTTGGAGAAAATAGCTTCCTATTCATCCTGTAAGAAGTAACTCTTTAACCTTATGGGAAAACTTATTGCTCCAAATAAAATTTCCCGGTGTTTTGCTCCTCACAGGTTTCACTTCTCCAACATATCTTGAGTAAGCCCAAGATTTTAAAAATCCCTGGAGTATTCATGAAAATTCACTTTGCACATGTATAATATTTCTTCCATTTATGTAGGTTTGACTTTTCAATAATGTTACAGGGAGTAAGTGTCATATCCATCCCTTCCCCTATTCCTCCCCCTTTCCCTTTAAGATTGTCTCTCTGAACTTAATGCATTTTCTTGGGATTACGTGTAGAATATATTCTCTGTTTTTGTTATTTAGTCATTTTCAGTTGTATCTGACTCCTTATGACCCCATTTGGGTCACAGATACTGGAGTGGTTTGCTGTTTCTTTCTCCAGCTCATTTTATAGATAAGGAAACTGAGACAAACATGGTTAAGTGACTTGCCTAAGGTCACATAGCTAGTTAGTGTCTGAGGTCAGATTTGAATTCAGGTGTTTCTGACTCCAGGCCCAGCACTTTATCTACTGTGCCACCTATTTAGAGAAATTTTTTTCTATGTTTTTCTCTCTGTCTCAAATATGACTATAATATCACAAATATCACATAAAATACAACCTTTGTATGGAAACTTTATTCCACTTTTGTTATTTTCTGTTTAATTTTGGATTGCTGTGTGATGTTGCCTGGCATTGCGTGCTGGATACACAGAGTGACAGATAAAGCCAGAGAATATTGTAAAGTTATGACTTTTTCTAAGCTTGGGCATTTTCAGTGGAAAGGACACTGGCTCTGGAGTGAGCAGACCTTGGTTCAAATTCTGCTTCTGGTGACTTGTGGACAAGTTACTTAATCACATTGGCCTCAGTTTCCCAATCTGTCAAATGTGGAGTTGATTGAGATGATCTCTGCAGTAGATTTCAGCTTTAGAACTCATCCTTTGCTGAGTAGCTATAGAGTTGATATGCTGAGAAATATTGTATATGCCTTTATGAACTGTCATATATCTGTCAAAACTGCTTTTAAACATATATTATACATACACAGTATACATATGTATTTTACTAAAGCACTTACTGTGATTCATTCAGTAAAAATATAAGTCACTCAGAGAAGTATTGCAAGGTAGAGAAAGTTCTAGTCACAGTCATGAAGACATGAGTTTAAATCCTGTCTCTAACACATATTGGCTGAGTGACTGTGGTCAAGTCACTCAACCTGTTGGAGCCCCAGGCACATTGAAACCTGGACAGTCTACTAGCACCATGCCAGCAAACTGAATCACTTCCATTTGAACTGCCTTAGGATGATTCTGAAGATCACCTGGCAGGATAAGGTATCAGACACTGAGGTCTTTACTTGAATGAAACTGCCAAATACTCAAATTGTGTCTTAGAGAATGCAACTCCAGTGGGCTGGCCATGTTGTTAGAATGCAAAATGTATGCTTGCTAAAAAGACTGTTTTATGGAGAACTCACACAGGGCAAGCATTCACATGGCAGTCAGAATAAGTGATACAAAATCTCAAGGTCTCTCTTGAGAACTTTGGAATTGATTGTATGACATGGGAGCCACTGGCACAGGATGGACAATATGGTGTGCCCACATCAGAGAAGGTGCTGAGCAAAGCAGAATTGAAATAGCTCAGAGGAAATGAAGGATGAATACATGAACTATTTGTGCCCAACCTGTGGTAGAGCATTTTGAGCTCATATTTGTCTAATCAGCTGTAGTCAGACACACTGAAACTTGACCTAGCATAGGGATGTTGTTTTGGTCCTCTTTGAGAATGAAGGACAACAGCCAAACTAGAAAGTGTTCCTAATCTGCATAAATTGAGGAGGTTTCCACTTTGAGATCTCCCTAGAGAAATTAAATTATAGGTCCACCCTCATCCCCCACCAAGGAGACATGTATCAGCTCTCTGTTGACTTTACCACTGATTATAGACTTATCTAACAGGCAGGAGGCAGCTAGGTAGTTCAGCAGGTGGAGTACTGCATCTGAAGTCAGTAGGACCTGAGTTCAGATTTGATACTGCTAGCTATGTGAGCCTGGGCAAGTCACTTAACTTTCTCTGGTGAAAGAGATGGCAAACTGCTTCAGTACCTTTGCCAAGAAAACCCCATGGACAGTACAGTCCACTGGGTCATGAAGAGTTGAACACAACTGTACAACAAATAACATATTTACATTTTTTTCTCTATCCAGCAACTTCCCATTGACCAAAGAATCAGAAGACATAGATTCTACTCCAGGTTCAATTCAATTACAGTATTTGAATGGGGATTTATTAAGCATCCCAAGACACTTGGAATACAAAGACAAATCAATTAAATTGACCCAGCAAAGAGTTTACTTTCAACTCATGTATACAACTTATAGTTAGGTGTCAGCCCCTCTCCACTGCTGTGCTTGTGACTCGGAGGTTTTTAGTCTGGAGATGAAGAGGCTGGGTGGTGACAAGGTTCAGCTCTGTCAGAGAGGGGCCATAATGCATGGTGGCCAGTTTCTCCTTGCTGGTGCTGGTTGTTGGGCAATCCACCCTGCTACAGGAGAAATGAGTTCACTTCAGTCAGAGGAGATTGGATGGCTCTGTCAGAGAACAGAACAGTTTACGACCTTAGGTCCTGAGTCACTCATATTCTAAGTCTGTGCCCTGTGTTGTGAATCTCAGGTCCAGAGTTTGCCAAGAGTTTCTGCCTCTTTATCTAAAAACTGGAAGTATGAGTAGAGAAAAATAGACACTCCTTTGTCTGTTTGTAGAAAATGGAGATGTAAGAATCTAAGCAAACTCACACCCTGCTGCAGCTCATATACTGCAAGGGAGTGAGCAGACATCTGCGAGTTAGAAGAGTAGTAGGTTTTTAGCTACTCAGTGAAAACTTTACTGGTTTACTATTTATGGTGTCCTAGTTATTAAGTGCTGTTTACTTGCTTATTGATTCTAAAGGGGGACTGGAATAGTGACCTATGATTTCATTGGTTTAGAGAACTCTCAGGTAAGTAAACTTCCTTTGTTCACTTCTCCAATATTTCTTGGGTAAGCCCAAGATTTTAAAATCCCTGGAGTATTCATGAAAATTCATTTTGAAGGTATAGAATTTTTCTTCCATTTATGTAGACTTCACTTTTCAATAATATTATAGAGAGTGAGCACCATATCCATCTCTCCACCCTCTCCCCCATCCCTCCCTCTACATGTAGAAAATGAATTTTCATGAATACCCCAGAGTGAGAGGGCATTACAGCAGAATGAGAGAGTAGAAGAGCTGATTATTAACACAGAAGAGTCAGGCAAGGGAAGCACCTGCAAGAGAAAATTAGACATATCCAATAGGGTCAAAGTTTCATTCAGCCATTCCTTTTAATATATATATATATATATATATATATATATTTACTTTTAGTTTACAACATTCAATTCCACAATTCCTTGAGATCCAAATTTTCTCCCTCTTCCTCTCCTCCCTCCTCACTTCCCCATGGCAACATGCAATCCAATATAAGTTCTACAACTACCTATCCATTAAACATTAGTCAAGTTGGAGTGAACAATGAGAAAGAAGGAATGAAACAAAACAAAACAAAAAAGAGAGAGAGCAAGTAGTTTGCTTCCATCTGCATTCAGACTCTGTAGTTCTTTCTCTGGATGTGGATAGCCCTTTCCATCATGAGTCTTTTGGAGTTGTCTTATAACCTTGCATTGCTGAGAGGAGCCCAGTCTATCAAAGTCAGTCATCACAGATACGATGTGTCTGTAATTGTGTACAAATTTCTCCTGGTTCTGCTCTTATCACTCAGCATCAGTTTATATAAGTCTCCCCAGGTTATTATGAAGTCCACCTGCTCATCATTTCGTATAGCTCAATAGTATTCCATTACATTCATATACCACAACTTGTTTAGCCATTCTCGAATTGATGGGCATCCCCTTGATTTCCAATTCTTTGCCACCACAAACAGAGTTGCTACAAATATTTTTCTCCATATGGGTCCTCCTCCCACTTGAATGATCTCTTTGGGATACAGCCCTAGAAGTGGTATTGCTGGGTCAAAAGGTATGCACATTTTTATAGCCCTTTGGGCATAGTTCCAAATTGCTCTCCATAATGGTTGGATCAGTTCACAATTCCACAAACAATGCATTAGTGTTCCAATTTTTCCCCATTCTGTCTAGCGTTTATCATTTTCCTATTTTGTCATCTTAGCCAATCTGACTGGTGAGATGTAGTACCTCAGAGTTGTTTTAATTTGCATTTCTCTAATCAGTAGTGATTTAGTCATTCCTTTTTAAAATGTGTATTCTTTTATTTTCTAAGACAACCTTGATTTCAAGACATATTCTTGTACCCTGCCCCCACCCCAATCTTTCTGGCTTACCTTCCCTTGTAATAAATAATTTTCAAAGAAGGGAAAAATTGTTTCTCAAAATTAACCAATACAGTATATACAGCATTACACATTACAAAAAAGGAAGAATATTCATTTTCTCACCACTTCTCTATAACCAATACCAGTTGACTAATTAAAAAGACAGTCTATGCTCTTCTTACAGTCTGTTGTGGGAGATCATGTGAAAACAACTACATATTATTTCATAAATGAGGAGACCAAGACAGGGCAAATCAGTCTACAGTTGAGAGTCAACCAGCATTTAAGTGCCTATTGTGTGCACCTAGATGGCACAATGGATAGAGTGCCAGGCCTGGGGTCAGGAAGACTCATCTTCCTGAGTTCAAATCTGACCTCAGACTTTACTAGTTTTGTGACCTTAGGCAAGTCACATAGCCCTGTTTGCCTTGGTTTCCTTATCTGTAAAATGAGCTGGAGAAGGAAATGGCAAATCACTCTAACAGCTTTGCTCAGAAAACCCCAAATGGGGTCATGAAGTCAGAAATGCCTGAAAACCAACCACAATATGTGCCAAGCACTATGCTAAGTGCTGGAGATACAAAGAAATATAAAAACAGTCCCTACACTCAAAAAAGCTTAGGTTGAATATAAATAATTGATTTTCTAAATTTAATTTTTAAAAATGTTTTGTAACATTTTACATTCTGAACTGTTTTCTTCCCTTCTCTCCCCTGCACCAGAGAAGGCCTCCAGCTGACACGGATTTGTAAATATATGTAAAACCATATTACGCACACCTCTGTTTACCATGTGTTCTCTGGGGGGAGGGGGGAATTACATCTTCTTTCAGAGGTTCTCTGTAGCTGATTTGAGTAATACTCAAAATAACCTGGTTATTTACAGCTGTTCTTTGAACAATATTGCTGTTACTGTATACAAGGTTAGCTTGGTTCTGCTCCTTTCACTTTTTCATTATTTCATGCAAGTCTTTCCATGTTTTTCTAAAGTTAACCAGCTTATCATTTCTTGTAGCACAGTTCTGTTGCATCATAATTGTATACCAAAACTTATTCAGGCATTCCCCAATGGACAGATAGCCTCTCAATTTCCAGTTCTTTGTCACCCAAAAGAGAGCTAGTATAAATATTTTAGAGCATGTAAGTTCTTTTCCCTTTTCCTCGATCACTTATGGAAACAGACACAATAGTGGTATTGCTGAGTCAAAGGATATGCACAGTTTTATAACTCTTTGGACAGAATTCCAGATTGCCTTCCAAAATGGTTGGATCAATTCACAGTTCTACCAACAATGTATTAGTATTCCAATTTTTCCACATTCCCTCCAATACCTGTCATTTTCCCCTTCTATCATTTTTGCCAATCTGATAGTTGTGAGATGACATCTGATTTCTAATCCAGGGCTCTTTCCATTAGAATATGTTGCCTCAGGTTAATGCATGGAGTTTTCCCTTTTAAAATCATCTGTATTGGGGCAGCTAGGTGGCGCAGTGAGTAGAGCACTGGCTCTGGAGTCAGGAGGACCTGAGTTCAAATCCAGCCTCAGACACTTAACACTTACTAGTTGTGTGACCTTGGGAAAGTCACTTAACCCCAATTACCCCTCCAAAAAAAAAAGCCAAAAAATAAATAAAATCATCTGTATTGATGTCATATATTATATCATACACTTCTATTTAATTAAGCAACTAAGTGGCAACTCTGGAGTCAGGAAGACGAGTTCAAATCCAGCCTCAGATACTTATCAGCTGTGTGACTCTGGGCAAGTCACTTAACTTCTGTCTGCCTCTGTGTCCTCATTTATAAATGGGATAATGATAGCTCTGACCTTTCAGGATTGCTGTGAGGATGAAATGAGATGATACTTGCATAGCATAGCATAATGCCTGGCACATAGTAGGTGATTAATGAATTTTCATTCCCTTCCACCTTTCACCTTAATTCCCCAGCCTTCAAGTAGTGAACTGCTTGTTAGGGCAGCATTTGGGGGCCACAATCCCTTTACTTCAAGGTATATGCCTTTTCATCCAACTAGGAAATAAGACCAACCTCTGGTAGTCAGGGAAGTGGGAGAGGCAGGAAATCATCCTTTTTCCTTTCCTTCCTCCTTTTAAGTTCAAATGGCAATCAATTAATTGACACACATTTATTAAGCATGTGTCAGGCACTGTGTTAAGTGTTGGAGAAACAAATACAAATTCCTTCCTTCCTTTCTTCTCTCCCTCCTTTTCTTCCCTCCTTTTTTCTTTCTTCCCTCTTTCCTTCCCTCCCATCCTTCCCTTTCTCTTTACCTTCCCTCCTTTCTTCCTTCATTCTCTCCCTCCCTTGCTTTCTCTCCCTCTTTCTTTCCTTCCCTCCCTTCCTTCCTCCATCCCTTCTTTCCTTCCTTCCTTCCCTCCCATCCTTCCCTCTCTCTTTACCTTCCTCTCTCCCTCCCTTCTCTCCTCCCTTCTTTCCTTCCTCCCTCCCTTTCTCCCTCCCTCCCTTCCTTCCTTCCCCCATCCCTTCCTTCATTCCTTCCTCCATTCCTTTCTTCCTTCCTCCTTTCTTCCATTCCTCCCTTCCTCCCTTCCTTCCTCCCTTCCTCCCTTCCTTCCTTCCTTGCCTGACATTTAACCTTTCTGTGCCTCATTTTCCTCAGCAGTCAAACAGAGATAATAATACCATTAATACCTATCTTGTGGAGGGTATTAGAGGATCAAATGAAATCCTCTCGCACAAAATGCTTTGCAAATCTTAGGATGCTATAAATTACTATTATTTGTACTATAGGAGTAGTTTGGTTGTAGGCTCACCTATTAAGACCTTTATACTCTATGGGATTGAAAAGGGGGAAAGGACACAGTCCTCTTAGCCTCTTCCTGTTATATATCCTATGAGAGAGGTTGGTGCACATATGGCGGGACCTGATTCCATCTATTAGTGATTTTGGAGACCTGAGAACCAGGAGTGCTGAAGGATGGAAGGAGAGTGGTCAGTTTCAGGCATTTCACTCTAGGCAGCTTTCATGTAGGTTTACACGGTGAGGGTCAGTGTTGGGGGGCTTCAATGTAAGTGTAGCTAGAGTTTGGGGGCCAGAGAAGTCAGTGTTTGAGAGTGAGCCCACAAGGGCTCCTGGATGACTGAGAATGTTTGGGGAGTAGCCTGAGGGGGAGAACTGAGTGGGAATAAATACCATGCATGGGCCAGGGCTGGGTTCTATAGCACTGCTGAGTAAGCTGTTAACAAAGGTTAGAATATCAGCTACTGTCTGGGACAGCTTCATGGTCATTTGAGCTCCTCTTGGTTTCAGATTTTGAAATCAGGTGCTCAGGGGATGCTGGGTGACTTGACATACTCTCTGAATGGGCCTGGATAAATTGTGTGCCTGTGAGTAGAGAAAACATATGTGATGGTCACCCCTTGCCATCTGGAGAAGTCACTAGTCAGCATTGTGGGCATAGAGTTGGAAAAAGTCCAGGTGGAGGGTGTTTGAAGCCACAAAAAGTGAAACAGAATTAGATTTCCCCCTTTCTCTTGCCTCCTCTCTCCTCCTTCCTTGCCCTGCCTAGAACAAGCCTTTTCCTCAATGAACAGATAAAACCTGAAACCACACATTTTCACTTGTCACCAGTCAGGAACAAACATTTTGAGAATCCCATGAGTGCCTGTTACCTTTTGAAACTTTCCACTGCTTCCATCCATCACCCCTCCATCTGACAGATGCTTAGAAATCTCTGGTATGAAAGGCTTTTTTCCCCTTCTGACAGTAATAACTGGGTGATTTCTCCCTTACTCCACCCTACTATCACCTGAAACTTCATTAAAAAAATAATATCTATTCTATTTCCATATGCTTGAAAAGATGCCAAGATGAGACAGAAAGCTCCTTAAAATCTTTTTATTCTATTTTTCTTCTGGTTTGGGTTCCCTTGCCTCTTCTTCCTTGATATTAGGAAATTATGGAAAATGACAAGTGCTAGTATAAGGAACACAGGTTACAACTATCACCTTTTTTATAAACTACCTAGTACTTTGCTTACTTCTCCTTCATATGTGTATGTATTATTTTGTATTCGATTCAACAAATAAATGTTTACTAAGTGCCCCCCCCAAAGTAACATTAAAAAAAGCACCTCCCATTAAAATTGTCCATGTTTCAGGGGAAAAATTTAAAGAAACCTAATTAAAATGATTCTCCTATTCAATAGTAATAATAATTTTAAAACAACAACAACAACAACACTGTGATGAGAAGTGCCCAGTGGCTGGAGCTGCTGTTTGGTTAAATGCTATCAGGTTTCCTGTGGTGTTTTGCATAGCTGTCATCTTGGGTATGTGATCTGCCTATGATTTATTGACCTCCTAAAGGCACTGTCATTGACTTGTCATAATAAACTTTTCTTAAAATATTAAAGCATGAAATGTTGAACAGGAGCTCAGATCCTTTGGGCCCTGCCTTAGGTTTCTGATTTGGTGAAAAGAAGGCTATGTTCATGCTTATTTCCTTCAAACAAAAGCTATGGCTTGGCCACCCCTCAGTGCTGGTCACACTGGTCCAAGCTGGCAAAGGGCTGGGGACAGAATGTGAGGGCCTCAGAGTATTAAATGCTGACAACAGGCTTCAGGCCCTTGGATGAGTGAGCACCTGCCATTTGGAGGTCCATCTGAGGCACGCGGAGCTGTGTCCAAAGATACAGGAATGGCGATCGTTTGCTAAATGCTTAACTTTTCTAGGGGTAGTGTTGGGTCAGTTCTCAGATGGTAGGTTTAATTTTTTTTAGAAAGGGGAAAATAAACCCTTATATTCTAACTCATTCCTACCTTCATTGGTATGAGGCATGACCTGGTTTTTTATAAGTCTTAGCCTAGGTTAAGATTGTGAGATGGGTAAAGGTTATTAGGCTCTTTCTACCTTTTGATGGCCTTTTGATGATCCATGAATTCTGTTTCACATCACCCCAGAGTTGTCTTCAATGACCTGTACCCTAATGCTAAGCTGTATTTCTAAGGGATTCTCAGTGACCTATTTGTGACCTGTTAAAATGTGCTTCCCCTGGGACTGGTTCTCTTTGGGCCCTCTCTCAACTATCTCATCTGATGAACAAAGCTGTTTACGAGAAAAAGTCTGGGGGCTTTCTCATGTAACATGGAGGCCTAAGCTTTTTGGTCCCATTCCAGAGTGTCCAACATGAGTCTAGTGCAGTAGAGGAAAAAGGCAATTGTAACACAAAGGGATTTACTTTGGGCAGACCGGCCAGGACTTTGGACAATGGGTGACAGAAAGTGTATCTCTAGGGTCAGAGGTATTCCCAGAGAAAGCTGAGGGAGGCCCAAAGTCCAAGAAAGGATAGCCTTGGAGACCAAATAATGAAGAATCTCTCTTGTCTGTATGATCAAGAGAAAAGAACATGGCTTAGATATTATAATTATTGTCCTATTTTTGTCTTCTGTTGAAGAGAATTCAGAGAGTATTGGTCCTACAACAAGTTGCATCCCTACCATTATTCTAATTAATGCCCCATAGAGAATTGTGCAGGTGCATAAATAAGTGCTTTTTGTAGTTAAGTAAAGGTATTAGGATGTAAGCCTGTCCTCCATAGTCTTGCTGAAAGCATCCTTGGTTCAACTCCAGTGGTTAACAGAACAATTAGATAAGTAACTGATCTTGTTCCCAAGGCTTTCTTCTCCTCTGATAGTTCTCAGTATTTTGAAGGTTCTTTGTTCCATGTATCTTGGAAATTATGAATATTTTTGCTACATCAATATCTATTTAAACATTGCTATTAAGTTTTTATGGATCATCTGGGCAATTGTGGACAGCGGATTGGTCTGTCATAATGGCCCACTTCTAGAGCAATTTATTGGCTAAGAACTCAAAGGTAATATGAGTTTTGAATTCATAGTTTAGCGATTTATCTCCTGTCATTCCATTAAAAGGTAGTTTCTAAAGTATAATTCTAGTTACCAAGTCATTCCTTGCTAGTTTTTTTAGACCAGCAGTTCTCAACCTGTGGGTCACAACCCCTTTGGAGGTCGAATGACTTTTCACAGGAGTCACAGGGGTCACCTAAGACCATCGGAAAACACATATTTCCGATGATCTTAGGAACCGAGACACCACTCCTCTATCCGTCTCTAGGCGGGTCCACCCACATGCAGATATGCCCACATACGAGTATTACAGGGTCACGGCATTAGGAAGGTTGAGAACCACTGCTTTAGACCATCACACAGAGGGATGAACTTTTTGGTAACTGGATATAAACTTGTCTATAAGCTCACTAAAAGCATCCTTAAAACAACTCCAATGGGAGAAAGGATGATAGGAATGATATGGCCCTCATCTTGTTCTTGCATGGGTCTGATTTCTTCTGCTAGGTTTATACATTAAAAAATTTTTTATTCCCTCTAGTTTGGAGAAGATGAATATTTGGTACAAAAAAATCTATTTAAATTGTTCATGCATTTTTATGGATCAATGTTATATCTAACTGATTATGAGCACCAGCTTTAGTAATGCTAAGACTGATTCTAGTACTGTCTGTTAAATTATTACGTACAGCTTGGGGTCTGTATTTCTAGCAGATGGAATTGTCTCCAAGTTATGTCAAGTTAACAAACATTAAGCACCTACTATATTCTGAGGATACCAAAAATAAAAAGCAAATGACAATCTCTGTTCTCAAGTTGCTCACAGTTTAGCAGAGGAAACGATATGCAAACACGAATGTACCAACAAGATATATGCGATAAATTGGGAAAAATTAAACAAGGGAAGGCGCTAATGTTAAGGGAGATCAACAAGGGCTTCCTGTAGAAGGTGGAATTTATGTTTGGACTTGAAGGAAGCTAGGCAAGTGAGGAGGTGGAGATAAGGAGTGTGGGAGACAACCAGTGAAAATGCAAGGAGTCAGGAAATGGAGTATCTTGAATGAAGAACAGCAAGGCAAGTGTGACTGGATTGTTGAGTGTGTGTGTGTGTGTGTGTGTGTGTGTGTGTGTGTGTGTGTGTGTGTGTGTAATAAGGAGACTGAAAATGTAGAAAGGGGTCAGGTTATCAAGGGCTTTGAATGCCAAACACAGGATTTTGTATTTAAACATTGAGATATAGGAATCTACTAGAATTTATGGCATAGGGGATTGTAGCATGGTCAGATCTATGCTTTAGGAAGCTTAATTTGACAGCTGAGTGGAAGATGGATTATGAAAATATGAGAGAAGGAGACCAACCAGTGGGCTATTGCAATAGTTCAGGTGTGACATGATAAGGACCTGTATTTGGGTGGTGGCAGTGTCAGAGAAGAGAGTGTATATGAGAGATGTTATAAAGGTAAAATCAATAGGACTTGGCAACAGATTGGTTATAAGACATGAGAGAGAGTGAGGAGTCGAGGATGACACCTTGGTGGTGAGGCAGAGTGACTGGGAAGATGGTGGTAGCCTCTATGGTGATCGGGAAGATAAAAAGAAGGAAAGGCTTAGGGGAAAAGATACTGAGTTTAGTCTTAGACATATTGCATATAAGATGTTTATGGGACATTCAGTTTGAAGTATCCAATAAGCAGTTGGAGATGTGAGTCTTGTGGGTAGAAGAAAGTTTAGGGCTATATAAGTAGATCCTAGAAACATTATTAAAGAGATAATTGAATCAATCAGAAATGATGAGAACACCAGCCAAAATGGTACAGAGGGAGTATGGTGAGCTAATGTATAATTTTGGCCAAATAAGGTTGTCTTTCTAGGTATTTAGTAAGTGAGAGCTTATGGTATATAATTGTGCCCAAATAAGTACATTTTCCTAGGTATTTGATAGAAGCTAAATTTTTTAACCTACATTAATAGTTTACATAGTTTCTCCAGTTTTCTTGTATCATCTCCGTTGATCAGTAAGTTAAGCCTCTTCAAGTATAACCTTTTTGACCATGAGTAGCATTGGACACCTCTAATGTCTACTACTAGAAAGACTAAGGTTGATTGCTTGAGCTTGGGAGTACTAAGTTACAACCAGGTTAAGACAATTGAGTGTCTACACTAAGTCAGGCAACAATATGGCTTTGAGAGATGGGAGTGGAGAAGCACTAGGGTGTCCTAAGAAGGGATAAACTAAGTCAGGTAAAAAATAAACAAGTCAAGCCTCTCATAACAGTCATCAATGAAATCAGACCTGTGAGTGGCTGCCATATTTTCCTTCTGGGTATGGTAGGGAGACCAGTCTTCCAAACACACAATACATCCACACGTACGTATGTATGTATGTATATATGTATGTGTGTATGTATGCATACAGATGTGTATATGTGTAGAAAACTTTTTTGTAATTTCTAGTGACAATGGTCTGATCCTGAATTATTATGAATTCTTCTGTTTTTATAAATAAAACTACTTGACTGTCATTTGTCCAATGCATCTTTATTGACATATCATTACTGATTTCATGTGAATGTCACACAGGGAGGATCTTTTGATTCCATTCTTTATCTTCTCATTTTACAGGTTCAATCAGATGTAAGTTACTTTTAGTTATATCTGGAAAATTCAGTGGCAGCCTTTATTATTGCTAAATGAAGTGGTATCTGCTTATTCCAGTGGTATTTATGTAAGGTTTTAACCTGTTCATCAAATGTTCTATGAATGTCAATAAATCCTCTTGTTTTATGAAAAAGAGTTAATCATTCCATAGCTACCTTAAATGAGTAAGCCTTAGATTTGATTGATTAATTGATTTTGTTAGGATACTTTCTAAATTGGTTTTAGTCTATTTTACTGTTCCAAAAGAATATATTAAGACCACTGTGTTAATTGCTTTATTTTCCCATTGAGCTTTGATCTCAGAATACTACTAAGTCTCTTGACACACACAGCCACAGCTTTCTGTTGGATATGTCTTTTTGGAAGAAATCAAATTATTTGTAAGTATTACCTCCGTTAATTAGTTCATTTTAACCTCTTGATTCAAACTTGCAGCCTTTATTTTCATTTTTTCCTTAGCATACTTTGACAATTTTATACTTGTTGAGCCCAAATGATATTTTGCTACAACTAGAGAAAGATTTCATGAGATGGAGAAGCTATTGTTGTTTTTTGGTGGAACTGTTGCTATCAGTTATGAAATCTAGAACTGAGTTAACATAAGGGAGGAGAAGAGCATTCTTTCAGCTAGGAAGAAAGACCTGAGAAAGGTGAAGCCAAATTACTTCCCTGCAGTTGGCATGTAGGACCTCATTTCATACTTTGTCCATTGTAAACCTGTATTTTTCATGTTTAATCTGGACTTGCCCTGCATATATTTCTCCAATGAATTTTTTAACCCCCCAAAAAGATCACAAGCTATTTTCTGGGACTACGGAAAGAGTGAAAGGTGTCACAGTGAATAAAGCTCTGAATCTGAGGTCAGGGCAACTTGAGTTCAAATCCAGACATAGATACCTACTGGCTGTGTGACTCTGGGTAAATCCTTTAACCTCAGTTTCCCTATCTGTGAAATGAGAATAATTATAGTGCTTATCTCCCATTGTTGTTATGAAGATAAAGTGAGATAATATTTGGAAAGTGCTTTCGAAACCTTAAAGTTCTGTATAAATTCTAACTGCTACAACCACTACAACTACTACTACTATTACTTACTGTTACTACTGCTGCTACTACTACTGCTACTGCTGCTGGGAGGCTATTACTACTACCGCTACTATTTCAATGACTAATTGAAAGGGAATAAAATACCTATTTTCCTCTTCCCTAACTGAGCTTGGTAGTTAGAAGAATATTGGAGAAGAAAGTAAAAGCTCAGTAATGAGTGCCAGCAAACCAAATATTGGGTTTTGATGCATGTTTTGAGAAAAGTATAACATTTCACAAGGTCATGGGGTGACTTAGATTATCTCTCTGTGTGTATCTCCCTCTGTCTCTGGTTTCTTTTGGTTTCTGTCTCTCTCTTCCAGATTTTCCTCTCTAATTTCACCATAGTTATTTTGGTAAAATGAGTGCTATATTTGTACATTTTCTAGAAATTACAGACTATCTCTGTAAATCATAACTGATTGAAAAGTAGGGAACTTTTTTTTTTCAACTTACGTGTGGTTTTTTTCCCTATATTAAGAAATTGGTTTAACAGATGTTCCCCTGCCTTTCCTCCATAGCCTTGTGAGTCCTTTGATGAGGGTGGCCATTAGAACAATGTTGGAGCTTAGCTAACTTCTCTTCCTAAAGTTGTTCAATCTGCCCTCAGTATAGAAAAATTTCAGAACTATTTAAGGGAGTTTGGTGTAAGGAAAACCTGAGTAAAAGATCCCCATAGAAAAAACTCCAAGTCTGTACCAGATTCTCTGTAAATTTTTTTTAAAAACCTGGCTCTGTATTTCCAACTCTTCTTTTGCTGAGAAAGGTTGGGCACAGGGTCGGATTGATCTTGAACCCTTCTTGCCTATTATCATTTCCATATCTTCATTCATCTTACACCCTTTGTCTGACATGGGCTCACCTCTGTCTATCTGTGTCTTATCTATCTTGGAAGGCTAGTTCAAACTTTCCATGAAGATACTTCACCTCATTTCACTTATCAGTCATGAAATCCAGACTTCTTTCCCCTCTCTCCCCCCCTCCCTCACTGCCTTTCCCCAATGTTGACTCTTTAAGTCTACGAAGACAACACCTAGATTTTTAAAGGTTTGCATGAAACTCCTTTTAGCTATTCTTTGCTCAGCAAAAGCTACCGATAGAAAACTATTCCCCAGTGGAAACCTCTTTTTTCCTTTTAGCCTTTACTTTGGCGGCTTTTTCTTTAGAGTAAGGTCCCAGGATATTTATAATCCCCTTGAGTTATTCTTATTTGTAAAGACTTGAGGAAGTAAGTTGAAAAATCCTGAAAGAAAGTGATAATAGCCCTGAGGACTGGATTAAAAGACATATATACTGCTGGTGTCACAAGTAAAGTCTTGTTTAAAGTGAAACACCAATGGTATTTTGAAATGCCATCATTCCCTGAAGTCCTGTTATAGAACCCTAAATCCTGAGCACAATATCACAGAGTCCCCAGGCAAAGGACAAAGGGTCAAAGACATAGTTTCCCCTCATTTAAAAGTCTCCTTTCATTTTATTATAGGGCCCTGGGGTAGGTACTCAGCTCAAGTCCAGTCTTCACCAATCACATGCTAATAACTGGAGCTGAAAGAGGGCTCTACCCTAATGCCATTATGCTCACAAGCCATGATTGATTGTGTTATAGTATGTTTTTGAAACCTAATTACTGTCTGAGTTAGTATCTAAACTCATTAATCTTCCCTCCTGTAAATAAGTAAAATTGACTAAATAACTGGATTTCTCTAATGATGGCTCGAGTTATCTTTGGACCTATTGCCTTGCCTTTCCCTCTTTGGGACTGGCAAATTATTTTGCTTAATGGTAATTGCTACCCAGTTTGGAAAACAATTTGTAAAAGTCGGCTTATAAAACAATTTCATGCGTTACCCTGTATTTGCCCAGTCCCAACTCTATCCTTGTGGTATAATGAGCACATTCAGGGACATGTTATATCAAGCATTGTGTCTGATGATGGTCCTCAGTGGTGGAAAGAAGGGCCATATCGCCTAATAAACTAAAGTACTAGGTGATTGCTTTTGTTTTTCTAAGCTTGGGAAGTATCCCTGATAGCTTTGCCGGTCTCTTAAACTGGTAGAGGTTTAGGAACCAGACTTAGGATTGAATGGTGATTGGTTTTTCTGCCTTATTAGTGAGCTCTGAGCCTCCAGTGCTTGCTGCTGGTTCCTCCTTCTGCTTTCCTGCTGCCCACTTCTTGGTCATTTTCTTGTCTGTCAGAATCTTCCCCAGAGGGTAGTTCCAGTAAAAGCCTCAGTGAGAAGGAAGATGGAGGAAATGATAGATGCACTGTGGCAGAATCAATCTGTCAACAGTGAACAAATGTTTACTAAATGTCTATTAGAGCTATAGTAAGAGGCGATTTTGGTTAGAGTTGTAGGAGATAATAATAAGGAGAAAGGTAAGGGAATTTGGGGAGACAAGGCTCGAAGGACAAGTTGGGACCAGAGTGGGAAGGGACTTGAGAGCTAGAATGGTCCTGGAAACTCTCATATGATAACTCTCCAACAAACTGGTCAGTGGTTGCCTATCAACATGGTTCTATATTTGGGAGAGACCTAGGACTATTGGTGACTCACATGGTCAATTTGGCTTAAAGATAGGGACATAATTGTTTCTAGTGTTCTTAAGGTGAACTCATAGACTCAGCCTCAGACTGGTGGCTATCCTACCAGTTGGAGATTATACTTGGGTTTCAGTTTTGTTTCTATTTAGATAACTGAGAGCTTTCTATGTCTAAAACAAAGATATCCTTATCTTTTGGTTATCTAAGTTCATCTCATGATTATTAAATTAACTTTCTTAAACATTTATAGAAGGGAATAATGTTATTCAAGTTATGATTGCCCACCATTTCTTCTGAAATGACTTTGTCTAGACTTTGTGCTGTCTTATTTGCATACATGTGGTATCAGTATCCAGTAGAATGGAATTATCTGGTAGATATTCCAATAGAATTATCATCTCTACCAAGCCCTCAGTATAGTAGGTAATTAATAAATGCTTGTTGAACTGAATCAACTAAGATAGTTTCATGTGATTTGATCAGAATTGTGAAGGGGGCCAAAAGATTTTAATACCTCATTTGTATGATTTTTGTCAGGTCAATCCCAAGAAGCACCAACAGTCCTGCTTGTAAAGCCAGGAGAATGCCCTCGGTGAATCAAACTAACTGAATCCTTTGGTTTTGATTCTGCAGCTGTGAAAGGCAGACTTCTCAAAAAGCCATTCTGAAGAATAGCTCTTGGCAGTAGCATGAACCCTGGCTAGAGCTCAGGGCTACATGTCTTAGATTCACAACTTTTGGGCTCAGAAGCAAATTGTTTCCAACCAAAGCAGGTGGTTGTAGTATTATCCTTAATTCTTTCTTTCCATCTGCTTCCAGATAACCAGCAAAAATAAATAAATCATTTTTGATGAAATGACAATTGGATAAGTCTTTGTTCCTTTTCCTAGGCCTACCTCAGAGCTATCATCAAATAAGGGGTTTTGGCTTTAATGAACTTTCTGCCCTCTACATCACCACTTTCATTCTACTGTTAGTAGGCTTGGGCCTGCCATATTTCAAAGATATTTCTACCTTTGAATTCTTCCTTAATAACTTTGACTGAATTCACATGATACCCTTCTCAAAGTGTGGGTTTAGTTAATCCAGTTCGGCAACTGACCAAGTCACATAAATGAATAAGTACATTTTGGTTAGCTATTTTTTTTCATCATTCATTTGCATGTAATAGGCACATAGTAGGTCCATAACAACAAATGATATTTTTATGGTATTTCAAGCTTGCAAAGTGTTCCACATGCATTATATCGGTTAAACCTCGCAACCTTTGAAGAAAGCACTGAAGGTATTATTATCCCCATTTTAAAGATGAAGAAATCAAGGCTGAGAGAATATGTGACAAATGTTTATTGTATTAAATTGATATGTTGGCATGCTTTTTAAAAAGGTGACTTCATTGCATTTTTTGCTCAATTTTTTTTCTTTTTCTGCAATTTCTTGACATTGTATAGACAAAATAGTATATCCTTTCAGCTTTAAAATTGCTGAATATTATCAGATGAGGGAGCTAGATGGCACAATGGTTAGAGCTCTGGGCCTGGAGTTGGGAAGACCTGAATTCAAATATGGCCCCTTTCAGGTTTAGATATGTGATCCCATGTACATAAAGAGGGGGAAAGCAGAGTGACCCTTGATTGGGGAGGGTTTTAGTGCTGTATCAAAGACTTTGAACTTTCTTTTGGAAGGCTCTGGGGAATCATTGGAGCAAAGGACTTCTGTGACCAAATCCGTACATTTAAAAATAATAATATAAACAAGCAACTATCCTACAGGATTGATCTAGATTGATTATCAGGTGAGAAAAACTACTATTTGGACACTAGCCTCAGAGTGACTGCTCCCTTAGAGAACACTCCTCCCACCCCAACCCAGACAAACTGGTCTGCTCACTTTCTCTGGAAATATCTTTGTATTTTATCCCCTTCATTCTTTTAACATTCTTCCTGCTTGGAATGCCTTCTCTCTTCATCGTCCACCCAGTCAAATCCTGCCCATCCTTCAAGGTCTGTTTAAATCCCATCTCCTTTGGGGGACCTTCCTTGATGACTCCGGTCAAAATGGATCCCTTCCTCTTCTAAACTGGATTAGCTTCTATTTTCTATACCACTTAATAGTCACCTTTCGTTTCTAGACTTGCATTCTAATAAGTTTTTTTTTTCCTGTGGGTATGGCTTATTTCCACAAAGACATTATGGAAAGAAAAGAATTTCAGAGTTTAGAACCCTCCTTTTACAAATGAAAAAAAACAAACCAAAACTGAGCCTGAGAACAGGTAAATGACATATCCAAGGTTAGGCAACCCATTGGTCACAGAGCCTGGATGAGAGCCTGGGTCTCCTGATACTCACAGACCATCAGAGATTTGGAATTGGAAGGGATGTTAGAGTTCATCTAATGTTCTTATTTTATAGGTGAGGAAACAGGTTCAGAGAAATGATTCACCTAAGGCCACCTAAGAAGTAGGCTCAGGATCAGGGTTCTAAGAGTCACTACATTGAATCTTAAACAGGCTCTGATTGTAAGGGACTTCAGGATCAGAATCCTTTTTTGTTTATATCTCCTCTTTCCTTCCCTCCTACCTGCCCACATTATAATAGTATAATAGAGTAGGCATTTCTTAGAATCTAAGACTTCAGAACTTAGATTCCCTGTTCCATATATAATGTGTCTTTTCACTTTCAATATTGCAAAGAACAACATAATCTCTCGCCCCAAACCCCCCAACTCCCTATGCTGATATGACATCATCAGCTCCTTGGCTTTCAGAAATGTGATATTTCAGCTTTTATAGGGTGACCCTATCCCAGAAAGGGAAACAAAAAACAGGGCTTAGAACTTGAAAGGGAAAATTTGGGTCAGGCTCGGACTTAATGCAGTTTCCATTCTTTGAGCCAAAAGGCAGTCTAGTCAATACACAAAGGGAGTAATTGGGGGGAGTAGGGACTCTTTGTTTCGCTACATGCTCATTACACCACTGCATTGGGGTGTCTCAGATTTTACCCTAATGATAAAAACAAGCATGTTATGCTTCATTTCCTGTTTTGGAAAACAGGGCCTTGAACTTAAAAAGGCTAATTGCATATTGTTTTTTAAAATTAGGTTGATAATTCATCATATCATAATTAAACTAATTAGAACACTATTCTTTTCCAACTGCTTTAATGAGGCCTTCAACTTGGCAGGGAACCTGTGAGACCAAAAAACATAGTCATTTGTTCAAAGATGGAGCGTCTCTGATAACCAACGACTAAATTCAGCTGGATTGGAGTTAATAAGATTTATGTATTAATCGAGTTATACTTTGTTCTCCTCCAGATTTTGGCAAACCTTATAAGCCTGCTGATTTTCTTTAGTTTCCTCCTCAGGTCCCTGTAGCCCCTTCCTAGAATTTCTGATGTTTGAGTTAGAATAGCTAGAGCAATTTCTCTGCTCGCAGTGAAGGCTCCCTTTAGCTTGGTCAAGTGTTCAGTGGGTTGTAGGGCAGTGTGAGGCTGGCCAGCAACTCTTAAAATAGCTCTTCTGGCCTGGGAGGCAGAAAATAGAAGTTTGTGGAGCTGGGTGTTCTCTTTCAGAGTATTCTGGCTGCTTGCTTTTGGGGGCACTGTTGCTCTAGCTTAGGGCTTCCAACGGGGGACCAATGAGTGATAGCTCTCGGTTGCGTAATTTTGTATCTGCTCTTCTTGTCAAGTAATCATTTCGAATGTTTCAGGGAGAAATGAGCTGGCACAGGGAACAGGGCTATCTCTCCTAAGAAGTGCGAGACTTTGGGGTCGTGTTTGGTCTGCCTGTGGTGAAATTTTTTTCCCTTTGACAGTGTAATTAAGTGCTAATTAACTAAATGAGTAAACGTTGAAGGCTGAGATAAATATCTATGTTTCCTTAATCTATTTTCCCCTCTAAAATTTGATAAAGGAAATTTGGATTTAATGGAGGGTATATGTCAATTAAAAAAAAAAAGATTGCAAATCTGTTTAGAAAGACTTTAGATTCATCAGTTTGGATTTCAACAGGAAAAGTTAACAGCATATCAATATAGAGGAGGCACAATAAAACTAGGATGAGCTATTGCAATAATTATGGTTAAGAAGGCTTAGTGGAGCTACCTTTGTAACATCTGGTTTGTTTCTGTGCTCTCCACATCCTGCAGATGTTGCTGAACTCATGAAAAATACTGACAGGAGAATACATTAGCCAAACAGCCGTTGGAGTGAATAAAATAAGGAGTAGCCTCTTCACTTTTCCAAAAATCTGGTTAGAAAAGAATTCCACTTTCATAGCAAACAGAGATTAGAATAGGGCCCTCTGAATGTGTCAAGGGCAATCTTGTCTACAGAAAGTGGGAAAAAGAAGTTGCTTGGACAGAAGGTAGGAAGGGGAATCTACATTGTGTGGGATTGTGTGTGTGTGTTTGTGTTGTGGGCTGCTAAACCCCCAGGTTGCTAGCATGATGGTTCTTGCTTCCACAGGACTAATTGGATTCCAACATCTGTACCCTTGTAAGGGTGTTTGGTTCTAGGTCAAATGAGAGAAATGTCCTTCATTTTCATTCCTCCTGCTATGTCAATATCCCCAAGTCCCCTTTTCCCTGAGAGTCTGATACTGGAATAGAATCTCCGAGGCAGATGGACAGCTTGTGAATCGGAGACAAGAGACTCCAGGTGGGAATGTGGACTCGAGGTGACATTTGTGGCACGGGGGTGATGACAGCTGCACACTGTCCAGACCCTCCTGCCAAACAGCAAGAGTGGCTTTGTGTAGCTCTGTGTCAACCAACACCTGGTCAGGGAAAGAGGAAAGCAAGCACATTTGTTTAGACTCATTTGGAGCATGGAATGACACCCCTGAAAGATACTGGTTCGGGGATTTGATTTTATTAACTGAAAGTTGTGCTGTCTGTGAGATTAACAACTAAAAGTAAATACAGAGTTAGAGGGTTTTGGCCTTATACCTTGTTGCAAGAGAAGTGGACACTTGGAATGATCAAGAAAAGGACAAAGTCAGATTTCTTTTAAAAGAAAAAAAGAGGAAAAGGGACATTGTATCCATGGCCTGCAAGGTTATGTGCTATTTCCACCATTCATTCTTTGGATTAAGGCATTATAACTTCCTGAAGGCCTCTGTTAAAATGAAAGGGTAGTAACTGCCATAAACACTTATTAATACCTTAGCATGGATTAGTTGAGAAAGACTCTATAATTGTAAGTTGTTGTTATTGTTTCTGAGTGCTACACAGGGTCAGGGGAAAAAAAATGGGATGTGATTTTTTTTATCCGTAATTTATTTAATACATCAGCATTTATTAAGTGTCAAACACTGCACCAATTGCTGAGGAAACAAAAATGAAATAGTCTTTGCCCTCAAAGAACTTGCATCCCATTGGAGGAGATAATAGTTTTAATACAGTTATTTGAAGGGGAAGGCACTGGAAACTGAAAGGAATCAGAAAAGGCTTTGTGTAGAGCTTGGACTGAGATTTGAAAGAAAATAGAAAATTTAAGAGGCAGAGTTGAAGAGGGAGTGCATTCCAGGCATGGGGAAGAACTGGTGCAAAGGTCTGGAGGTAGGAGATAAAAAGTCTCCTGTGAGCAACAGTAAGAAGGCCAGTTAGTATGAAAGGGGGTATATATAATAAGGCTACAAAGGTTGCAAACCCCACCCACCTGAAGACAATGAAAGCTGGAGTAGGAGATTATATCTGATTTATTATCATTATTCAGAATAGTCATATAGAGGAGAGAGGTCAGGAAGAGGATAAAATACTCTTTAAAATTGAGACTTTAGCCACGTAAATAAGTAAAAAAAATTGTAAGTTTACTGCCTGAGAGTGATTGGAATGGACCTAAGACTCCCTCAAAGTGGATGCAGGCAAATAAGAAGGCAAAATTAATTACAACTCACTCACTTCCCTAGACTTGAGGATGTTCTCCAGTTTCAAATGATCAGTCTGTCAGGAGTTTGGGGATATTGCAGAGATGGGATGTGGAGAATAACAGACATGTTGCCATGAATGGTAGGGAGGGGAGTTCCCTTCCATCATTCTCTCTGAGTTCCACTGATGCAGAGTAGTTACTTGGATTGGCATTTCCACCATGATATTTGAGGGGTTTCTGGTAGTAAGAAGGTGCTGGTTTAGAAATGATGAATAAATATTTGGTCTTAGGTGGGTCTCCCTTTATTTATTTCTTTGTGTACAGAAGTGAATTGGGGTGTTTGTGTTGGTCCACATTCATGATTTGTGCTCCGTCTGTACCCATACTTTGCGTTTATCAAATTTGGGGAAGAAAGTGATAAGAGACAACATTCATACGTAGTTTTGCACTGCCTGTTTGAGTTATGCCTGCCTTGGGTTTCCTGTCCCTAGAGAAACATACTTAGGAAAACTGAGCAAATATAACAACATGTTGTGACATTAGGGACCCCTGGAAAGACCATAGACAAGTTCTGGAGCCTGAGTACTTCTTATATGGAGTTTAATCATTTGTCCTAATCCTACGGATAGGAATAATAGTACCAACTGCAGTTAATGCTAACAATAGTTAAAATTTACATAGCATTTTAAGATCTGCAAAATGCTTCACATGTGGTGCCTCATTTGATCCTCCCAACAATCGTGGGAAGTAAGTGCAATATATCTTAGAACCACTTTGCAGATGAGGAATGGGAAACTCAAAAAGTTAAATGATTTGCTCTAGGGGGCAAATATCTGGGTGAGGATTTGAACTCAAGTATTCTTGACTGAAGAAGAGCATCGGGGATCAAGTCCACAAGGTGGTGTGTGAGAATTGGTATATAGCAGACAGTCTCATGTCACCAACTGCCTTTCACATGTCTCAAACTGGATATTCTGTAAACATCTCAAACTCAACATGTCTAAAAGAGAACTTATAATCTTTCTGTCTCCAAAATTCCCTCACCCCAATTTTCACCAATACTCTCCTAGTCGCTCAGGTTTACCCCATTGTTGTCATACAGGCCTCCTTGCTCATGGTCACCTCACAGAGTCAACCCATTGCCAAGTCTTATCATTTATCTTTTTATAGCATTTCTTGTATGTGTCCCTTCTCCTCAGTCATGTAGCTACCACCCTGTCACAGGCCTTCATAACTTCAGGATGTCACCACTTCAAACATCCTGCTGGGTGGCTCCCTGCCTCAAGCCTCTTCCCATCCCATAGTCTATTCCATACTCTGTCACCAAAGTGATTGTCCTAAAGTACAGCCCTGACCATATCATCCCCTATTCCAATGGTTCTCAACCTGTGAGTTGTGACCTCTGGTCCAACGACCCTTTCACAGGAGTCACAGGGGTCGCCTAAGACCATGGGAAAACACATATTTCCCATGGTCTTAGGAACCGAGTCACGGCTCCTCTATCAGTCTCCAGATGGGTCTGCCCACATGCAGATACACCCATGTACAAGTATTAAAGGGTCATGGCATTAGGAAGGTTGAGAACCACTGTGCCTATTCAATAAACTTCAGTGACTCTCTCTTCATTCCAGGATAAAATAAATTGTTTGGCACTTAAAGTCCTTCACAACCTGGCTCCTTCCTACCTTTCCAAGCTTCTTATACTTCACTCCTCTTTGTGTACTCCACAATCTCTTTATTTGGGGGAGTGGGGGGGACTGGTCTACTTTTCCATTGGTCTATTCTTTGCCCATTATATTCTATCTCCAAACTCTTTGTTGTAGCATAACCTGTCCTGCAAACCTGGAATAATCTCCCTCCTTACCTCCTCCTTCTGGCTTTGTTTGTGACAGCTCAATCCCACCTTTGGGAGGAGACTTTTCTTGGTCTTCTACAACTCCTTTCTCCCTCCTCTTCTTCCTAAGTGCTCTGAGATGACCTTACATTTACACTGTATGTATCTTATTTGAGTGTATGTATGTATACATATATATATACACACACCTACATATAGACGTGTACATATGTATACACGCACACAAATATATTGTATTCGTGGATTGCCTCTCCCATTAGAATGTGGTCAGAGACTGTTTTTGCTTTTTCTTTGTATCCTTATCACTTAGCACGGTGCCTGACGTATAGTACTAAGTCTTTAATAAATGTTTGTTGGGCGATTGACCACCTGATTACATGACCTAGTTTTATAAATGGGGAGCATGTAGATATAGGCTAAATGATAAATAAGGTGGAGGTAGAGGTGGAAAGGTAACTTATCTTGCCTAGGAAATACTGTGAAGTGCAAATCTAGATGACAGAGAAGGGAGAAGATGAAGTGAATCTTGCAGATAGAAGAGAAATAAGGTAGATCCTTCATTAGGACTGGCATTCAAACCAAACCCTACAGTTACATGACCCTGGGGGACCCTAAAGGCAGAGCAGGGACAAGATGAAGAAAGATGGCCACTGGATTCCCTTACCCAGGGCTGAAGAGAAAGCCTAGATTACTTTAGCAGGCATGCTTTGAAGAAAAGAGACAGAGACTTCCCTGAGGAGGAATGAAGAAGATTAATCAGAGCAGTGATGAAGCCACTGAAAATGACTGAACACTGGGAGATAAAATCACCAATCAGAGGCAGGAAAAGGTGCCAGACAACTGGATAAGGAGTCTAAAGGAGTGAAGGAAAGAGGTGAAGAATCAAAGAACAACAATTAAATTGTGTCCCAAGGGAGCACTTGGGAAGGTGGAGGAAGAGAGATTGAAGCCTAGATGACACAAAACACCTGGCTGAACGTAGTTCATTGGGAGGTGATCTCTCCAACAGAGACATGAGGTGAGTTGTGATTTGATTTGATTTTCTCCTCTATTCAAAAATGATGAAGTAGTTTTGCTCTGCTTCTTCTGTGCAAAGAACATCTGGTAGGGGAATGGATCGTCCTCAGGAAGTGAGCCAGGTTCAGAATTTTGGAGTATGGAAGGGAACACACGTTCAAATTTAGATCCACAATCAACCTACTATTTAACCTCAGGTGTTGTACAATCTCTCTGGGGGTGTTCATACTCATTGTTCATACCCATGCTTGGTAAGCCATCTTCAAAAATTTTTCTATAATTGTCTCAGATCAACACTAAATCATATTTATTATAACCACTTACAACATAGGGTTCTTTGGGGATACAGGGACACTATCCCTATCCTCAAGGGGTTTACAGTCTAATTGGAATTATAACATTTCACTTGGCCAATTTATAAATAGCCATCCAGCTAAGGCTAAGTCCATATGATGGCAAACATCTAACTGAAAAAAATGAAATTAGAATCAGCTAATTAGCTAGAAATTCTGAAATACCTGAATTTTTTGTACTATATAGACAATATTTTTGTTGACTGTCTGTGGGAAGTTGTGACATCAAGTTAATATAGCCTCAAAATGTGAATGTTGGAGAATAACCATGAAGCAGCTTGGTACAGTGAAAAAAATGTTAGATCTGGAATCAGAGCACCTGGGTTCAAATTCCAACCCTCATACTTACTACCTAGGTGACTTTACACAACTCACTTTAGTTTCCTGTAGTCTTAGTTCTTTTCATCTGTAAAGTGGGAATAATTCATGCAATTCAATAAACACAGATTAAGCACCTCCTGTTTATAGTGCATTAGCCTAGAGATAACAAGTTTAGATGAGATCTGTCCTGACAATTCAAAGACAAAGTCTAAAAGGAAGCTATGATACATGCATAAAAAACCATAATGCAAAATAATACCTGATTGGTGTATTATAAAGACGGAAACAAAGTGCTATGTGAGGTTTGAGAGGGGAAAGTCAATACTGGTTTCACTGAATAATAGAGGCTTCCTAGATGAACCAGTATTTTATTTGGACTGAATTAAATAGGTGAAGTGGGGAGTTGGGGGGGAAACATGGAAGATAATAGGGAATAGAATGAGCAAAGATGGTGAAATTGATGGTGTTTAGGAGGAATAATAGTAGTAATAGTTAAAATTCATATAGCACTTTATCTCCAAAGGATCTCTTTTTTTAAGTAGGTGCTGTGATTAGCCTCATTGTACAGATAAAAAAATGGGCAGACAGAGGTTAAGACACTCCAGTGTCTGAGGTGGGATTTTTACTCAAAGTCAAGCACTCTATTCACTATGCCCTGTTTTCTCCCTCCTGTGATTTTTTGGTTCATGTTGGCCACATTTAAGATTGTAAGGGAAGGGTGTATAATGAGCTGTGGCTAGAAAGATGCCAGATTGTAGAGGGCTTTTTGAGAAGAAAGGGCTTTGTAAGTGATATAAGGAGTGTTCCCCTCCATACATAGAAATATGTAGCATTGTTCCTAGTACTAGTACTAGGAAAAGTCTTAGTTACTGTAGCAAGAATAATTTGAACTTTAGATGGTAGGTAATAAAAAGCCAATGAAGATGTTTGTGCAAAAGAATGGCATTATATAAGGAAGATGGATTGTAGGAATGAGACAGTGAAGGTGGGTAGATACTTTAGGAGACTGTTGCAATGGTCTCAGCAATGGAATATGATAAAATTATTAATAATAGTAATAATAATACCAGATAACATAATTATAACACATCAAGGTTTGTAAAGCACTTGACAAATATTATCTCATTTGATCCTCACAACAACCCTATGAAGTATATGTTATGATTATCCTTACATACAGATGAGGAAATGGTAGGCGGAGGTTAAGTGACTTGTCCAGGATCACACTGTAATTATCTGAGGTAGGATTTAAATTCAAGTCTTTCTGACTCTGGATACTGTACTCTTTTCAATGCAGTATAAGAAATGATGAAGACAGAGGAAAATAGGAAAACATATAAATCAATGGAAAATGAAATAAGCAAAACCAGGAAAACAGTATGCAAAATCATTATGAGGACATAAATGGAAAGGACATCGACAATAATAGAAACTGAACACAGGTAATTAGAGCAATGAAGCTTTGCCCTAAAGGAGAGATCAAGAAATACATTTCCCTCCCATCTTTGTGAAGGTGGAGGGACAGGGGATGTGGAACATTGCTTGTACTGGCAGACTTGGTTGATGTGTTTCTTTTTTTCCTCATCTCTATTCTATTCTTTTTTACAAAATTGAGGAGGGGAGAAAGGTATGTTGAGAAATAAAGCCTTGGTAAAAACAAAACAAAATCAATATCAGTAGAATAAATATAAATAGCAAGAAAAATACAAAAGAATCCTCCAGGCAGGTTGACATCGAGGAGGATGTGTACTAGGACAATGGCCCTAAGAACAGAGTAGGTGGAACAGCTAGGTGGTGCAGTAAATAGAGCACTGGCCCCGGAGTCAGGAGGATCCAAGTTCAAATCCAGCCTCAGACACTAGAAATACTTACTAGCTGTGTGACCTTGGGCAAGTCACTTAACCCCAATTGCCCTGCCCTTTCCCCTCCAAAAAAAAAAAAGGAAAAAGAAAACCAGAGTAGGGCACACATCCCCCACACAGGGAGTATGGTTGGATCCACCCAAGTCTGAAGTTGATGGAATATTAGAAGTGAGATAGAAGGAAGAATCAAAGAAAATACTAAAGCTTCAAAGGGGGAAGATATGCAGAATGGTGGTCACAGAATTGGCAGAACTAGTGAAGTCAGAGGAGATACAGACTTTGGAGGGAAGATAAAATGTTGGGGTTCAGGTGAAACCCATGAATGGGTCACCATACTTGAACTACCTCCCACAATTGGGTTTTTGTGAGGGACTGAGCTAAGGGATGCCAGACTGCTTTGTCTTTGAAAGGGATACTACCTTGTAAATGCCTTGAGAGGATGGAGAGAGGGACGCTTGCTGTCTTCCCATTCCATCCAGCCCCTTGCCTAGCACCTAGTACCATGCTCATAAGCACTCCCTAACAAATCAGGGAGTTGCATTGAATCAGAGATCCCCTGGAACACCTTGGAATGAAGGCATAGGCTGGGACCCAGGGCATGATCTTCCTTTTCTCTCCTTAGCTGCTTTAAGGAGCCCATTTGTTGTTATGCAGAGAAAGGCACAGCTTGAAGACAGCCATGAATCGTTCTTTCCAGGGCACACAGCAATACACCTGCTGAGTTATGAACCTGATGAATCATTTGCCTAGTTATCTTTCTAGTCATGCCGAATTGGAGGCCCGTCCTAGCTCATTCCCATTCCTGTTTTTTCATGTAGGACCTGCACTTTCTGTGAGGCTTCTTTTCTTTCCTTTTTAGGAAAACTGACAGCAAATATAGTCATCAGAGAGCAGGCTTCTTCCTTCTCCACTGCCCCTACGTCATTTCCAATAGCTGTGATTTACTGTATGTTCAGTAAATGAGATTGGGCCACTTGTTTTATTTACATAATAAAACAAAGCACAGATATTACCCACAGGATAAGTTAATCACAGGGCACAGCCTCACCATTTCTTCCCTTTGGGAAAACAAAGAAACACATCCCAAATACACCTTACCCATTTCATTACACCTTTTTGGCACGTCTCAATGACCTGCTTGTTTAACTAGTCTGACAGTTTGTTTTTGAATTTGCTACTTGCAAAAGCAAACAGCCCTTCTCTTTCTCATTGGGCTCTACTGGTCCTTGCCCCTCCCCACTTCATTCCTCAAATGAGGGCTTGCAAAGGTCACTGATATTAATGAAAATCAAAATCATAACAACATGAAACCAGAGGCCTATTTTGGCTCCAAGGGGCCTCTGTTTGGCTGTATCGCATTGCATTTTGGCGTTATATGATGTAAGGGCTTCACTTAGGTTAATCAAAATGTAACCCCAAGTCTTACTCAAAACACCTGTTGAACCTCTGTTTACCCAAGAGGATATAAATTTCTTTTGGCTCTGGGTCCATAGCATATTTGGATAATAATAATTTCCTAGGTCTGTATAGTGCTTTATACTTTCCCAAACATTTTTATATTCATTAACTCATTTGATTTTCCCAGCAGTCCAGTGAGGAATGTGAGGAATGTATTATTCTCCCTGATTTATAGATGTGGATCCTTAGGCACAGAGATGATGGTGATAGTGATGGTGGCAGTAAATAGCAACTGACATTTATATATATAGTGTCCCTCTAGGGTCACCATCCCCCAAATCACAGGTTAGATCCTCTGGTGGGATGTTGACCCCAGGGTCAAAGTACTTTGTGAGTCTTTATTTCTAAAACTATATAATTCATTAGCCCCCACCAGTGTATCCAGCTCATTTCTAGTCAGTCAGAGGACATAGCTGACTAAATGCAAAGTCATTTGCTAAAATGACATAATAAGAACAGTAATGACTAAACATTACCATAAACCTAGAAAAAACCACAGAGACTTGATAAGTTAGAGAGACACATATATAGAGAACACAGGAGTCCAGGGCACTTAGTGCAATTCATGTCTTGTGTGGTTCAAAGATACTTCAGGATTGATGATGACCTTGTGCCACTCCTGTGGACCTCGGTACCATAATTTGTTGGAGATCATTCCACTGGACACCACTAGATGTTGTTTTGACAGATGCTGCTTCACTACTTGGTTATAGTCACTATCATCTCCACTTTGGAACTCAGATGACATCCTGGCTTAGGTACTATCATGTACTTTCAGCATGAATGGAGTCCCCATGCTAGGACCACCAGTGCTATTACCTCCGGGGCCATCTTCCAAGTAGGATCCCAGTTCCAGCTACCAGTTTTCTCAGCTGGACGCTCCTCTCGGGCTGTATGGAGTATGTTTACTTTGGCCATGGCCTTTTTGCTTCAAGAGGCCACTGCCTGGGATGAGGGGAGGAGAGGGAAATTCCCTTTTCCTTTTTGTCAAATTCTCAAAAAAATCACAAAGGAAAAGATGAATAATGAATTTTTAAAATCCAGGTTGATTCTCCATAGCTGGCTTTCTTCTCAATTAACTATGATCTCCTCCATTAGACTCCTTGAGAGCAAGAACTGTTTTTTGCCTTTCTTTGTAACCCCAGTGCTTAGCACAATACTTGGCATATGGTAAGTACCTAATGAATGCTTGTTGATGGACTCTGAAGCTTCCAGTTTGGATTCTCTTCTTTCAAACTCTCAGTCCCTCAGGTTCACCAACATCAGTGACTGGTTGATAAAAAAGTAAGTAGAAAAAAATGGAATTGGCACAGCCCTCCTCATCTGCCCCCCTCCCCCTACTTCCCACATACCCCCTTTTTTTTGGCCAGAACTCCCTCAATTATTTATTGATGCTTTCATATGCAAATAGGCCAATCAGAATCTAAAAAGGGGATGCTTCTATATTTCATTGTCTGTGTTACTTTCCCTTTTTATTCTCTGTTTCATGAAATTGGGGAAGTCAATTGAGAAATTCTCCAATAGTGTTTAAAATTTTTAGTGGTATGTGTGTATGTGTCATTATAAATAAAAATAACTTCAAAATACTTTAGAGCTCTGGTTAATGCAATGATTAACCATGAGTGTAGAGGACTAAAGAATCCTACCTTCTGCTAGAGTGGTGATGAACTTAAAATGCAGAATGATATGTACATTTTTGGACACAGCCAATGTGGGAATTTATTTCACTGGACTATGTATCCTTGTTATGAGAGGTTTTGTTTTCCTTTTAATTGTTCAATTGAGGGAATAGTGGGAAGATTAGTTGATAAATATTTTTAAATTAATTAATCCATGAAGGAGAAAATAAATGACTTGCTAGCCAGTGATAATGACTAGAGCACATCTTCTGACTTCCAATCCAAAGCTCTTTCCATTGCTATGAAATATCTCACATTTATAAAGATTTGAAAAGGCTTTTATGAACATTGTCATTTGTTCCTCTAAGTACTATATCTCACACAGTGTTAGTGGCTCCATTAAACCACATTCAACAAATTTTGTTTTAATGACTACCCCTTCATTTTGTATTAGTAGAGTACATAGAAATGTCCTTTTCTCACATTTGAGGCTAAGTAAGATGTAGGGCTCAGTAGAGATAGCCACTAGGTGGTATCAACAGGGAGGAGAGCTTATAACCTTCTTTTGGCTCAAATAGTCTGTCAATCCATTGGAACTGAGTCAAGTGTTATTGTGGTCAAGTCACTTAAAATGTATGAGTCTCAGCCTCATCTGTAAAATGGGCATAATACTACGTGGAAAGAAATCCACTGAAAGAAATCCACTACACAAATGCTTTTGTAAACTTTCTCAATCCTAGTAAGTTGTTATTGTTATTTCCAATGCACCTGATATGATCAGTTTTAATTAAATATCTCAATGTAACTACAAACTAGCTTTCCTAATATCTGCCCTCCTACATTGGGATGTAGTTGTTTATTTTTGATTTCATTGCAATTTATAAAATCTTAACCCCAGCCCGGTGACCACATGGACAAGAAAGTCCTCATTCATTAATTCATCTAAAAACTATTTGTTAAGTACCTCATATGTGCAAAGCATCAACCTAGGAACACAAGAGCAAAGCTGCCCTCATGGAGCTTAGTCTAATAAAAGAGTTCATGATATGTTAGCTCTTTGATATCAGTGGTATTTTCAAGGAAGAGACTTTATTATTACAAATGATAATGTGAATATGAAATTAAAAGACCTTTTTCATGACCAGAGGACTGTAAATGACTCCTCAATTTCATATTTCATGGTAGAAATTACAAGAAGAAATACAGTCATCTATTAGAAGACAAATTATCCAGTGTGAGGTCACACATCAGTCCTTTCAAAAATTAAATGTAATTGAAACTACAACTAATAGAACTAAACCCTTTCAGGTGATGTTGCCCTCCCTTTATTAAAGAATTGATAATGATCTTGTTAATTTTATGGAAACTAGCTGAAAAAATGGCAACATTGGAGAATTAAAATATGATAGCTTTACCAGAATGAGCAAAATCATTTACTTTTGGTGACTTTAACTTCAACTTTTTTGCAATTTTAAGCAGAATCCAACTCTCTATAATTTGTATTTTACTGAGATCATAGTGTTATGCACAGAAGATTGTATTAGAAGATGGGAGACCTCAAGTTGTCTTGGCGGGGGGGTTGAGCCAAGATGGCAGCGTAGCAGCAGCAACATATCTCAGCTCGCACATAGCTACTCCAAAATACCCATAAAATAGGACTCTAAACCAATCCTAGAACTCCAAAACGCACACAAAGATACTTCCCACTAAAGTCAGCTCGGCTCCGAGGAACCATATCAACACTGCGAACCGAAACCAGCCTGGCCTGAAGCTGAGG
>CM053585.1:94061544-94082282 GCA_028646515.1 Pseudochirops corinnae | reverse complement strand
CTTATTCATGGTTGCCATTCAATGGTTTTTTTTTTCTTAGTTCTGTGGAACTCTGCTTCCAGAGGGAATAGCTCTGTCCCAAATTGCTGGGGTTTTCCCAGCTGCTGGGGCTTTTAGGAGGCTGCTGGGTCCCTCCCCAGCTCTGGCTTGCTGAAAAAAAAAACAACCCAGGACCACCACCCAAGACCATGATCCAGATCCAGGCCACTCAACATGAGAGCACATGGCCTCTGAATGATCGCTTGGCCCCTCTGCTGTCTGCAGGCCAGGGGTTCTGAAGTGGCAATGTGGAGGTGGATGCAGAACCTCCACTTCCTGCTTCTTTGCCCTGGAGGTGGCTTGGCCGGACCCACTTTTCTTCCCTGGTTTTTTGCCAAGTTCCACTAACCTTAGTCCTTTTTTCTTTTGGCTTGATAATTCTGGATACTGCCACAGCTGCAGCAGATCCACTCTCCTAAAGCTCCAGCCGGGGCTTGGCTCATCTCATCCAGCTGCCCCTGGGGCAAAAGCTGCCATTTCAGGCTAGGCTGGTTTCTGCTCTCAGAGTTGAAATGGTTGCTTTGAGCCAAGCTGCCTTCAGCAGGAAATATATCTGTGTGTGTTTTAGAGCCCTAGAATTTGTTTAGAGTCATATTTTTTGGTTATTTGATGTGGCTGTGTAGGAGCTGCGATTTCTTGCTGCTCCTACACCACCATCTTGGCTCTGCCCCCCATTAATAAGTGTCTTAGGCTAGACTTGAACTCAGGAAGACAAGTCTTCCTGACTCCAGACCTGGTGTTCCATCCACTATGCCATCTTGATGCTCATATAGACTCTCTGTTTCCATCATGGTTGTCATTCCTAATTCAATCAAGCAACAAGTCAACCAGTATGGCAGGCAGGGTGGATACAAATACAGAGAATGAAATTGTATCTACTCGCAAGGAGCATATGTTCTACCAGGGAAGATCATACATGCATGTATGCATACACACATACGTAGTATGTATGTGCATATAAACAGATTGAGTTCAAAGTAAATATGAGATAGTTAAATACAAGGGGAAGGAAGGCACTAGCATTTGGAGGAGGGGTCAAGAAAGGCTTAATGTAAAGAGGAGTTCTACGAAGCAGAAGTAAGGAAGTAATGCATTCCAGACAAGAGGGATGGCCAGGGCAAAAGCTTAAGCCTAGAGATGGGAGAAGGAGTACAGGATGTGAGGAACAGAGAAGATAAGGTCAGTTGGACCATAGGGTGTGGGAAGGGGAGTAATATCTGATGAGGCTAGAAAGAGAGACTGATGTCAGGTTGTGAAGGACTTTACAAATAAAAAGAGGAGCTTATATTCCTCTCTCATCTCTAGCTAGACATTTCTCTTCCTGACACTCATCTCTTCTTCCTAGGATAATGTAGCCATATCCTGATAGAGAAATGTGCAAGGTATGTTCTCAATTCTAGATCTGACAAATGGAAGTGTGGACAGAGTGATCTGGGAGATTCAAACTACCCTTTGACTCAGTGCTCAGTTGCATATGTGTGTCTGTATTTATTAACAATTCATCCCTAGGTGATTTCAGTATTTTGTAACATTTATGACATCAATTGATTCTTCTATGATCTATATAGCAAGAGGAAAAACTGATGTTTCAAGTCTTTAAAAAATGACCAAATGATCAAAAGATCAGATGAAACCACCCTTTTATCTACTTTTTAGTCTTATCTGATTCTGAAAACTGTGGAATTTAGCTTTACAATTCAGTAAACATTTTAAGTTGCTGGAAGTTTATTAAGTGGGTAGAATGCAAGGTATGCAATCAGAAAGACCTGGATTTGGATGTTGTTTCTGACACTTAAAAGCTAGATGACAATGCCAAGTCATCTCTAAGCCCCCAAGTCTTAATTTCCTCACTTGTAAAATGAAGATATTAATAACTAATAGCAACTAACCCATAGGATTATTGTGACAGTTTAATAAAATGATATCTACAAAATGCTAAGTAAACTGAAACTGCTAGAAAAATACCAGTTATAATTATATTGTTGTTTTGTGCAGATATCCACCGAAACTCTTCTTTAAAGCCCTCCCTTAAAGCATGGAATTGACTGAGGCATTCAAAAGCTTAGCCAGTAAAGTACAAGCTTGGACAAATCCTACCCAGTTGGAAAGCCCTTGAATACTAACCTGGAATTGGCATACATATTTAGTTGCTGAGGAGCAACCTGGATTAATCTGAAGATTCTCATAAAATACCAGAAAACTAGCCACCAGGAGACAGATTTTATGGGAGGCCATTGCAACTCATGAAGGCCATTCTCTTATGGGATGGATTAGAAGTTGTATGACCAGAGGAAGTAACCACATTGGCAAAATGACAGTGCTAGATCTGAGGGGAGACTGAATCTCTCAATCTTTCAATCTGTAATTATTTGTTAATCACTTACTCCATGGCAGACACTGTTTTAAACCTTGAGGAAACAAATGAAAAGTAAAATAATCCCAGCCATCAAGGAGTTTAAGACACAATTCCTGTTCTCATGTAATTTATAATTGAGTAGGGGGAAATAAAATGTACAAAAATGATGTAATAAAACAAATACATGAGAAGTATATAAGAAAAATACAAAATGAAATGCTTTGTGAGGTCCAAGATTGAGAAGGCACTACTTAAAAGAAATGAAGGAAGGTTTCCTAAGAATGATGACTTTTGAGATCGGCTTTGGAGGGAGAGGAATGAGTGCATCTGGGCATAGAAACTGTTTTGGAAGAGGTATATATACATAGAGAATGGTGAGCAATTTAGTTCATCAAAAGAATGAAATTCATAGAAGAACATAGTATGAGAAAGGGTAGAAAGTATAAATTGCTACAATATCATGAAGGACTTTGAATAGTTGGTAAAGGAGATGCATCTATACTTGGGAGGTAATAGAAAGTCATTGAAATATGTTGAACAGAGGCATGACCATATATACAGAAGGAAGATAATTGTGGCAGTGGTGTCAAGTTGGATTGGGGGATGAAGAGAATAAAACAAAAAGACCTATTAGGATGCTATAATTCAGCCATGTGCCTGTAGTTTCCAGTACTATGTTTCAAGAAATCATAAATGAAAACTGGAAAGACTAAAGCTTAAAAAGGCCCAAATCTCCCATTGTACCTGGGGCCATCACCAGTCCTCTTGACTTATGTCTTGCCACTGGATTCTGACAACTCTGAAATAGAGAGTGAGGTTGATGCCTTTGCCCTGCTCTGCCTCACTTAAATCCAATTCACTTGCAAGTCAAGACATCACCCTCCTGATGTCATTAGTCCTCTTTGAGAAGGAAGGACTAACAATAGCAACAGGTACCTGCAATAGATTGTTGGCAGTAGGAATAGAGAGGTGGGAACAAATGAGAGAGTGACTGTAGATTTAGAGTCACCAGGAATTGCTTATTGTTCGACCATGAAAGCTTAGGGTAAGGTAAGAGAAAGATATAGTGCTAATGTTCTGAAAATGAGAGATCGGGTGAATAGTGGTGCTACCTATAGAAATAGTAAAGTCTGAAGAGTAAGAAGGGTCCCTAGTTTCTCATTTGGTAGGAGCTTTCAGCAATGATTGCCAAGTTTTGTTTTCCAGCATGTTTTGCATAGTATTTGCGCATAGTAAATGCTTGATAAATTATCTATCATATATCCATCCATCTTGCTAAATGTTAAATTCACAAAATATATTAGATGTTTTCCTTCATTGTAATTTTAAAGCAAATATGTCTCATATAACATACATAAGAGAATGATGACAGGCTCTCATAAAATCAGCCAGCCTGCCAAGTTTGTCACATCTCCAAGAGTCTAGGAATCATTGACCCAGTGATATGTGGCCTAAGTTTACTTAGTTTGTTCATGGTTATAACTACTATCACAGTTCTCCCTGAATTCAATTTTTTATTTACTTTTTCTTGATTAGCATTTTTGTTAAACTTAAAAGAAAGTTAAGTAAATTTTAAAAATTAAATTTGATGTTTTTGGTCAGTTTGGTGAAAATTATAATTCAAATGTCTTAATTGATATCAAATAGTCTAAACAAATAGCTGAATGAATCATTTTTGAATTTTCCCACAGCTGGAGAGTGTCAAGAGGAAGGAAACCTCAAAGAATTTCAAGATGATGCCATATATGGGCTAATGAAAGAACTAGAGCTGTTTAATCTGGAGAAGACTTGAAGAGGAACATGATGGTTGACTAACTTGAAGGACTAGAATGTGAAAGAGGGAACTGACTTGCTCTCTTTGCCTCCAGGGGGTCCAATAGGGCAGAACTAGAAGCAAATAGGTACAGAGTTGCAATGATAATGGAATAGGAAGATCTTTTCTGTCCATTAAAATGTGACCACATGTCAATCACATATGTCTTGCTGCTTTCACAGCTGTGATACATCCCGAGTCACATAAGCCCACTGAGGGAGGAGCTTGCTTAGGGGGAAGCTTGCTTATGGAGAGGCTTGCTTCCAGCAAGGCTTTCATACCTTTTGGTACTAAGATAATTAGGCACTGAGTCACATGGGTCGTGATGTCTTTTGACTCTGAGCCTATTAGGTGAAAACTGTATATATAGGGAGGTTGGTATTTTGCTTTGGAGGTTTGCTTATGAGAAGGACCTTTTGACTTCCTGGATGGGACTCTGAGTAGCCATTTGTTAAGAGCCCCCTACTACTCAATTCTAGATCTGACAAATGGAAGTGTGGACAGAGTGATCTGGTGGTTGTATTTCTTTGTTCAGAAAGTAGGAGCCCTGTCTGTTGAATCTCTGCTAATTTATCTGCTTGTATTTTCTACTTATCTGTAATTAAGGTAAGATTGTTGACCTCTTTAAAAGTTGTCTTTCCTTTAGCAAAGCAGGTCAAAGAACCTGTGCTAGCAGGCCATCCTGGGTGTACTAGGGCACTTGCTATTACAAGAATCAAATTTAGGCTTGATGTAAGGATGGATTTCCTAATGACTAATGCAATCCAAATTTGAAATAGGTTGTCTCAGGAGGCAGTAGATACTCTTTTACTGGAGGCCTTTAAGTAAAGGTTGGTTGATTATTCATTGGGCAAATTATAATATAGAGCTTGTTTTATTCAGATTCAAGTTGGACTAGCTGGCCTTTCGGGTCCCATCCAGCTATAATTACATAATTCCTGTGTAATTATGTAGATAGCATCTGTATATGGGAATGCAATGTTTTAGGAATAGGTCTTTCTGTGTTTTGGCCTTAGATTTTTCATTCTTTAAATTAATGTTGTTAGTTTTATCACTTAATATGAAAGGCTTATTAAAAATAGTTTAATATATTGGAAGTAAGAAGCTTCTGAGCTATATCTATACTTTTTTCAAAGGTTCAGTTTTCTCAAACATTACTGCTCATTAAATAGAGCTATACTTGGCCAAGAAAGTGTGAGTCATATCTATTAATTTCTCATGAGATACCAATTCATTATTGTTTCCCCAAAGCTTCCCCTTTCCCAAACTTTTCTATTACTCTCAGTTGAACTGCCATCCTTCCAATCACCAAGGCTTGAACACTTAGGGTCCTCTTCATCTCCTCACTTGCTCTCACTCCACATATTTGTCTAGTTGTCAAGGTTCTCCATTCCTACCTTCATAATATCTCAAATAGATCTAGTCCAGTGGTTCTCAACCTTCATAATGCCACAACCCTTTAATACTCATATATGGGTGTATCTGCACGTGGGAGGACCCACCTGGAGACTGATAGAGGAGTGGTGTCTCGGTTCCTAAGACCATTGGAAATATGTGTTTTCTGATGGTCTTAGGCAACCCCTGCGACCCCTGTGAAAGGGTCATTTGACCCCCAAAGGGGTCGCGACCCACAGGTTGAGAACCGCTGATCTAGTCTCTCCACTCATACAGCTGCCCCTGTAGTTTAGGCTTTTATTACCTCAAACCTAAACAACAGCAAAAGCCTTCTGCTTTGTCTCCATGCCTAAAGTCCTTCCCAACTTCAGTCTACCCTCCAATCAGCTTCTAAAGAGCAGATCTGACCATGTCACTGTCCTCCCTGTTCATTGGCTCTCCATCTCCTTCAGAAGCAAATATAAAAGCTTTAGACTTTTAAAGCCCATGACAACCTTCCATCATCCTACATTTCCAGTTTTTTTTCTAATATTCCTTCCCCTCCACCCCTCCACATTATTATGCTCTTCAGTAACACTGGTCATCTTGCTCTTCCTTGCACATGACCTCACATCATCCAACTATGTGCTTTTTCACTGATGGTGAATGCCTACATTGTCTCCATGTCTACAATGCTTTCCCTTTTCACCTCAGCTTCCTATCTTCCTTCAAGACTCAGTTCACATCTTACTTTTCATATGAGGCTTTTCCCAGTGTCTCCCTGACCCTCTTCCTGTTAATACGTTCCCTGAGATTAGCTCCCATTTATACTATATGTGTACATAATTATTTTTGTGTTGTCTCCACCAATAGAATGTGAATTCCTTGAGAGCAAGAACCATGGGTTGTTTTCAGGGGTTTTTTTTTGGCTTTCCTTAGGACTTAGGACAGTGCCTGTAGACACTTGATAAGTGCTTCTTGTTGGAGCTGATGATACTAACGCTAAGTTATTGAATACTCTCCAGTGAGGCTTATGATTGTAATGTTTTCAAAATCCCTTAGGATTCAACAATGTTATTCAATTTGTCAAACATTAATTAATTGCCTACAAAGGGGTGGGGAACCTGCAGCCTTGAGGCCACATGTGGCCCTCTAGGTCCTTGGGTGCGGCCTTTTGACTGGGTCCAAATTTTACAGAAGAAATCCTTTTATTAAGGGGATTTGTTCTGTGAAATTTGGATTTGGTCAAAAGGTTGTATTAAATGAATAAACAATGCCAATGATATAATAATTCACTAAATCTTCTTCACCAGTTCCCAGAGAATTTTACTTTCTTAAAAAAAAAAAATTAAAACTTTCCAAGATTTATTTCAAGGTGAGTTACTGATTTCTTTTTTTATGTAACTATTTGAAAAGTTATGTTTGGAACTCATTTGTGTTATCTTTTTTATAGACTTGATTTTCTAAAACTTGGCCCCAATAGGAGCATCTGCAGCCATGTGAAAAACAGAGTTTTTAAGTCTCAAATACGTCTTAATGGATTAAGATTTCAAGGGGAAAAAAAGACACGCCCAAGGTGACAACTTGTAAGACCAAGTTTCAGCCCAGAGCAACTTGAGATGTCAGAAACATTATAACTTATTAACTGGATTACTTTGAAAGAATGCTCATCAACCAATATCTAGTCCTATGGGTAGCTCTACCACATTACTGTGTTTCACACAGTTCTTAGAAATTCTTTTCATTTACATTGGGAGTGGCGCCTTCCAACCAGGGGCCTTAAGTCTTTAAAAGGCAAGCATTGCTGATAGTTTTGTTTGTTTGTTTGAACTTTGACATCTGGAATAGTGGTAAAGGAATGAGAAAATCAGGTAGATTCACTTCCTTGAGATTCTTTTGTACCACCCACTAGTTCTTCCTTTACTTATAATGTGGTCTTTATGAGAGGTCTTTAATGAGCAAAAGCATTCTTTACTGGGGTGTTACAAAGGAGAAACTGGTGATAATCTATACTTGCATTTGACAGTGTAAAGACCATCTCTTGTGAGTTATTGGTATTATTTTAGCTGCTTTCTTAAAAATAAGTCTTAGGGTTTTTAAATAATTAGGCATAAAATCTCTGACATGATATTTAATTAATCACATCTCTTTGCAACCTCTGTTCATGCTGTGGTCAGCTGTGGGGAAGGTGGATTTAGTTGTGGGCTGGAGGGAGGGAGAATAACCCTATCTGTGCTAATCAACAATTGTGTGGGCTGATTTTCAAGATGACCATCTCCTTCTGGGAACAGTCTGTCTCCTTGAGCAATCTGGTCACATTGGTGATGTCTCTACGTTTGTTTATGGTCCAATCTTTTAGTTCTTTTCAGGCAAAAACTTGAGCTCTAAAAAATATGTTAAATGAAAGACTTTGAAGGTCTTCCCCTTTGGGAGAAAATTTGGGGGTTGTGCAACATAGTTATGGTTCTGGGAAGGCTGGGAAAAGATGATGAAATTGTGGAGGTTGGTTAAAAAAAAAAGCCTGTGAGCTAGACTCATTTCAGAAGACTTTAGTTTATTATTTTTCATTAATTAAGAAGGATAAACTGAATACTAAGCACTATTTCTAAACCCACATCTTTTTTTTGGAGGGTGGGGTAGGAAGAAAGGGTAGTGGAGCTCAAGCAGAAGGAAGAATCTTAAATATATTATCTAGGGTTAAGACTTTAAAATTATGGGTGAAAGATCAGTGAGCTATCCCTTAATGAGGTAAATGAGAGGTCTATGAGAAATACTATCCATAATTGGCTATTATGTTGGGAGGTAGCATGACAGTGGAACCCAAGATGAGCATTTACATCCCACCCTTGACACTTAGCTGTATGACCACAGGCAAATTATTTAACCTCACTGAGCCTCAGTTTCCTTAACTATGAAGTAGGAAAAATAACTATAGAAACTACTAAACAGGGCCATTATGAAGAAGTACGTATGTTATATATACATATATACGAATATATATATATATATATATATATATATATACACACACACACATATATAACTCTACAAATATCAAGGCTCTATGTAACTATAAATTATCACTATTATCCAAATCATGGTGGCACACTACTAAATTCTGTATGTGCTGCTATGTTCCCACGGGGAACAGTCCACTCCTCACCTTTGCAAACACCTGCCCACTGAGAATTTCCTTGACAAAAATCTGTCTAAAAAATTTTGCTTTCCACCTTCTCATTATATACCTCTTTTGTCAAGGTGGGGGTTTGGGTTTGTTCTGCTTCCCCAATGCACAGAAGGCTCTCTTGAAGAGAAAGGACTGAAAATAAATGATTGTGTGAGGAGAATGCTGATAATTTTGTTTGGCTAAGTTGAGTCTGGTGAAGTCAAACCACGTTATAAAAGAAATATCTTTTGGGGATGATAGGAAAGCAAAAGAATGAATGGATAGAGTATTGTGAAGTATTCCTTGAAAGCTAAATATCACAAGATTTTGGGGGGTAAGTCAAATCTAAGCAAAGTGCAGGAGACTTCACAAATTCTCTGAGTTTTCACTGGCTACATTACATCATGTCTCAGGCTCCAGGAATTATCTCACAGCACCTCTTTTTGACTTACTGTAATACTGGGAACTACATTCTAAAAATCAATGTATATTTGGTTTCACTCTAGAAAGCCTCAACAATGGCAGTCTAAAATACACTTTAGTACATTCATTGTGTCATTAAAGGTCAGCTGCTGTCGACAAACCTGAGATTTCCTGTAACTCCATAAAGGACATTCAGGATCTATGATGCTTTAATTCACAGGGGAGCAATTGGTAAGATCTTTAGGATGAAATTCTTTCGAATTTGGCATCTGATAGCTGCCTTACCTAGCTTTTTCTCTATTGACTTGATGGTTGGCATTTGTAAAATTGGGTTCATATCCACCTTGGCTTTTCAGTATTCCAATTTTTTGCTTTTGCTGTTTGAGATTCTTAAAAATTCAAGGTGGGAGGTATAACCTCTGTTGCTACCTCCAATACTTTTCTCAGTTAGTGATATCTTTCTTAAAATTAACAATAAGGTCAATGTGAAGATAAAACAGGATAATAGAAATGAAAGTATTTTAAAAAGCTAAATGCCCTATGGGAAGGTAAGGTGGTATTATTATTATTGTTGAATTTATATTCTAGTTTATTTTAAACATTACAAAGCTGACGATTGTGGCAACCACTGAATATGTCAGTATATCATGTTAAAATAGGCTTATAATACCCTCTTCACAATTTCCAGGATGGAATTCAGTTGCATCTTTAAGGGTGGCTTCCCAGGACTTTCTCCTCTCATCATCTGTCATCGGCCCATCATTTATATTTCAGCAAAGCCACAATTGGAGCAACAATTTACCTTACCTGATACTTTCCTCAGTAAGGTTTATACTATGGAAATATCAAATGGATTTTTTTTTTGCCAATTGACGGGAACTGCTCTCAGAGGGGTAAGGATGTATGTTTGGGGAGAGGGCAGTGTGTGTGTCTGTGTATATGTCTATGTATGCACTGAAGTTTGTATGTATGTATATATGTGTGTGTGTGTGTGTGTGTGTGTATTGTTCTCCAAGATGATATAGCCATTGTTATTTTCAGAAAACTTTATTTTTTTTTTGTTAAGTCAAGAAGCCTGTAATTCTTAAAGTGATCTCCTAACCTTATTTAATGCAGCAAACCACAAAAGGAACGGTCTTGAACTTTGGTGTCTGCAAGTCAGAAAGTAATAACTTTCCCCATCTTTTCTGTAAGCGATTTGGGCCCTATGATGAATGCAGACCCTTTCCTCACAAGGTTTTCTTGATATTATACACTTGTAACAAATAAGGTTAGAACCTTTAAAATATAGCATTTAGTAATGTGCTGGAAATAGCTTCTTCTCGATTCCTTTAAAGGTCACTGCATTTGCTTTCCAGTGGTAATTTTAGCTCTGTCCTCCACAGAGTGGAACTGAGAACATGCCTGCCAATGCTCCTTCAATTTTCCAAAGATTGAGAGTAAAATGGCAGGGTCTTTCTCATAATGTGTATATGTTTCTGTGTGTGTGTGTGTGTGTTGGTGACTAGGAATAGATATTTTCACATGAATTTTCAGTTAGAGACAAGTTATTTCTACCAGCCTGCAAGCCTAACCTATACTGGTGTGAGATTTAGACAGTGGCTACTAAAGTCTGCCTGGATTTTGTACCTGGTACTCTATGGATACATCCTCTTTCCCTCCCCCACACCTAAATAAAAGCAGATGAGTGAGACTGTAGCCCAGTTTCAGTCCCCTTGCTCACAAGCTTTGCTGTCCTTCTTCTGACTGTCCTTCTTTAACCCTACAACCTAGAGCAAGATATAAGTTAACTTTTGCCAAATTACTGAAAGCAGTAGTTGGTGGAGAGGACTGAGAGAACAGTGTTTCATAGGGAATGGTAAAAATAACTGATCTTTTCAGAATTTTTTTAAAAAGTTGTTTTCAGAGCCATTACCATCATCATGCATCCCAGATAGAACATTTCTGAGGGTATACATGGTTTTATTAGATTATAGTATGGACTGGAAGTGCTCATCTCTGCTTTTAAGAATCTTATAGCATTATACTTTCCTCTTTATGTCTTTTCGTGCCCTGTTCTTTTTCGCCAGGAAGTCTTTCCCATTTCCTTCTCCTCCTATTTCTACCCATTTTTAAGACCAACTCCACACGTCTACCTTCTTCCCTTCCGTTTGAATGATCTTGCCCTCCTCTGGATATCCCATGAAGCTCATTTAGACCCCAGCATGTGCTGCTTTATATTGTTAGTTCTGTGCAAATATATTTTCTCTGGTCCTTGAGGGAAGGGACTGCATCTTATATTTGATTTAATTAACATTTATTAATGCCTATTATGTGCCAGGAACTGTGCTAAGTGTTGGGGATACAAAAAGAGGCAAAAAATAGTCCCTGCCCTCAAGGAGTTTACAATCAATTGGGGGAGACAAGATGCAGACTGATATATACAAAGCAAGCCATGTAAAGGTAATAAACAGGAAATAATTTAAAAAAGAAAAAGCATTGGAATTAAGAGGAGTTGGGGAAGGCTTCCTGTACAAGCTGGGATTTTAGCTGGGTCTTAACGGAAGCCAGGGAGGTCAGTAGTTGGAGCAGAGGAGAGAAAACATTCCAAGCATGGGGGACAGTCAGAGAAAATGCCCTGAGTTGAGAGATGGATTGTCTTGTTTGTGGACCAGTCAGGAGGCCAGTGCTGCTGAATGGAAGAATACCTGCTGGGGAGTAAGGTCTAAGAGAACTGGAAAGGTAGGAGGGGCCTAAGTTATAAAGAGCTCTATTTGGCAATAGAGCATTTTGTATTTGCCCCGGAGGCAATAGGAAGTCACTGATGTCTGTTGAATAGGGGAGTGACATGATCAGACCTACATTTTAGGAAAATCACTTCAGTGGCTGAATGGAGAATCAATTGTCTTTGTAAACTTAAATGATTCTCTCCAGTGCCTACTGAATAGACATTAAACTCCTTAAATGGATAACTGAGGCTCTCAAAAGCATGACTGCAATTTACCTTTCAATTCTCATCTCAAGTAACTTTTTTTCATATGCTTTATATTTCAGTCAAACTGGACTAGTTGCTACATTATACTTTCCTCTTTATGTCTTTTCGTGCCCTGTTCTTTTTCGCCAGGAAGTCTTTCCCATTTCCTTCTCCTCCTATTTCTACCCATTTTTAAGACCAACTCCACACATCTACCTTCTTCCCTTCCGTTTGAGTGATCTTGCCCTCCTCTAGATATCCCATGAAGCTCATTTAGACCCCAGCATGTGCTGCTTTATATTGTTAGTTCTGTGCAAATATATTTTCTCTGGTCCTTGAAGGAAGGGACTGCATCTTGCCCTCTCTCATTTTCATGACATTATTTAGAAAAGTACCCATGACTGGAACGGATTCCCCTTCTATCAGCCCCATCTCTACATGTGTAAGTCTTCCCTTTCTTTAAGACTCACTGAAATATCACCTCCTCCATAAAGACTTCTAGGATTCCCCCTGTCCCCAGCCAGAAATATTCTTTCCCTCTATATATCCCTCAGAGCACTTTCTTCAACCAGTCTTCATTGGTCATAAACTCAAGGCCCTTCACCATCCTGATTGTTCTCTTCTAGAAATTCTCTAGCTTGTCAATGTCTTTCTTAAACTCCGATGCCTAGAACTGAATACAGTGCTCCAGATAAAATGTAACATAGCAAAATGCAATGGTATCATCACCTCTCTATTCCTGGAAGCTATGCTTCTCCTAATGCTATCCATCATTACATTAGTGTTTTTAGCTGCCACATCACATTGCTGACTCAGATTGAGTTTTCAGTCCACTAAAACTCCCAGGTCTTTTTCAGATGACCTTATCATTCTACCAAAACGACCATCTCCAAAACTACTAATGATCTCTTAGTTTCCAAATCCAATGACTTTTTCTCTACATCCTTACCTCTCCACATCCGTTGACGCTGTTGATCACTCTTTCCCTCTAGATACTATCTTCTTTCTAGGTTTTTGGAACAATACCTTCTCATGGTTTTCTTCTGACCTATCAGACCACTCATTCTCTTTTTCCCTTACTGAATCCTCTTCCAGATCATGCCTCTAACCATAGGTATCCTTCAAGATTATCTCCTGAACCCTCTTCTTTTTTCTCTCTATACTACTTCACTTGTTGACCTCACCATCTCACATAAATTTAGTTACCATATCTATGCTGAATATTCTTAAATCTACCTTCCAGTCTTACATCTCCAACTGCCTTTCAGACAGCTCCAACTAGATGTCCGAAATACATCTTAAACTCAACATGTCCAAAACAGAACTCATTATTCTTTCCCCCTAAACCACCCCTCTCCTTCCTTTCTTATTACTGTAGAGGGCAACACCATTCTACTAGTCCCTCAGGCTCACAACCTAGGAGTCATCTTGTATTCCTCAATATCTATCACTCCCCACCCTCACCCATAGTCAAGCTATTGCTAAGGTCTGTTGATTTCATCTTTGCAACATCATTTGATTATGTCCCCTTCTCTCTTTCAACACTGCCACAACTCTAGTACAGGCCCGTATCATTTCATGCATGGATTATTTCAATAGCTCTATGGTGGGTCTACCTACCTCAAACCTATCCCCATTGCAGTCCATCCTCTATTCTGCCATTAAAGTGACTTTCTTAAAATCAGGTCTGGTCATGTCACTGCCCTACTCAGTAAACTCCAGTGACTTCCTATTGCCTCCAGAAGCAAATACAAAATGCTCTATTTAGCATTCAAAGCCCTTCATAACTTAATCCCTTTCTACCTTTCCAGTGTTATTAACCTTTGTCTTTAATGCAGTGACAATGTCCTCCTGGCTATTTCGTGAACAGGACACTCACTCTCTTGGTTCTGGGCATTATCTCCCCATCCCTGGAATGCTTTCTCTCCTCAGCTCTTACTACTGACCTCCCTGGCTTCCATTAAGTCCCAATTAAAATCCCACCAAGTCCAAGAAGCCTTCCCTAACGCCTTTTAAATCTAGTCTCTTCTTTCTGTTAATTTTTTTTTTTAACTTAAACTCTATATGACTTGCTATGTACATATTTACCTGAATGTTGTCTGCCCCATTTGATTGTAAACTCCTTAAGGATAAGGACTGTCTTTTGCCCCTTTTTGTATCCTCAGTGCTTAGCACAGTGCCTGATACATAATAGGTGCTTAATAAATGTTAACCAATTAAGAACTTCTATTTATCTGCGTATCCCTTATATTTGTGTAGTTGACTTTTATTTTTGTGCTCACGTAAGACTTTACATTTATTCCTATTGAATTTCATTGCATTATATTAACTACATGCTCTAGTTTGCTAGGATCCTTTTAGATCCTAACTGTTATACGCTATCATAGCTACCCCTCTTTGCTTTCTCTCTTTTGCAAATCTGATGAGCAATCTACATCTTTATCCATGTGATTGACAAAAAATGTTAACCCACAGATTATTACAGATACTTGAATTACTTTGCTGGATACCTCCCACCATATTGATGCTGAACCATCAACAGTTGGTCTTTGAATCTAGCCATCTAGCCATGTCTCAACTCATTTGATAGTTCTGTCACCTCACTCATACCTATCTTTTACAGAAGGATAGTGTGAGTTACTTTATCAAAATCTCTACTAAAACAGATAAAAGACATCCACAGCACTCCCTTCATCTACTAATGTAGTAATCCTGTCAGAATGGGACATTAGGTTCATCTGGCATGACATGATCTTGATGAAACCATACTAACACTCTGTAATCACTGCTTCCCTTTCTAGTTATTCACCAAGCATTTCTTTAGTGGTCCTTTCAAAAATTAAAGCAAATCTCATTGGCCTTTAGTTTAAAAACTGGTTATATTCCTTTTTTATTCTTTGAAAACTGGGGCTTTCCCCAATCTTGTGGTACTTCTTCAGTTTTCTACATGCTTTAAAATATTACTGATAGCAAAACCTGGAAGGGCTTGTATAAACTGAAATAAAGTGAAGTGAGCAAAACCAAGAAAGTAATTTATATAAAAGCAATATTGTAAAGATTAGGAATGCTGAGTTAGTAAAAATGCTGATCAAGACATTGACCAACCACAACTTTAAAGAACTCAAGCTGAAACATGCTGTCCACATCCGGATAGAGAATTGATGTACAAATTAAAGCATATTTTCCTTTTCTTTTCCTCTCCCTTTCCTTTCTTTCCCTTTTTTTCTTTTCTATTTTTTTTTAACAAGGCTAATGCAGGGTTGTTTTTTTTTTTTGCATGATGACACATTTGTAATGGGTTTTGTTTTTCTTGACTTCTCAAGAGCAGGTGGGGGGAAGGCAAGAAGGAAGGGAGAAAATTTGAAACTGAAAAATAAAATAGAATTTAAAAATATCACTGACACTGGTTTGGTAATCACATTTGCTCATTTATTTAGGACCTGAGAATGTAGTTCGTCTGGGTCAGGTGCCGCAAATTCTTCAAGAGCAGCTAAGAGGCTCTTTTACTATCTCATGTATCTTGAGTATCAACTCCCTGTTTAATCAATTTTACACTACCGTTTAGAGAGTAGAAGTAATTTTCTTTTGTAGAGGAACTAGAAATAACATAAGAATCAAGTAGCTCTATATTCTCTCTGTTATTGATCATTGTCTTATTCAACAGAAGAAAGGTCTTTTCCTTTCTTTCATTCTCTTGTTTCTCCCAATACAACTTTTAAAAAAATCTCTCTTTGTTTTGTCCTTACCTTTCTTCCATAGTCTCAACTCATTAAGAGTTTAGCATTCCTGACACTATTTTGACAGAAGTCCACTCTACTTACCTTCATCTTTGACCCTGCTTCCATAGTCTGTCCATTTCTTTTTTAAAATCTAAGTTGATTGGTGAGTCCTCTATGTATCTATATCAGTATCTTCAGACAAATAGCAGTTTCTTCCTTTTGGAATTGTTTCCTTTTGTGTCTTCAGAACTTCATTCTTGAGCATCTTTCATTCTTCCTGGCAGAGTTCCACTGAAGCATTTTACTCCATGGCATCCTCCCTATATTTTCTCTGAACTGGTAGCAATCTGCTTTCCCAAATTTGGATACATGTTTGACTATGTGCAGTGTTCCTCCCTTTCTTAAGGATAGAATGGTCACTTCCCTCCCAAAGTTCTAATTTTTTCAACCACAGCAAGTAGTTCCTCTCTGTTAAAAAGTTATTAACATTGTACTATAAGAAATGACAAGCAGGATGATTTCAGAAAATCTTATATGAACTGCTGCGAAATGAAGTGAGCAGAACCAGGAGAACATTGTACACAGGGATAGCAAGCTCCTATGATGGAGGATTGTGAATGATTTAACTATCTCAGCAATACAATGATCCAAGACAATCCCAAAGGACTCAAGATGAAACGTGCTATCTCTTCCAGTGAAAGAACTGATATTGTCCGAATACAAACTGAAGTATGTTGTTTTTCACTTTCTTTCTTTTAAAAATTTGAGTCTTCTTATACAAAATGACCAATATGGAAATGTTTTACATGAGTGCACATGTATAACCTATATCAGATTGCTTGCTGTCTCAGGGAAGGGGAAGGGGATGGAAGGAGGGAGGGAAAAAATTTGGAATTCAAAGCCTTTTTTTAAAAAGTTAAAATTGTTTTAACATGTAATTGGAGGGGAATGTTATCTTTAAAAAGAAGTTATTAGATCATTGGCTTTTGTTGGGGAAAGGAAGAGGGACAGAATGAGGGGGAGGGAGGGAGGGAAAGAGAAAGACAGGCAGAGAGAGAGAGAGAGAGAGAGGGAGAAAGGGGGGAGGGAGAGAGAAGGGAAAGGGAGAGAGAGAGAAAGAGAAAGATGAGGGGAAGAGAGAGAGAGAGAGAAAGAGAGAGAGAGAGAGAGAGAGAGAGAGAGAAGGAGAGAGGGAGGGAGGGGGGAGAGAGACAGACAAACAGACAGACAGAGGAGGGAGAGGAACAATGGAATAATTGAAGTATCTTATTACTAATATATCAAGCTTCTGTGTCAGATAGGTTGTTTTCCAAATTCCTCATCTATTTCTTCTGTCAACTGACAAATTCAATTCTATTTCTGCTTCCTTGACTTCATACAAATACTCTTCAACATGCTTCTCACTTCTGGTTCTTGGATTTCTTGACATTAGTATATCTTGTTAATAGTCAATACAAACCTACCCTCTACTCTTTACTTGTCCCATTTCTTTTTTAAAAAAATACTTATTCATAGCCATGGTCTAGTCATGGTTTTCAACTTTCTATTGTATCTACTTGTGAATATAAACTGGCATCCTCCCAGATACTTTTTAGTGTATAGCCCTTTAGATTAGATTTGCAAGACAAATACATTCTTATCAGCCTTTGTTAGTTTTACTCTACCTCTGTTTAGGAATGACAACTTTATATTGTAAGTCATGATCCAGAATTTTTTTAAAAGGGAGTCTATTTGATTATCATATTGTCTGCAATTTATAACCCCTTGACATAATCCCTATTCTCTCCTCCTTTATGCCATTTTCTGATGAAGAGGTAGTCTTTCTCCTTGCCAAGGACTATCTCTTTATATATGCCCTTGTTCTCTTTTCATAAATTCCCCAGCTGATTGGCCCTATTCCTTCCCCTTTCTTTAATCTAATCTTTTGTTGTTCCCTACTAACTGGTTCCTTCCCGGCTGTCTTTAAAAATTCCCAAGTCTTTCCTACCCTTAGAAAAACTTTCACTAGACCCTACTATCTCCTCTAACAATCATCACATATCTCTCTTCCCTTTCTCAGAAAAATTCCTGGGGAAAAAATGTCTACAATTATTATCTCCATTTCTTTTGCTCTCTCACAATTCTTTATAAACTGGCTTCCAATCTCATCATTTAACTGAGAGTGTTCTCTCCAAAGTAACCAGATATCGTGGCGTTTTCTCAGTCCTCAGTTTTCTTCACCACTCTGCAACACTTGACACTCCTGATCATTGTCTCTTACTGAAAACGATCCCCTCACTAGGATTTTCTCACACTCTTCCTTATTAGTTCTACTTATCTGACCACTCCAGTTCCAATATCATGATCCATATAATTCCCCTAACTGTGGATACACTCCATTACTCCATCATAGGCTATCTTTTCATCTCTCTCTATATTCCCTCCTTTTGTAATCCATAAACTCCTGTGGATTAAATGATTATTTCTATGAAGGTGACTCCCAAATCATCACATACAACTCTAGTCATTTTCTTGGGCTCCAGTCCTCCATATCCATCTATCTAATTGGAAATTTTTAGTTGTTTATCATGTGGATATATCAGACTTAAGATATCTAAAACAGAACTAATTTTTCTCTTCCCAACTGGTCCCTCTTCTGACTGTTCCTCTTCCTGTTGATCCTTCTATTCATTCAGGGTAACAACCAGGAAGCACATTGGATTGAATACTGGGCCTTGAATCAGGAAGACATGAGTTCAAATCTTGATTCAAATACTTAATAGAGCTGTGACCTTGGGCAAGTCATCTAACCTCTGTTTGCCTCAATATCCTCATCTATAAAATGGGTACAATAACAGCATTTACCTCTCATGGTTGTGATGAAGATAAAATAAGATAATATCTGTAAAGAGCTGAGACAGTGCCTGTCACATAGTAGGTGCTATATAAATGTTGGCTATAATTATTATCTTGGACTCTTCATTCTCACACGTTCGCATATCTAAATTGGTTGTCATTGTTATCTCGGTATCATCTCTCAAATTCCACGCACTAAGCCACAACCCTAGTTGAATCCCCCTTCACTTCTTACCTGAACTATTATAAGAACCTCCTAAGTGGTCTCCCTGCTTCAGGTCCTTCTCTAAGCCAATCCATCCTCCACCCAGGGCCATCTTGATTTTCCTTCCTTATGTGTGGTCTGACAACGTCATTCTCTTTCTCAATAAACTCTAGTGGCTTCCTATTAACTCTCACATCAAATACAAACTCCTCTCTTTGACATTTAAAGCTCTACACAACCAGGCTCAAACCTACATTTCTGGCTTTATTATACATTATTTCCTTTCACACATTCCATGATCCACTCACATACACAGCACTCCATTACCTCTTCATTGCCTTTACACTGACTGGCTCCCATGTACTCCCTCCTCATCACCACTTCTTACACCCCTTGTCTCCTTCAAGACTTGGGTCAAAGGCCACCTTCTACCAAAGGCCCTTCCTGATACCCCTATTACTAGTTCCCTCCTCCACAATCACTTTTTATTTACATTGTATCTGTTTTGCATATACCTATATATGTACCTATTGTTCCCCCACCCACCCACCTGCCCAATAATATGAAAATTCCTTGAGGGGCAGGATTTATTTCACTTTTGCCATCATGTCTCTGCATAGTTCCTCACTAATTCTAGATATTTAATGAATGCTTGTTCATTCATTCATTCGTTCCATAGCAAAAAAATGGAAACAAATTGAGTGTTTATCATTTGGAGAATGGCTTAAAAAAACCTGAATATTGTTGACCTAACAAAAGCATTCAGGAAAAGATGGGAGGATATATACTGATACATAATATGGAGTAAAATCAAGACGACAACATACAGAATGACTCCAAAGACATAAATAAAAGTAATATTGAATTGAATTTTAATTAATTATAATGTTAAATTTAGGTACTGTAGAACTGAGCTCTCTTTTCTCAGTGGTGAGAGCCTTAAGATGTGGAATATGGCATTTAATGTCAGTGCCCTGGTTTTTTTTAACCTTTTCTTTCTTACAAGTTAATGCTCAGTACTGGGAGTAAACCAATGGGAAATGATGATGGTGCTTTTGCTTTTTTACAGAAATTATATATCAAACTTTTTTTTTTTTAGAGAAGTGATGTTATTGGATCAGCAGTACATAAACCTTGTTTGTTTTATCTGGTAGCAAATGAAACATTGTTATGCAGTGTAAGATGCTCCTAAAAAGTTAGGCCACTCCATTGCAATACTATTTTAGGATGACTCTTTTTTAAAAAAAAAAAGTTTATTTTTTACCTTGTTAATAAGCATTTTGTCCATCCTTGCCTCATACTATATCCCCTTCCCAATTTGAGCAAATTAAAAAAGAATTCCTCAATATACAGTTTCATAGTCCAGCAAAATGAATCACTACATTAGCCATGTCCAGAAATGGGTCTCTTTCTATGTTTTAAGTGCAACACCTTTCTGTCAAGAAATGAGTGGCATGTTTCATATTCATTCTTTTTTTTATTTTATTATTATTATTTTTAATGACTTGTTTATTTACTTTTAGTTTACAAGATTCAGTTGCACAACCACTTGAGTTTCAGATTTTCTCCCCTCCATGTCCCCCTCCCCATGGTGGCGTGCAATCATGTATAGGATCTGCAAATACTTTCACATTGTACAATAGTTTGGTTATATAGAAGGATTGTAACCAATGAGTTATCATTGGGAAAAAAAAGCAAAACCAAACATGAAAAAGAACGATAGCATGTTTTGCTTCAGTCTCCATTTAAACTATAGTCTTTCTATATCTTTCTCTGAGTTTAGATATCTCCTTCCATCCTGAGGCTTGTAGAGTTGTCTTTTAGCTGTGCGTTGTTGAGGATGGTCCAGTTTATC
>CM053585.1:94024295-94061044 GCA_028646515.1 Pseudochirops corinnae | reverse complement strand
GTCTCTCTCTCTCAGCCAGCTTCAGTCTCCACAATTCTTCCTTCACCCAGAGCAACATTCCAATTCTGTCTGTCTGTCTCTGGAATTCTTGCTTATGTACAAACTTCAGCCAATCCCCTTCTTCCACATCAACAGGGGCTCAGCCAATCCCCTTCTTCCACATCAACAGGGGAGTTCATGCCTTCTCAACAGTGGAACAGAGTTTGCACCTTCCACACTTAGCACTTAATACTAAGTGCTAAGTATCCTGCTAAACTAATTACTATTACAGATACTAGTCTATACCTAGTTTCTGTCAGACTGCTTTCTAGTTTTCCCAGAGCTTTTTTTTTTTTTACCAAAAAGTGAGTTCTTATCTTAAAAGCTTAGATTTTTACATTTATCAAACATGAGTTTACTTGTCATTTATTGTATATGCATAATGACTCTATTCTACTGATCCACCATTCTATTTCTTAACCATAGTTTTTGATAATTTCTGCCTTATAATACAGTTTAAGATCTGGAACTGCTAGACATCTTTCCCTCACACTTTTTCCCACTAATTTCCTTGATAGTCTTGAGGGGTGGGGAACCTGTTGCCTAGAGACCTTGAGGCTCCAGGTTGCCGACCCCGATGTTGACTCTTTGTTATTCCGCATTAATTTTATTATGTTTTTTCTAGCTCAAAATTTTTTTTTTTGTAGTTTAATTGGGATGTCACTGAATAAGTAAATCAGTTTAGGTAGAATTGTCATTTTTATTATATTGAAACAGCCCTCCCATGAACAATATTTCTCCAATTATTCATATCTAACTATTTATATACAAAGTGTTTTATAATTATGTTCCTTGGTTTATCTTGGCAGATATGCTTCCAGGTATTTTATATTGTCTATAGTTATTTTAAACGGTATTCAATAACCACAGTGGATTTCTACAACAAGAAGTGCAAATGCAAATCTTTGGCTGTAGGGACCATGCTTATGTTACAGTCACATCCCTTTTATAATTATTTATGTAGGCTGATAAATGTATCCACTACTATGTAGTCTTCTTTTTTTTTTCTTTTTGGAGGGGGGAAGGCAGGGCAATTGGGGTCAAGTGACTTGCCCAAGGTCATACAGCTAGGAAGTGTTAAGTGTCTGAGGCCAAATTTGAACGCAGGTCCTCCTGACTCCAGAGCTGGTGATCTATTCACTGCACCACCTAGCCACCCTCTCCTTGTATTATTTAATGTCTTCTAATGATTTTTAGTTTTTACTACAAGGATCTCAGCCCAGATTGTATTACCATAAGCTCAGAAGCAGAAGGGGAGCCTAATGTTATCACCTTCTAGTATTTATTACTTCATCTTGGGAAAAACAAAAACAAAAAAATAAACATACCAGTAAAATGCAGACAATCAAATTTTATAAGTTTCCTGTTTCTCAGAGCTTTAGAAGATGTTTGTGCACATATGTGTGTATGTTCACACGTCCTGTTACCTGGTACTTTATATGTTCCAAAGTTCTTTCAAAGGTATCTTCTAATTCAGTCTTCCCAACAACTCCATGAAGAATGGCCAGGCACATATTATCCGCAATTGGCAAATGAAGAAACCAAGACCCAAATAGGTTAAATTTTAAATGAATAGTGAGGCCTTTAACTATGACAGAGTTATTTCCACCATAATAACCGTGAACCCTCTGAATGTATATTCATATTTATAGGATAGGGACCAGACCTGTGATTTCATTGGTTTGGAGGATACCTGGAAAGGAAGGAAGGAAGGAAGGGAGGGAGGTATTTGTTAAGTGTCTATTATGTGTCAGGCACAGTTCTAAGAGTTTTATATATATTTCATCTGATCCTCATAACAACCCTGAAAAGTCAGTGCTATTATTACCACCATTTTACAGTTGAAGAAACTTAAGCATACAGAAGTTGAGTGCTTCCCACGATTATACAACTAGGAAGTATCTGAGGCTGGATTTGAACTGAGGTCTTCCCAATTCCAGTCCAGTTTCTATCCACTGCCACCTAGCCAACTCTGGGTGAGGAAATAATTCTGTCTACCAATATGGTTTGGCAATTTACAACTTTAGGGAGCTGTTTAGAGCATTGTGACTTGCCTAGCATCACATGGGCAGTATGTGTTCAGAGGAAGGATTTGATTCCAGGTCCTCTTCGGTTTGAGCCTGGCTTCTTATATAGCTATGCTGCCTTATTCATACATACATACATACACATGGTATCCCAAGTCTTAGTGCAGTTTTAAGCTATTTATTTTTATATATTATGTGTATATACAATATATACACGCATACACACATACATAGATTTTTGTTCATCCTTTATTCTCAAAGAGGACCAATGATAATCAGTATTATGATGTCTTGACTTGCAAATGATTTGGATTTAAGTGAGGCAGAGCTGTGCAAAGTCATCAGTCTCACTCTGTCCTCTAGAGTTACCTGTGTCCCATGGCAAGACACAGGTCAGGATGACTGGTGATGGCCCCAGATGTAGCAGGACACCTTGCAGGGACTTTTTAAGCTAAGGTCTTTCTTAGGTCTCAGTTTGTCTGAGGCAACACCCATTCAGTGAATAAAGGTTAGGCAAGAATTGAGGGAAAAGGTGGCTTAATTTGCCTTCAAAAAGAATCAATCTGGGAGAAGACCCAAAGAATTCCTGGCCAGAACAACAAAAAAAAATTTCTATTTACATTCACTTGAGCCATGAAAACCCAAACAATGAGCAAGTGAAACTTGGACTGGGACCTATTATTGGCCAGTCAGTGAGAACCAGAGTAATTGGGTTTAAAGGATATTCAAGTAGTTCCATTTGAATCCCAATGGGATTTATCAAAGTCTGGTTTTCCAGAGCTACATACATAGATAGTGCATTTGTGTAGACATATGTATATACACATATACATATATATACACACACACATTTATGTGGGCAATGCATGTATATATCCACTATATATTCATTGATCTACGTGTATATATGCATATATAACACGTCTACAAATACCCATATGTAATAAATCTATGAAACTAAAATTTTAGTTTGTGACATTCATTGTCCCATGTGACTCATCTTACTAGCTAGAGGAACAAGTTTTATCAAAAGGTAAGACAGTCGGTGGTGAAGGTACAGTAAAGAAGAGATGTGTGTTTTTGTTTGTTTGGGCAGGATTTTACTGTATCTTTGTTTTTAATAGTTGATCTTTTCCCACAAATGTATGGATATAGCACTGAGACATCTATTACCTGTTTCTCAAACATCATCAAAAGCCCCATGGGCAGCAGAATATAATGCAATGTGCCAACATGACAAGTGTGAAGTGTGTCAAGTCAGGGAATGCCATAAATCCTCTATTCAATTCTCAAAGTATATGATACATAAATGTCCATTCATCTTGCTCTCTCTAGCTCCCACCATTTACAAAGAAGCCTTTTGATAGGCTAGTGAGAGTTCCTTTTGTGCTTAGCTCCTGGGGGCAAGGCTCATTAGCCATTTGGCCATCTCTAAAATCATTACCTCCAAACACAGAAGGAAAATAGGGACCTGCGGTAGTACACCAGGCCTTACTGGTGTCATTTATCAAAAACTGGCACCAGTTAGGAATGACACAGGGCAGCAAGTCCAGAAGCATCTAGAACAAACAAGAATGATTCATCACAGAAGACGGGGAAAAACATATTCTGGTCCATCCACATATCAATTATAAGAATCTAGGAAAATTAACATTGGTCTATATGCCCAAGGTCTGGAAAAAAAAAATCAGACTTGCCCTCAAGGAAATTGGGTAATGGACAAAATGGAAACCCAACCCGCCTGAAAGAAATTAAGATTTGTTATATTCTTAGTTTTGTCTTAGTGTCTCTTTGGTTTTCTTTTTAATAGGATCTGTGTTTATGAAGGAACTCAGCATCATCTACTACAGAAAGATGTTCCTTTACACTGGTCATATGGTGGGAAATGAATAGGAATGGTGAAACACAGGGGCCGCAGCAATAAAGATAAGTTTGGAGCAGTTGAGCTAAGTTTACAATTGACCATGAGTGTCATCCTCTGACGCTTCATTGTGCTGCAGAAAAGACCCAGGTTTTCAAAGACTATGCCAGTGGAACATAAGCTCTGGAAGGTGGTACTAAGGTCAAAGGGTCTTAGATATGGACATGTGTCCTTTGTCCCACTTTAATTCTAAGAGACTCATTACCAATTTAGTGACAGAAGGAAGATTTATTTCAACCATAAAACTCTTAAAGAATAATGATGATAACTAATATTCAAATAACTCTTTAATATTTTCAAAGGAATGTTTGATCTTCACAGTAATTTTATGAAATTTCTTTTACAGACAAGGAAACTGAAGCTGTTGCCCCGGAGCTAGGTGGTGCAATGGGCAGAGAGTTGCAGGAAATCCTGAGTTCAAGTCTGGCCTCAGACACACCTAACCTCTCTTAGCCTCTGTTTCTTCATCAGTAAAATGAAGATAGTAATAGTACCTACCTCCCAGCATTGTGAGGATAAAATCAGATAATATTTATAAAGCTTTTGGCAAACCTTAAAGTGGTATAGAAATGTGAGGTGTTATTATGTCAAAGGAGCAAATGTCCATGCTGATGAAATTACAGATCCTTGTAGAATTTAAATTGGCAGGCCAAATAGAATTTTCATAAATCTAACAAATTTTCAAAATACCATCCAAGACTGAGTCTCCTAAATGAATTCCTGCTCTTGCGAGTTAGCTCTCAATCGTTCTTAAATTTGGTGAAGCCATGCTAAGCCAAGTTCAACAGAGACGCAAGATTCATTACTTCTAAGAGAGAAAATCTCCAGTTCTTATGCTGTGCCATTTTTAAATGACAATTCCATGGTTTATAGAAGATCGTTAAAATAAGAGTGTGATACTCAGGGTCAACAATCAGTGTGGGACATCAGGAGAAGGGAGACAGAAGTAAGTGTTTAAGTAACACCTGCTATGTGACAGGCACTGTGCTAAAACCCTTGTTTCTTTTTCCTTCCTTCTTCCTTCCTTCCTTCCTTCCTTCCTTCCTTCCTTCCTTCCTTCCTTCTTTCTCTCTCTCTCTCTTTCTTTCTTTCTCTTCCTTCCTTTCTTTCTCTCTCTCTTTCTCTTTTTTTTTTTTTTTTTAGCAAATATTATCTCATTTGATACTCACAACAACCTTGTGAGATAGGTGCTATTATATATATATATGTATGTTGCCCCATTAACTGAGGCAAATAAAGGTTAAGTGACTTGCCCAAGGTCACACAGGTAGAAGATATCTAAGGATAGATTTGAATTCAAGTCTCCCTGATTCTAGCCTGGCGCTCATACCATGCACCACTGGCTGCCTCATCAGATAACTGAAAGTAATTTTGTTGTGCTCAGTCATTTCAGTCATATCTGATTCTTTCTGATCCCATTTGGGATCAGTCTTCTTGGCAAAGATACTGGAGTGGCTTGCCATTTCCTTCTCCAGCTCACTTTACAAATGAAGAAACTGAGGAAAACAAGGTTAAGTGACTTGCCCAGGGTAATACAGCTATTACGTATCTGAGGTCATATCTGAGCTCAGGTCTTCCTGATTCTAGGTCCAGCATTCTATCCATTGTACTACCTGGCTGTGCCAAAGACGAACTTTTCAACATTTTGGGAGTATACCGAAGTCTAAGTCATTCTCTGCCATCAAGTTGCTTAAAACCTGTTTTGGGAGAAATCATTAATCCATTTGAGAGCTCAAACATACATTATGATAATTAACAATATAATAATAGTAAACATTATCATTAGACACTGTAAGTAATATGTTGTGCGATATTCAAGAGGGATTCTTGGGTGTTTCACATTAACTAGTTCCTTTCAGTTCTTATTATAAGTACTTTCACATGAGGATTTGCATACTAAAAAAACCAGGTAACAGCTATTATAGACTCTGTGTACCATAAGAGTTCTGAGGAGGAGAGCAGGGAAGGCCTAAATAATCACGGAAAGCTTCTTGGAGCAGGTGGTACCTTCAAGGATGGGTACGATTTGTATAAGCCTGGGACAAAGGGAGGGTTTGCCCAGAAGAAGGACAACATGAACAAAAGCACCAAAATAGGAATAAGAATGACTAGTGAGATCATGAAGAAAGTGCCTGGTAAAACAGAATTTCAGAGCAAATAAATGGGCAATCCATAGAGTTTAATGTCATGGAAGAGGTTTTGAATCAAATCAAAAGACACTATGAATGTTATATCATATATGGCAGAAGAAACTTCCTTTTCCTATTTAAGCAACACGACTTTAAGCAATTGTGACACGTAAGAACCACCACATATCAGTGCTTTAGCTCAAGCAGATAGGTAGGACATATCTACTAATTGTCCTTCCTCCTCCTATCCATCTGAATATATCTTAATTAGTCCTTAAATTATGTATTCTTTGTCTTACGTATTGTATTGTGTACCATGAAAAGGAAACGTATTCTCTTCATACCGTGAATCACAAAACTGTGAGTGTATATTGGGTTGCTTACGCTATCAGAGGTAAGGAACCTGCAGCCTCCGGGTCACATGTGACCCTACCCCTGGCTGAGCTTGGTGCAGCTTGCCCGGGCCGCCAATATCACTAGTTATAGGACTGCTTCAACAAATAAGAAATAGAAACCTGAATCAAAAAAAAAATTAGAGAGGTTTTCAGAGAACAAAGTGTCTATCTCTAGATCAATTCAGCAAGTCAGCTGCTAAAAGTAATCTTTCATACTTCTCTAGGTTTTTCCTATTCTAAAAATTAAAGCCTGACTTCAGTTGAATTGAATAGGACTCCTTCCTTTTCTTTTATTATACCTTACAATGTATCCTAAACACTGCTGAAACTTGAATGTAATATTTCTTTTTATTCAAAGTACAGACTCTTGGGGTTGAAAGAGGCCTTAGAGAGACTATCTATCCCAAGCCCTTCATTTTATAGATGAGGAAAGTTCAGAATTATCTAGTGAATTAGTGGTTGAAATAACATTCATGTAGCTTTTTATAATTTGCAAAGCATTTTACATACTCTTTTAAAATTCTCAACAATCCTGTGAGGTGCTGCTATTATTACTGGCATTTTACAGAGAAGTAGAAGGGGCTCAGAGAGATTAAGTGAGTGACCTATGCTTACAGAGCTAATAAGTCTCAGGGGGGTGGGATTTGAACTCAGGTTTCACTTTACTCCAAGCCAATACACTATACTAGACTGCTTTCCTCATTCATGTCTCTAGGAAAGCACAAAAGACATAACATGACTCCACTAAGTGAATGCCAAAGCTGAATCACAGTACGTTATTAACTGTGTATTTGAGGGTCATTTTAAAAAGTCTCAATGGATTAATTAAAATATAGATTTAGGAAGCTATAGAAGAGACTCCTCTGGGAGACCACTATTTTCATATGTATTTAGGAGTCTTATATGTATTTAGGAGTCTCATGATAACGTACTTCTTCCTAAACAGATCAGAGTCAGTTAGCATTTTGAGCTGCTCTGACCGGTGGTAAAGTAAAAGCTCCATAGCTCACATCTCACTGGTACAATTGACTATGATGGCTCCTTTGGAGCAGTTACGATATGTTATATCAATGAAGCTGTCACTCCTACTCACAACATCCACAGACTCAGCAATGCTCCTTTGTGGGGCCAGGGGGTGGGAATGTGTGCTGTCCCAGGATAGTGGTCACCTGAGGGCAAGAAATGATCAATCATCCCTTGCCAAGTTCCATCTGTGATTTTTTTCTCCTTTAAGAAGACAACTCTACATCATGCACTGTTGGGAAAGAGCTTCACTTCCAAAGCAGAAACCATTTGGGTGTAGACTATGGGTAACCATAGCCAAAACTTGCTAAGTCACCTTTGTCTGCCTCACTGGTTCTGCTTGTCATTTTGCAGCCAGCTGCCTCCTTGCAATTGTTTGGAAGGGAACCTGTCTCTTGGAACAAATAGAATTCTAGCTGTCTTCAGCAAATTTTAATGGCCAAGTTATAAACCAGGGGGAAAAGTGGAAGTTCATAATGGATATGACGACAGAGCCCGAGCCACAGTGTCACTAATGGCTCTATTATATTATGCAAGACCAATGAAATGGCCCTTTATCAGAAAAGGCTTTGGATCTCATTGTATACTAATCATCTGCTTCCAACAGGCAGGGCTAGGAGGGACTAAAGTGACTGATGAGTCATAATGCACCATCAATATCAAATTCTATAACCTCATCTTCCAGATTCGTCAGGAATTGAGTAAAAGAGAAAAGACCTGTTACGTTTAATACTAAACTGATGAGACATTTGTATTTATGTGGCAAGAAGCTCCATCTGCCAGCCAAGCCGCTGTCTTCCTTAAGTAAAAGCTTCGCGTCAGCTATTCTGTTTACTCAATCTCTGACTGCTTTCTGGTCTTCCTTGTTTCGCTATATATTTATATTGAAAGACTACATTCTCAGCAGCTTTTAGTCCCTTAAATGCATTTCATGAGGAGACCAAGTCCAATCACTGTTACTTAATTAACACAATTGTGAAGACTTCAATCTAGCTACACAATAGCTTTCCTGACCTTGCAGAAGGAGGCAAGACTTCATTATTGAGTATATTGTTTCCTATAAACATATAAAACCCCTACAATAACAATCCCATCAGCCGAAATGAAGTTATCTGAGAACAGAATTAAACTCTAAATGACCCTTTGCTCTACTCCATAGCCCCCTATTAATAATTTCTAATCTAATCAGTGTGGATAAATGCACTAAGGCTGCCCATGCCAGGCACCGGGCCAGCACAGCCCATTGCCGTCCATCTGATTCATTCCCAGGCAGAGCTTTTCTGGAGAAGACACAGCCCTTGCTGAGAGGCCACTGGCTGATTTCCTCTTTTGTTATCTTTTCGTGGCAAAGTCATGTCCTTGTAACTGATAGACACATTTCTTTGTAAATAACCCTGGAGTGACTGATAGAGCTTTTGCCAGACAAAGCCGGCAAATAGCAAGGCATTACTCATGCCAAGCTGGAGAACACTGTGTCACGGCTGACAAATTTATGGTAGATATGAGCTCACCTCTTGCACAAATATATACTTTCCTGGCAAATTCATCACGTGTTTTAATGGCCCCATACTGCATTTGTCAGCTGTCTGTCCCTGTGCATTGTTGCCTTTGGTTTCCTGTCAAGGATTGTTTGTTGAAATCATCTCACAGCCCCATTCTTCAGCAGCCAGACCCGAGAAAGATCAATGATGACACATATATTGATAATATTTTACATTCAACTATTTGGCCGATAAATCATTTTAACAATGCTGATATGTTTATAGAGTGTCTGCCGGCATCACAATTATATGGAAAGTGATGTCAGCTTAAATCTTTGCTTTGTTGGTCTGGTTTTTATTCCTTTCTTTTCAGTTTTCCATAATTAAAATGCACCAGGGCTCCCTATTTGCCTTCTTCTTCCAAAAAGGAAAACATAAGACACCTCTTTACATGGAGCAATGGAACGACCTTGCCCCTTCCTGCTTGGCTATAACACCACACACACACACACACACACACACACACACACACACACACACACACACACACACACAAAACCAAAATAAAACTGTATTTGAAAATCATGGTCATTAGCTTTGGAAAACAGGAAGCTTCCCAGTACCCATAATTCCATGGGTTCCATCTGTGCATATCCAATTTCCACCCTTGATGTTAAGTCCTCTGACCATTATTAGGGCATTTACCCCCATGAAGGTCTGCTGCAGAGTTTAATAAAGTCACGTAACCACAAAGTTTCAAAGGAAACTTTTGGATTCTCAAATCCCTTAACACTTAACTTCCTCTCCAGGAGGTGCCATTTGAAATAAACTGAGAGGTTGTATGAGGAAATGAAAAGAGAGGCACACTTTTATCTCAGTAAGGAAAGGCACACTTTTACCTTGACTGCACAGTATTATTCTTCATTCAAGATTATCTTCCCTCATCTTGAAGCTCAAATCACACACTGGGGTTGTGTCTTCAGGATAGCAGATGCCCAGCTGAAACAGGAAAAATCTGGTGGCTTAGACGTTTTATCTACCCGACACCAAATAACTCTTGCTTCAGAAACACTTGAATGTTTTGGCATCTTACAGAGAGAGCTACAATGTGGTTAGTCCAAGAGTTGGCTCACTGTGTTTTTCACTTTGCTGAAATTTCTTTGGAAGAAGCAGAATGAATGACAAACAGCGCAAAGTATTGGGACTAGCTCAGGGGCAATGAACTTAAGTACCCATGAGGCAAGTGGAATTTTTACCCTTTTTTCTGATAGAGCTGAAGTTCTTAACCTGTGGTCCCAGATTTTATATTGTTTTTTGCTTAATTAAAATAGATGATAGGTAGATAGGTAAATTGTTTTTTCAATATTGTTTTCTTTGTCATCTTTTATATTTTATGTATTTAAAAACACTATTCCGAGAAAAGATTCATAGGCTTCACCGGACTTCCAAAGAAGACAATGAGAGAAAAGGCACAGCAGTGGCCAGCACCCTGGGCACCTGACTCCACAGGAAGGTGCCCCATCTGCTTTGTGACAATTGACCCTGAACATAATATCTGCTTTTAAAAAAAGCAAAGGAAAGTGAAAGTCCATACACTTTACAAATATATTAGCTACTCCTGCAGCTGCTAGTAGGCATGTAGAAAAATCAGGATTTGGTGTGCATGGGTAAGTAACTTCCCCAAATCCCAGCTGCTGGTCCACTATCGCTCCAGTCCCTAAAATTGCATTCAGCATTCACAAGAACATATTAGCACATACCCTTAAGATTTTTTCGATAAAGATAATTTTCCCATGAAGAAGGGTTGGGAGGCAGTGTCAATAATGCAAAAAGAGCTTCAGTGAAACTGTACAGAAGAAATAAAGTACAAAAATTCACAGAGTCTCCTTCAGTCTTGTTCTTTGTATGTTGACATGTTTGTGCTTATTGATGTACTTGTTAAACGAAAGACTTATCGAGTATGTCCTCAGATACCAATACTTCTCCATATTGTGTGTGTTATGGACCTGACTCTCTGAGGTACCTGCAAATGAGTAATTGGAACCACTTTTGGTTACCCTTCCATTTAAGAAGGTTCACTGTTTTGAAAGTCAGTAAGATTCCTAGAATAATGAGGAAGATATCTAGTGGGCAGAGCACTGGGTCCTGGAGTCACAAAGAGTTCACATCCAGCCTCAGATATTCACTCTCTGTATGATCCTGGGCAAGTCAATGAATCTCAGTTTCCCACCCTATAAATTGGGGACAAAAATAGTACCTACTATACAGAGTTGTTGTGGGGATCAAAGGAGATAATATTCAAAAGTTCTTTGCAAACTTTAAAGTGCCAGTCATATAAATGTAATATATATATATACATATATATATATATGGATATATGTGTATGTATGTTTATATGTAGATAATATACAATAAAATAAAAGGCATACTTTAAAAATATAATTCTCTAAGATCAAATCCTCTCTTTTACACACACTATGATTTTAGACAAATTTAACCTTTCAGTGCCCCAGGGAACTCTCTCTAAATCTTGTTGGTAGAGGGAGTTCCCTCACTTGGAATTACCTATGCCACTGAAATGAAGAAGGAAGTAGAAAAGAAAAAGCAGAAGCATAAAATGAAGAGGAAGAAGAAGAGGAGGAGGAAGAGGAGAAAGGAGAAGAAGGAGGAAGCAGAAGGGGAAAGAGTACGGGCAGGAAGGGAGAGGAGATGAAAGGAGAGTATTTTGGAATTATCCTCTTGTCTTACACTCTTGATCTCCTTCTGATCTCCTCTGGGAATTTTGTACTTCACTTACCTCCTTTACTTCTCTATTTCGACTTCTTCTTGCCTGCTTGTTAGCTCCTTCCACGCAGCATACATACATACTGAGATCTCCTCATCCTTGATTTTAATTTTTTACTTAACCTCGACATCTTTTAAAATTGTTGTTCAATATCTCTTGATCCTCTTGCAGTCAAATTCCTGAAGAGGAGGGGGCTCAAGGAGAGAAGAAAAAGTCTGCAATATTTACTGTGGGGTGATGGTGGTGATAGAATGCAAGTAAGAATAAAAGGAGTGCCGTGTAATGGTGAGGGTCCAGTTGAGAACAGATAACATAAATTTGTAGTGGACCCAGTCAATTTGTTGTGTGACTTCCTCCATTAACCTTTAACAACACATGAATAGGAGCAGAGATGAATATAATGGGGATTTGTTTTCTCTCCAAAAATTAGTGAGGAAACGGTTGAGACAACAGGCAGAACAGGTCAGAACACATGACTCGTTATGATGTCCTAAGGGGACATAAATGCATTCATACCAATCCTTTGTCTTATACCAAAATGACCAATGTTCTAAAACAAAAAGAGCTCCAAATCCAGTCCTTAACAGAGGCTAGAGTTGGGACACTTAACCCTAAGTATTGATTGATGGAGACCCTCCTCTCTTGCTTGCAGATGGGTGAAAGTCCCATCCACTCCCATGGCATACTTTACAAACTGCTCAAGGTCACACAGATAGAAAGTGGCAGAGTGGGTTTGAACACAGGCCTTCTGACTTGATATCCAGTGCTTTCCCACTCAACCTGTTTTTGTTTACTTTTTTTTTTTTCCTGTCTCCTCTGTCTTAAAAATGAGACATTTTTATCTTTCCAGGACAGTGTGGGCAAGGAACGAGACCAAATAATCTTGTAATATCTCTTCCAGCCTTAGGAGTCAACAAACCTTTCTCATAGAGATATGCTCAGGTAAATGAAATTCATGTTTCAGCCTGTGGGAAAAACCCTGTCTGCAGTGGTCATTTCAGTTCCTTTGAGATAATTCATTTGTTTGCGGAACACCTTGATAAGACCCACAGTTCTGAAAAGGGTAATTTGTGGGAAAGGTTTTAGCCTGGGAATAGCAATTAAACTCTCCAGGTGGGAGTTGTATCCGGGAGAATTTGTGCAGAACACTGCAGTACGATGCCTTGACAACTCTGTGACTCTCCGAGCTTTCCCACTGAGAGCCCTAGGATCCCAATGTCAGATCTCTCAGAATCTCAAAATTACCTAATTTCAGAATGGTAAAGAACTCAGAAGCCATCGAATCCAACCTAAACTTGGAAAAAAAAATGCCCTCTATAAGACATCTGTCAAGTGACTCCCTCAGTCTTTGCTTAAAGACCTTCAGTAAGGAGGAATCCATTACCTGCCAAGGAAGCTCATTCCACTTTGAGATGGCTCTAATTGCTAGGAAGTTTTTCCTGCTATGGAACTGAAATTTGCCTCTAACTTATATACCTTGCTCCTCATTTTGCCCTCTGGCACCAAATAGAATCCACCTAACTCCTCTTTCAGATGACAAGCCTTTGAATACTCGTCAAACTCAGAGACTAGCCAGACACTGCTAGGCTGATCTTTGCAAATTCCTGTCCTTTACCTGTCTTTGCAGTTTGCCCTGGGTTCATTGCTTTTGGGTTGCTTGTCCTATTGATAGAAGAAGTAGATTTCCCCTATTCTCCAGTTCTGCCCTCACCCCAAATTTCTGAGAAACATTTTTTAAAATTTCCACATTAGTCATGTAGTGAAAAAAGAAACAGAATGAAAGGGAGAAGCCACCAAAAAAAGTTTAAATAGCATGCTTTGATTTGCATTCAGATTCCACAGTTTTTTCTTTGGATGTGTATAGAATTTATTATCATGAGTATTTTGGAATTATCTTGGATTATTATATTACCGAGAAGTCAATTGTAGTTGATCATTGCACAATGTTGCTGTTACTATATACAAACTTCTCCTGGTTCTGCTCACTTCACTCAGTATCAGTTTGTGTAAATCTTTCCTGTTTTTTCTGAAATCCTCCTGCTCATCATTTCTTATAGCACAATTCCAGTACATTCATATACCACAGCCTGTTCAGCCGTTCCCCAATTGGTGGACATTCCCTTAATTTTCAGTTCTTTGCCACCACAAAAAGAGCTGCCATAAACATTTTTGCATATGTAAATCCTTCCTCCTTTTTTATGATTCCTTTGAGATACAGACCTAGTAGTGAGTGGAATTGCTGGATCAAAGGGTATGTACAGTTTGATTGCCCTTTGGGCACAGTTCCAAATTGCTCTCCAGAATGGTTGGATCAGTTCACAACTCCACCAACAATGCATTAGTGTACTAATTTTTCCACATCTTTTCCAGAATTTATTATTTTCCCTTTCTGTCATATTAACCAATCTGATAGGTATGAGGTGGTATCTGAAGAACAATTCTTATTTTGTCTTAAGTCTAAGGGGTCCTCCCTAGCAAGGGCAGAGGAAAGGAAGTAGCATATGGTACCCAGAGAACATAAATCATCTGTGGAATTGGTTATTTTGTTCTAATACAGAGAAGGGTATGTTAGCAAGAAAGAATGAGAGTTGAGCAGGAAGATATCAGAAAAACCTGGAAAGACATATGAACTGATGGTGAGTGAGGGGAGCAGAGCCGGGAGAACACTGTACACAGTTACAGGCATGGTGTGATGATAACTTTGATAGACTTGGCTTTTCTCAGCAATTCAAGGTCCTAAGACAACTCCGAAAGGCTCATGATGGAAAATGTAATTCACATCCAGAAAAAGAATTATGGAGTCTGAATGCAGATTGAAGCGAGCTATTTGCTCTTTCCCTCTTTCTTATTTTGTTTCTTCTTTCTTGTGGTTCATTCCATTGGTTACCATTCTTGTTTACAACATGACTAATGTAAAAATATGTCTAATATGAATGAACATGTAGAGTTTATATCAGATTGCATGCCATCTTGGGGAGGGAGGAGGAAAGGGAGGAGGAGAAAATTTGAAACTACAGCTTGTGGAACTGAATGCTGTAAACTAAAAGTGAAGAAATTAATTTAAAAATATATATAAATGAATCTACATTACTTGATATAGAATATATACATGTAGATACAAATGTATAAACATAGCCATATTGATTAATAGAGGTACCAAGGTGGCACAGTGCATAAAGCATTGGACTTGGAACTCAAGAAAGTCTGAATTAAAATCTAGCCCAGATATTTTAGACTGTGTGACCTTAGGTAAATCACTTAACATTTCTGTGACTCAGTTTCCTCATCTGTAAATGGTGGAAAATAATAACGCATAATTCTCAGTATTGTTGAGAGGATAATATGAGGTAATATCTGTGAAATGTTTGCAAATTTAAAAACACCATATAAATGCTTGTCATTATCATTAATATTATTACTATCATTAGTAAAAGTAGTTTAAGTATTAGTATTTCAAGAGGTATTATAATGGATAAAAAGGAAGACTTGAAGCCAGAAAAACCTGGGATCAAGTTTTGTGGCCAACATATATTGGCTCTGTGGTCCTGGGTGAGTCATTCTAAAGGTTTTTCTTTATTTTGGGGGGAGAGAGGCAATTGGGGTTAAGTGACTTACCCAGATTCACACAACTAGTAAGTAGCTGAGGGAAGATTTGAACTCAGGTCCTCCTGATTCCAGGGCCAGTTCTCTATCTGCTGTGCCACCTAGCTGTCCTTATGTGAGTCTTTCTTGACAACACTATTAAGACTATAAGTTTTAGAGGAGATTTCAACCTGAACTGTAATGGAAATTTCTTCATTTAGGAATTTCCTATATTAATGATTTCACATTTCTAGTCCTTATCTATGTATTAATAAATAAAACATTTAACCATTTGTTAGAGGAAAAGAAAAAATCATAGGAAGATTCCAATCAATCGAGAGGCTTGCATACAAGTCCTGTTGGGTCATTTGTTTTTCTTTTATTCTGAACTTAACAAAAGATGAACATATTTCTTCACCACAATCTTCATAAGTATCAGTGTAGATGTATATTTCCTTGTCCAATTCAGGTGAAACAGTGTTCCTAGGATTCCTGTTCTTCCCGTTCCTTTCTCCCTTTTTGTCTAATATTTATCTCATTTACTCTATTGCCTCCCTAGTGTATTCCCCCATCCCTCCCATTTCTTTCTCCTCCTGAGACCATCAAAAGAGAACAGAATCATCAGCAGGCTCTCTGCCTGCTTTATTTTACTTTTACTATGATCCTGGAAAATATTAATGTTCTGAGAGAATACTTTTTTCCTTTCCCTATTAGAAGGAAAATAATTTATCATATAATCCCTTCCAGTTGATTTTACATACATGTATATATATATATATATAATATATACACACACATATATTTATACATACACACACACACATACATATATCTTTATGTTTCTCTTGTCTCCTACATTTATATTCTAAACATTCTGCTCATTTCTGACCTTTTCATTTAGGGATATTTAGAAATCCCCCTTTTCATTAAAGGTCCTTTATTTGTCTGTAGCATTATTCTTAATTTTGCCAAATAGATCACTCTTAGTTGTAAGCCTTTACCTTCTACTGTTTGGATTGTTTTCTGGGCTTCCCTCCTTTTTTAGTGGCAGCTGCCAAATTGTTTGTGATCCTGACTCTGATTCCTTTATAATTAAAACTCTTCTTTTCAGGCTGCTTGAATTATTTTTCCTTAGACCTGAAAACTCTTTTTGACTAGAATGTTCCTGTTGTTGCTATGTTGGATCATTCATTTCATGATCCTGTACAGGGTTTTCTTGGCAAAGCTACTGGGGTGGTTTGCTATTTCCTTCTTCAATGGATTAAGGTGAACAGAGGTGAAGTGATTTGCCCAGAATTACACAGCTGGCAAGTGCCTAAAGCTAAATTTGAACTCAGGTCTTTCTGACTCCAGGCTCACTGCTAAGCCATCTAACTGTCTCTTACAATATTCCCTAGGAGTTTTCATTTTGGAGTTTCTTGCAAGAAAGTGACTAGTGGATTCCTTTTATTTTTACTTTGATTTAAAATTCTAATAGATCTAAACAGTTTTTCTTATGAAGTCTTAAATTAGGGCATGTAGGTTATTGGTTTGGTCTTGATTTTCAGGTAGTCCAGTGATTCTAAAATAATCTCCTTTTGACTTTTTTTCCTGGTCAATTGTTTCTGATAATATATACTTTATATTTTCTTTTTTTCTCAATATTTGGAATTCTTCCAGCATTTTTTTTTTAATCTCATGGAGTTGTTTCTTCTTGTTCATTCCATTCTAAGTTTCAGGGAATTAAATTTTTAGGTAAGTCTGACAATCATGTGTTCTAAGCTTTTAATTATCTCCATTTTTTCCTCAATAGCTATTTCACATCTCACCTCACTGAGTATACCCCAATAAACAACATGTGGACTCATTCTTTTGATTCTCTGTCTCTCCCTCTCTCTCTCTCCCTCCCTCTATCTCTCTCTCTCCCCCCCATCTCTCTGTCTGTCTATCTGTCTCTGTCTCTGTCTCTCTCTGTTTCTCCCCTCCCCCCCATCTCTGTTACTACCTCTCTGTTTCTGTCTCTTTCTGCAAGTATCTCTTTCTCTTAAGTCTGATCTACCTTTGCCACCTTTTCTGCCATGGTAACCAATGCTCCGAGACTCAAGGGGGGAAATAATCATTAGTATTTACATATTGCCTTCATGTTTACAAAGTATTTCACATATGTCATCTCATTTGATATCCTGCGAGGTAGGTATTATTATTATCCCCATCTTGTAGATGAGGAAACTGAGGCAGAGGGAGGTTAAGTGACTTGTCCAGGGTCACATATCTAAGTCCAGCACTCTATCCACTACACTGCCTAGTTACCAGCTCACTTTCAAGATTTCATAAAGTCCTGTGCAAAAGAAAGAAGACATAAACAGTAGGTTGCTTCATCCCACACACAGGCTTACCTGTTCATGAGATCACAGACTATGGGCTGCTGGGGAATAGGCATTTCCTCCACTGATCCTCTAGGGCTCATGAAATCATTTATATTCCTCAAGATTGGCAGAAAGAAGAGGTCTTAGGGACAGAGAAGACCACTTTATTATATCCACAGAGTTTTGGCTCAGAAGTCAATTACAAGAATCCTCATAACTGACAGGAAGCAGAGGATATTTGTGGCTACATTAAATTGGACAAGGAGGAGAAACAATCTTCCCATTATCAAACCCCAAGAGAGCATTAGACTTGTAGAAAGCTAGGTGTCTTTCCTCACCTCCCAATTTTTCTCCTATAGGAAAAATATCTCAAGTTCCTTCAAATGACCCTCAAAAAGCATGAACTAGTGACCCTCTACCATCCTTTTTGCCCTTATTTCAGTGAACACCAGCTTACCAATATCCTTCCCCAAACTTATCATTTGGTTGGGTCTGCATTGTTCCATCTGAGAGCTGGGGCAGTGGATAGAACACTGGACCTGGAGTCAAGAAGACCTTAAGTTCGAATTGAACCTCAGACACTAGCTATCTGACATTGTGTAAGTCATTAACCCTTGTCTGCCTCAGTTTCCTCAGCAGTGAAATGGGGATAATAACATCACCCACCTCCCAGGGTTGTTGTGAAGATCAAAAGGTATAGTATTTATAAAGCACTTGGTACAGTGCCTGGCACTTTATTAGACACTTTACACATGTTTATACCCTTCCTGCCCTCCCCCCACCCTTCAAACCATTGATAGCTCTTCAAAATGATGGACCTGATCCCACCTATAAAAAGAGAATGTATTAGTCCCATGGAAATTCTTTTGGGTCTTCCAGGCTAGCATTTCTTAAATTCCCTCTTCACTCTTGGTAAGAAGGAATCAGTGCTTACTCTTTTTTCACCTATAGATTCAGGTTGAATTTTAGAACTCTCTTTATAGAATGTGGCCACAAAGTTCCCCCTCAGCTTGTTTATTCACTTCTATCTGAAAAGCACCCATCAGAAAGGTTACTGCATCTAGAACAGCGCCGACAGGTATTTTATGGACAATGTTTCACTCCCTCATGCTATTTGGCACCTATTTAGAGAGAAGCAGCTCACCCAAGTGAAAAGACTTTTGCTTCAGTTTGGATGAGTGGCCTCTATGTGTAGACAGCGGTGGTCATTTAGTTCCCCATATGTTCAGATGTGCTGATTCCAATATGGTTCAGATTATGCCATTACTTTCCTTTAAAGTATAATTTCTTTTAGAGGACTAGAAACTCCTGAAATAATTTCACCCCAATTCCCCTTGCCTTCCCCAAACAGCTGTCACAATCTCAAGATCTAACACTCCATGTCACAAGGAAGTTTTTGTTTCCCTTGGAATGCCAACTCTTTATTCCATGAAGTTGGTAGTGAGACTTTGGAAGGGAATACTGTCTTCCTGGGGAGGGGTGAAGGTCGCGTAAAGGAAGAGCGGTCCTGTTCAACTATGTTCCCAGATGACTCTGGAGGAAAAAGTGAGGCTGGTGACCATGCATAGCTCTCCCTCACTTAAAACCACTTCACTTGCAAGTCATGACATCATCTTCCTAATGTCGTGCCCCTCATCACTTGTGAGTAGCCCCAGTTGCCCTTCACAGAATAGTGAAAATCACATGATTTCATATGCGTAAGGCATTGTCCAAACCTGAAAGTATGACATAAATGCTAGTCATTGATTATTGTTTGCTTGATTGTCTCTAATATAAACTAACCACATGGTTGATTGCTTTGTATTTCTAGTTACCTTTTTTGTGGATGTGTCTGGTCTCCTCAACCAGAGCTATAATTAACAATTTTGACCCTTAGTACAAACAGCACAGAAGATGTCCTCAAATCAACTGTTTAAAACAGACTTAGTTGGGTGAGGTAAGAGATCTCTGACCCTGGGGCACAAAGTCCTTCAGGATGAGAGAAACCTGTTGAGAGGAAAAGAAGCCACAGGGACGCTGGCTTCTCTGGGAAGAGACCTGCTCTATGGAGAACCTGGGACACTAAATAGGCTGAATGTAGGGATGCAACTGAGGACAGAGAGTGGGACAGGTGAGGATCAGGCTCAAGAAGATCAGCTGAGGTATATTGCCATTAGAGGAAGAAGTCAAGCTCTTGGCAGCTTCTAGTTTCAACCATTGATAACTAGATGCTAGGTTCAGTTGTTGTGATTACTTTCTATGTGCAGAGGTGCTGTCAACATCCTCTAAATTTCAATACCTTGGGGCAAAGACCCAGTGGTTCCACTCTACTTACGACTGTCCCCAATTAAAATACATCCTCCTGGGGGACAGGGACTACATCTCATACTTTGTTTTTGTTCAATGGAATATGTAGCATTTTATCTTATACATAGAAGGGGCTTAATAAATACTGATTGCTACCCCAGTTATGGGGATGGTCAAGACACATGTTATGATACTTGACACCTTCTTCTCATTGATACTAAATCAGATGGTATACGTTGCCTGGAGGAGGGGAAGAAGAGAGGAAAGGCAGGCAGAAAGTATGAAGTTGTGGAGGGATTAAGATGGGAGCAAAATAAACTTGTAAGGATTCCTGGACTACACTCATATCATGTGTCTTTCCTTTAAGGCAACTAGGGCATCAAACATCCTCAAGATAAACAGTTTAAACAACTATCTTTCCTTGCCCATACATTCACTGAGTTTTTGGACTTTCTTATCATCTGGGGAACATAAATGCCCCCATGAATGCCAAAATGATTCAACTCCTTTTTTTCTTTCCCCCTTTGGCAATTTCATATATTCTAGTCACTGCAAACTCAATTCCCCAGAAAATTGTGAGAAACCTAATTTACTTCCCCTCCCAAATGTTTATATTCATTCTGGCTTATTGCATTAAGAGGCTGAGTACCAGTTGAGGTTTCAGACATTGCTAACAATGTCACACTTCAAAACAGAGAAATGATGGAAGGAGAATTAATTTCTGATTCATGTAGCAATAAATTGGAGCATGTTGACTTGAGCAATAGTTTTGCCAAGTACTTATGCTGCCTGATTTTATTTACAGAATGTCATCATTTTCCAAAACATTATCATTTTCTTTTTTAGATCTATGCTGCCTGTCTAGAACATGCCATTTTGGAAGGATTTACACATGGTGATCGCCTGAATCCTTTAATTTATAAAACTACCTGGCACTATGCTCATTAATGGCTGATGAAAGCGTCAGTCTAAGAAAAGCATCAGAATGGCTCTCATCTGGCAAGTTTAATTGCTGCATCCAGGCTAGACCCCTTCCCAAGAATTTCCTTTAGAGGAGCTGACAATCCTGTTCATGGGGACCATGCAAGAATGTGTTATCTAAAAGGAAGTTGGGGGGAGGGGCAGGGAGGAGCAGGGTGGAGTGTGGTTTGTGAATAGGGTTGTCCCATTGGCTCAGTATTGGATATGAAGTCATGGAATACATATGGCAGAGCTCAAGTTTACCCAGGTGGGCTCTCTGCAACCTTTACCTTATTTGCTCAGTTCCACTTATGAAAGACTACTTTCCCATTCAGAGCACTGAGAGGAATCCAGAAGACAACAGTTTACATGATAAAAACCCTAGTTCAAAGGATTTAAACATCTGTCCATGCTCCAGTGATGACACCCTACTCCCTTTCTCTTTGCTCCCTCTGTGCTTCCCTTCTTCTGTCTTTCCCTCTTCCTTTCTCTTCCTCCCTTGTTTCATCTCTTTCTCTTCCCTCTACCCTTTCCCTTTTTTTCTTGCTCCTCTCTCTCCATACCTTTTCCTCTTTCCTTCCCCTCCTTCTGATTTTTTTGCCTCTATCTCTCTTTACTTTATCCTTCTTACTTCCCTTCTCTCCTTCTCTATATCTTCTTTCCCTTCTTCTTTCCCTTCCTACTCCAATGTCTGTACAAGCAAAACATATAACTTTAAAGCTACAAGTAAAAGATTAAGATGGTGCAGCTCATTGAAGCTTCAAGATCTCCTATGGGGATAAAAGTTCTCCTGTTTCTTCTTTTCCCTGCCTACTCCTCCTCCAAAGAGGTTAGAAACATTCCCAAATGGAATTCCAGGAGGTGTTTTGAAAACTGCATTGATCATGAAGCTTTGGTAATAGAAAATTTAATTTAAACCCACAAAGGATATTATCCTTTACTATGAAAATAAATATCACATCACTTCAAATTCAAAGATATATAATTATGTCAGTCTCATCTTCAGCATAAATTAAAGACCCTATATAACTTGGCAGAAGGTTTGTAAGTGTCACTATAGTTAAAAAAAATTCATCATCATTTAGCCAGCCTACTGATGGGTATGTTCAATTATCTCCTTGTTTCAGATTAGTCAAATTTATGGCAATATGGCTGAACAAAATTAAAATGCAATTGTGAAATGTTTAATGACACAAAAATACAATACAACATAGATAATGTTAATTTGTAGTTTTCTAATCAATATGCAGCCAGCAGGGATCTGTTTCTAGTTGAGTTTAAGACCACAAAACTCAGGCTTAGAGAGTAGAGTATATGTGACTTACCTAAAGTAAGGTTTATAAGTAACAAAACAATGCCTTGTATTCAGGTTTTCCGACTCCAGGCCAAGTAATTTTCCCCCAGTGAACAGTTTTCTGAGTATGATAACAGGGTCCTGCTGACCAAAGCTCAAATCAAATTGCCTTAAGATCAGTGGGGAAACATTTTGACATAGAAAGTGCATTAAATTGGGAGCCAGTTCACTAGATCTAAAACCAGTTCCACTGATAAGTAGCTGGGGTGGCATTAGGAAGTTCATTTCACATCTGAGTGTCTCAGAGTAAGATCCTGGAATAGATGATATTTATTGCTCCCTTCCAGGTCAGGAGGATCCCAACGCTCGTGTTCCAATGAACTCATCCACAAACCTTAATCTTCACTGATTGCTGTTGTTGTTTATTTACCTTCATTTTTGAAGAGGACCTATGACTTTCATGTGAATTGGATTTAAGTGAGGCAGAACTGCAGAATGTCATCAATCTCACTTCCAGAGTCACTGACGTCCAGTGGTAGGACAAAAGTCAGGATAACTGGCAATGACCTGGAACATAGAGGGGGATCTTCGCACCTTTGATGTATGACCAAGCTCTAAGTGTTCCATAGTGCCTACTTCAGCTGCCTTCATGACTGTTGGAACAAATTGTTCTCATCTACCCATTCCACTGGGGGAAGTCTCCACATGCTTGGGATAGACATCCCCTTATCTCACCAGTATGTTTGAGGTCTGTTGGTTATCCTCAGTCTGGTCTAGCCCATCTGCCAAAATGGTTTTTACCAGGGTGTGGCTACTGCACATGCTACAGCTTCTTGAAACCATGGGTGAGGGGTACATGGGGTATTCAGGGAGGACTAGCACTTTTGGTATGAGAGTTTGCCAAGTCCTTTTCAGGGCTTCTAATCCACCTTTGGTGTCTACCTTTCTTCATTGATTATTGAATGGATCCAGTGAGAGGTGGTAGCAAGCAGTGCCTAACCTTGGTTTTCTATTTTCTTAAATGTAGTAAGACAAGTCAGATCAGGGACGTCTCAAATCTCAGAGCAGGAGTGCTAGATGTATTACCCTGCCTGTCCTAGATAGTTTCCAGAGGATAAAGTAAATTTGGCAAGTTGGGGCATGGGGCAGAGAAGGATGTTATGAAAACCACCCAACCAACTGGTCAAGAGAGAGATGTGAAGTTCTAGTATTTTCAGAGAACCCATTTAGCATCATCTCCTAGTTTTATGGAGTCGGGGAAGATTGACCAAAAATCTGGCTGGAGGCAGCTCATTGAAAGGCAATTAAAGAAATTAAATCTGAAGAGAAAAGGGGACATTTAGAAGCAGGAAAAGTATTATAATTGATATACTGAAAGGAGCATTGCTCCTTAACTACACCATGAGCTTTTTCTTTAAAGATCTTTAAAGACCTTAATGTTCTTTCTTTAATTATACTATGAGTTCTTTCTTTATGGACTACCCAAGGTAAAGTGATTGGTACTCTGTGGATCTCCAGTCATGCTAATATTGTCAAGCACTCAGCTGCACATATCAAAAGCACAGATCCTGGATGACCCATTTGCCAGCTAACTAGCAGAGAATCATCTGGGGAGGTGATTGCTTGGCATTAGGGGATAGAGGAAAGGAGAGAATGAGAGAGAATATGGGAGAGAAAAGCCTGGGAGAACAAAGCAGAACATGTAAACAAGATAACTTCCCACAAATGCTCCAATCTGTGGTCTTTCATATTAATTATCTCAATTTTCCAGTTGATTATTTCTCCAACCCACTAGTACTCTGATAACTTCCAATAGCATGGTCCCTTGCTATTTCTCCACAATCACATACAGTGAAGGAGAGAGTGGTTTAGACTGAAGTCAAACAAATAGAAATTAAACTATAGTTGGTTGATATGGGTTTTTTTCATTCATATGATCATTTTCTCATAGGAAAAAAATAGGGGTGACCAGTTAGCTGATGTTCTCTCCATCTCTGAAATTTTTTAATGAAATCCAGCCAGGTTTTTATACCACAGAATCTTCTAGGAGCACCTAATATAGCCTTATGGAATCATAGGATCATAAGTATAGAGACAGGGGGATATTAGAGACTATATATTCCAATCCTCTCATTTTATAGGTGAAGACATGGAGATGAAGAAAGATTTAGTGCTTTGCTTAAGGTAACCTAAGGCAACAAGTATCAGACACAGATTTTCAACTCTAGTTCTCTGGGTTGAAATCCAATGCACTTTTCTCTGCTGTTTACTGGAGAGTTTAGACCAGGGGTGGGAAACCACATGTGGCCCTCTAGGTCCTCAAGTGTGGCCCTTTGACTGAATCTAAACTTCACAGAACAAATCCTCTTAATAAAAAGATTTGTTCTGTAAAACTTGGATTCAGTCAAAATGCCACACCCAAGGACCTATATAGCCACATATGGCCTCAAGACTGCAGGTTCCCTACTTCTTGTTTAAATGTTCAGATTTTAGTATGAAAGAGTCAATAGCATATATACTACTCAAGGACCACCGTATTCTCCACTCTCATGCACCCCCAAATGCTCTAAGTACATTGGTCAGTTGATGAATATTTTGCAATGCTACATTTTCAGAGTTTGAAAGTTACATATGAACATTGCTTTAGGATGCATGATCATTGGCAAGCATGCAGGTGTCAAAATGTCAAGATCGCTGAAAGACTTGAGAAAGATTATTTAGCACAGAATTATATCCAAATCAAGCTATTCTGGAGTACAGTATTCTGTTAATTCTGAACATTCTTGCTAGAGAATCTTTAAGCATATGTCTTAAAGTGTCTACCTATCAAACCAATTACTCGTTTTCCCATTGGCTTTTATCTTCTCAGTTATCAGAATGGAGGCAAGGAAATCTTCTTCTCAATTGCTCTATATCCATTAGCATAGCTTCAAATGGGAACATGCACATCTCATTTTAAACAAGTCTAGCCCAAGATGTGCTATCTAAAGGCACCTGAGTGATGGGCAGGAAGGGACTATGTGTTCACTTGAGGGGAGCATTCTGAAGCTCTATGAAGTAGAACAATATTCCTTGAAACAAAGTCCATTGGGATTCAGGAGAGTCCTCTGGTCTGAGGAAGGGAAAAGGCTTTAAAGGGATTAGAAAGGGTTTCTAAGACATCGAATAACTCTTCAGAACAACAATTTCATGAGTTAGAACTAACTTTAGAGCTAACTCTAAATGAATCAGAAACATATGGTTGAAACTTCCTTCCAAATTCAAAAGGGGTGGGGGGTGGGGGTGCTAAAAATTCAAGGGGAAAGGGCTGGGCACAAAATACATAGCAGGTTTTGCCAAGTCCCAGACCCTGGAACAATAGTTTAAACTATTTTCTAAATGTTGCCAGGTTCATTCAAGCCTATTTGTTAGTTTATGGTGTTATAACCTGGAGAGATCTCTAAAAAAAGAGGCTGGTCTCTGAGACCAGGGCTTGGGTCACATTTCTAGTTCCTTTAGGTCACAAAGGGGGCCGTTTGCCTAGCATGATCTTACTGAAAACTGACTTGGAGCATGTTATAAACTAGATGGTGAGGTCAAAGGAGCCTTGAGCTATGCTCCCACCAACCTCCCAAACAATTTTCATTAAAACCAGAGTATTAGAAATTGAATGATAGTTGAACAAATCAATTGTTACTAAAGAATATTCCTCTAATCGAGTCCTGATGGCTTTACAATGCATGAAAGAATGTGCTGTGCTTTTTAACAACTCCTTCACATTCCCCACGACAAAGGAACCCAGCCCAGAAAATCACTTAGGAAGACCCGGACAACAGATGGTGGACTGAAACCGAACAATGATCTCAATAATTGAGGCCTCAGAGACGTGGTGAGCACTTGATAAATTCTGCAGCTGGATATCATCAAGCTTGGGCACCAGTGATTCACTGGGGTGACCAAAAATGGCACTAGGGATAGACAATGTAGGTGCCTAGGAGGCAACATATGGAGACCTATGAGAAGGAACATTTTTTAAAGTTCCTTTTCACAGACACATATTTTAATGCCCCTGAATTCTAACCCCCCTAAAACATCAGCATTTATTTTGTGGTAAGTTGAGATGTCTGTGTTATAGTGAAGACTCAAAGCATCTGCTGAGTAGTAACAATAACACAGAGAGGAGCAAAATTGCTCAATGTGTGCTGCGGGTGGAGAAGCACACAATGTTCAGAACTTGTGTAGACAGTGGGTAGGTCTGGAGTATGGACGATACGAGTTAAATTTTACCTCAGATACTTATCAGTTTTGTGATCCTAGGCAAGTCACTTAACCTTTGTTTGCTTCAGTTTCCTCAGCTATAAAATAGATATAATAATAGCACCTGCCTTGCAGGGTTGTTATGAGGATCAAACATGATGATATTTGGAAAGCATTTAGCATGGTACTTGGTATGTAGTAGGCACTTAATAAATGCTTATTTATTAATTGTGTTCCTTTCCTAGGGAACACAAATGTCTCATCCTAGCTCTAGGACTAGTAATAAGAACTGTGGACTGCATGAGCAATAATACTTAAGAGTCTGATGGGTTCAAACTAGCTATAGGCAGCATAGTGTAGTGGAGGGCATCCAGCACTGGGCTAAGTTTAGACCCAAGTTTCAATTCTAGCTTTATCACTACTTAATACAATTAAAATCAGTTCAATATAATTCAAGGGGAACATGAGGGCTATCTTCAAGTATTTGAAGCACTGTCAAGTAGAAAAAAAACAAGATGGGTCATTTGATCTCAAAGATCAGAAACTGGAAAATGGATGGAAATCACAGAGAGACAAATTTAGATTTGATGTCAGAAGAAAAAAAAACTTCCTAAGAATCAGAATTGTCCAAGGGCTAACTTGATGGGTGATATGTTTCCCATTCTTGGAGGTTTTCAAGCAAAAACGTGATGACCACATAATGAGTATTTATTTTGTAATGGAAATTCCTGTTATGTATAGATGGGACAAGATGCTCATTGAGATCCTTTCCAGTCTCAGATTCTATGACTTTAATTCAATTTAAAAAGTATTTATTAGGCACCTACTATATGTATAAGGCAAGTATTTGGTGCCAGGGATACAAAGGCAAAATGAAAATTATTCCTGCCATCAAGGAGCTTACAATCTGCTAGATGGAATCGTAAGTCACTTAATCTTTGACTCAATTTCCTTTTATGACCATGCCTTTACAACTTACTTTGCAGGTTTATTATTAAGAGCAAATTATAAATACAAATGCTTTGAAAATTTTAGTGTGCTTTCAATTCATCAGGTAGTAAAAAAAAAATTTAGGCAAAATTTCCTGCTACTCTAGTACACAGTGTGTTAATATTTAGTGTGTCATCAGTTCTCAGATGGAGGTATAGATTCATTTTAATAAGCAGTGTAAAAATCAGAGGGCTGGATAACAGTATTGAGAACTCTATCAATATAATTTGGGTCCAATCCTTAAACTATGTCCCTCAAAACCCATGGAAAGCCTACCACCTATCTTATACTGCATCAGCCACTATCATGTAATCTCTAAGAAGAGTTTCCATTCAATAGTATTTACCACTAGAAGTATATATTAGAGCATTCAGCTACTTCCATCAATACAGAAGGTGTTGTTTTTTTTCCTGACTAAAGTTGCAAAGCAGTTAATCTTGCTGGCAATGGAATCACTAAGAACCTCAGCAAGTTTTGGTTGCAGTATTAGTTGTAGTAGTAATAATAACAACAACAATAGATGACATTTGTATAGTGTTTTCAGGTCCCCAAAGCACTTATATCCATTAGCTCAGTGGTTCTCAACCTTCCTAATGCTGCGGCCCTTTAATACTTGTATGTGGGTGTATCTGCATGTGGGCGGACCCTCCTGGAGACAGATAGAGGAGGGTGTCTCAGTTCCTAAGACCATCAGAAATATGCATTTTCCAGTGGTCTTAGGCGACCCTGTGAAAGGGTTATTCGACCCCCAAAGGGGTCGTGACCCACAGGTTGAGAACCACTGCATTAGCTCATCTAAGAGGAAAACAGACTGAGCAAGATGAATCACATTCAATGGCCACATAGCCAGTGCACATTGGAGGCAGGATTGAAATCCAGGCCTCTTCAACTCCAAAGGATTCAGGATGAAAAATGGCATCCATCTCCAGAGAAAGAACTGATGGAGTCTGAATGCAGATCAAAGTATACTATATTTCACCTCATTTTTTTCATGGCTTGTTTTTTGTTGGTCTGTTCCTTCTTTCATAACATAAGTAATATGTAAATATATTTTAAATAATTACACATATATAAACTACATCAAATTGCTTCCTGTCTTATGGAAGGAGAAAATTTGGAATTCAAACTTCTAAAGAAATGAATGTTAAAATTGTCTTTATTTGTAATTGGGGGGGAAAATATTATATAAAAAAAGAAACCCAGGTGTCTTCTGACTCTGAACTCTGATCTCTCTCTCTTCTATGCCATATTGATTCAGCCCAACATTTCAGTTGAGCACCTTATTCTTTCCAATAATCGCTGACAGATTTCAGTGGCAGCAGAGGCATACAAGTTATGTCCACACGTGAGTCTAATTTGACCATTTCCATTGAGTTGACTACTTGCTAAATGGCTGCTAAATGAACTGGTAATATAGTTAATTAAAATAGTGAAATCATTTGTGTGCACAGACAAAACTGAAGAGACCAATCAAGGCATATGTATCTTTTATATTGTGAGTTAGGAAAGTACAGTCAATGAAGAACAGTCTCCTGGACTTGGAGTTGGCAGGGCCCAGGTTCAGATCTTACCTCCCTCACTTATTAGCTCTGTGTCCCTATATAAATCAATGAATCTCTTTCAATATATTCCTTTGTCTATAAAATGGAAATACTGTGTGCAAAGTACTTATTAAGCCTTAAAACATTTTGTAAATATGTGACTAGTAGAACATGAGTAAGAAAGAGAGCTCAGAGAAAAATAGGGGAAAACAAGGTAAAATTCACCCTTCTTGGGACCAGACTTGCTTTACTTGAAACAGCACACGTAAGTTAAATAATACCGTCTGGCCAATCATGCCTAGCCAGGTCTTGAAGATACAAGTAAAAAGAAGGTCATGACCTGCAATATACTCATGAACAGGATGAGATTTATCAGGCAGCGACCTGGTATTTATTACAGCAACTGTTATTGCAGATAATTGATCAGAAGGATTTGAAACAGAGGAATCCTCTCAAAGGAGCTGCCACCACACAGAATGATTTAAGAACCCTGGAGGGCAGTACTGTTTCATAATTAGGACACTGAAGGAGACATTCAGGTCACTGGAGGGGGTGGGGATGGAAGAGCAGCCAAATGTACAAGGGGTGACAGATGCCCAGATTACTGATGTGCATAAGTACCACAGGTGCCAGGAGTGATGTTAACCTGAAATGGATATATATTTTTTAAATGTGGCAGATGAAAAATAAATTGGAGCAAACAAAATTGTTCCTTCAAATCTAAAAGCCATTATGGTGGACTTTCAGACCTAAGGAGTCATCAGAGGTCTAAGCATGAAGAGAGAAAACAATGGAAGGGGGAGGAGGATGACCCCCTATCCAAGATAACGCGTTCTATCTTGAAGAAGGCAGACTATTGCCCTAATCCACCCAGCTGTCATGGCCAATAGAAGCCATGACGCCAGTGTCTGGTAGATGCAATGTACTGATACCGTGCAGAGCCAATGACATGCAAGGATGCAGAATAGAGAAATCCAACTCAGCCCACACCCTCACCAAGAGTGCTGCAGGGAAATGCTTGTAGCTCTGCTGCTCCTGAAATTGTGCCAAGAGAAACAGCAAGGTCTAAAATAATGATGAGGAACGGGAAGGAACAGAACCATCACCTGATAACACAAAACCTCAAATACCCAAGGGCAGTCTGCAGGAGAGACCCTGAGCTGTTGGAAGAGAAAAATTACCACTCTGCCCAGCAAGGAAGAGAGGTCTTCAAATGACCCACCAGAGACTGAGTTACATCATACTGAAAGCAGCCACTGACTAAGGTTTGAAAGCCACTTCCTTGCCCTGCCTTCAAAGTAGGAGCCAAAGGAAGCAGCTAGAAGAGGCTGTATCTGCGATGTATGTCTACTTCCATTATTTTGATAAACCCTCTTTGTGCAGCTGGTAGATCATAAATCTTTGGTTTGCATCAGTATATTATTTAATTAGGGCAGCTCTTAATGGCTTAGAGTATTTTGTCATTTTAATGATTCTTTATTTTTCTCACATCTGATTGGTAAATCATTGCTTATCATGGTTTATGGGCATCTTTTCTCTTTATTGTACTATGCTCTCCTAGCCGCTGTCCAAGGTGATGCAAACTTCAGGCTATTGACTTTTCTCACTCCGGAATGAAGGTTGTCATAGAGAATTAAGTTATTGACACATCAACAGTCCTTGTTGGGAGCCTCTTCCTGTCTCTAACTTTAAGGAATTTAGGAACTGAACTCAATTTGGCCTGGAGTCACAGTGCAGCCTGAGACCCTGTCATTTAGATGGAGTACAAAAATACACATCTTAATAAACTACAGTATTTTTAAAAGTTTGATAGTATCTATGAGCATGATGAAAAGGGTTTTCACCACCAGATTTGAAATGTTTGGCTTTTTTTTTTAATCACAGTCTTCTTTTGTCTAAAACATGTTCAGGCAGCAGAATGCAATGAATGGAGTTTATACTTACTCACATGATATTTTCTTCTCCAAGAAGTGTTTTCTTTTGGAGAAGCAATTATTAGAACATTGCTATTAAGCCCTTGCCAATAAAAAGATCAGTTAATGAATCTTGTTCTGAGTTTTAAAAAAAAGGGTGACAAATAGCAATTCCTTTTAGGCTTCTTCTAGGGATTTCAGCTTGTCTACTTACTCATTTTCTTGAGAGGGCTGCTTTTATATTCTGGTAGAAATGTTATCAGGCATATGAGTCAGAGATTCTAATTATCCTTCTCTAAAGACTTCAAAATGCACACTTGTACAAGCTATGATTGAAAACATACCTAAATTGTATCTTTTATAGGGACAATCCTATGGTTTTGAATACAATAGCTGAAATTAACTGCCTGGTTAATGATGTAAGAAAATATCACAGACACATTTATTAAATATATATTATTTAGTCACTAGAAATGAATTATAATAGTAATAATAACTAAAATGCACACATTGGTTTAAAGTTTGCAAAGCACTTTACAAACATTACTTCACACGATTGTTACAACAAGTTTCTGAGGTAGATTTTTTTTCTTTTAACCAGATGTCTGATTTCATCAGTCCCCTGGTAAGAGACTTTCTCTAGCAATGTAGAGGAGAACCTGTTCTGCAATTTATAATCTTGGAGTTGCCTGGATGTACATGAAGTGATTTGGCCAGAATTAATATAGTCAATATTTGTCAGAGGCAGGACTTGAACTAGATCTTCTTGACTATGAAGTCAGTTCTCTAGCCACTCTGCAGTATTACCTTTCATGAAGTAGATACAAGCATTATTGTACCCATTTTACAGATAAGGTAACAGGCTCAAAGATGGAGTTCATAATCAAATGTCTAGCAAATGTCATAGATGGAATGCATCCAGATTCCAAGTCCAGTGGTCTTTCCCCAACACTAAGCTTCTTTCCAAGGAAACCAAGTTTGATTTTTTTAAAGGATTCACCAAGAGTCAGTGATGAGCCACAAAGTTTGCTTTATGGTTGAGAGAGAAGGTTTCTGTTTCCTTGAGATGATTATCTTCTCTTGCACCCAAATTAAGACATGACTCTGATGTAGCATGAAAAGTATACAGAAAATATTAGAAGCAACTCTAGATTTAGAAAGACAGTTTTAGTGGTTTGAGAAAAAAAGCAAGTTGGCAGCCCTGATGAATGGATTATACAAACACTAGGTCTGTAGTTTTGAAGGTACTCTCTTGGTGTGTTTACACATGCCTTTCATCAGACTTCAAAAGCAAATTGCTTATGATGAAGGACCCATCCATATTCACTCTTAAAAATGAGCACTTGTTTTTTCCTCCAGAGGTCAGCTGTGCAGCCAGCTATCTCCCTGAAGGCTGCATTTCATGTAAAAGAAACATAGAGATGACCCTGCAGCCGCAGGGAAGTACAGGTTTGATCAAGAAAAATGAAAAAAAGACAAATTATACTTTTAATATCTCACTAACTTACACTTCATTTTTATTAGGCTCTCTGATTACTGCACCTCTTCCTCAAGAAGTTTGGATTTGGCAGCAAAATAGAAGTGACTATCTTATAACTAGTTTGGTAGATTTTTCACCATTCAACTGGTTACTTGTTCATGGCTCACATCTTCAGCAAGGAAGAACAATCAATAGATATATTAATGAGTGTTCTTTTTACCGTTTCTTTAAAGTTAAGTTCTACCTTCTTAAGACACTCAACTCCAAAGTGAAACTGTTTAAATTTCTATTGGCGCATGGGAATGTACTATTTTACATCTCACAGCAGGCCCTTGGCTCCATTAACACTTTCCCGTGCTGACACCTGAAATCACCTCAGGGGGTTTTATGTAAGTTAACCAATGCTTTACCCTCAGAGAAGCATAAACATAACGCTGATCTCTGAATTGGCCAATTGTTCTTCCCTGCTACAGACATGAGCTTTACACAGTTTTTAGCCATAACATAGACACTACTTGCACATGAAAAGTAGTATATGTTCCCATTCAACATTCAGCCTTTCCTCAAATGGCAAGGGATTGATTGGCGTGGCTTGTTTTGTATTTTGGATTCTGAGGTTTGTGGACACAGAGAGGTAAGTCTCTTACTCAAGATCCAGTGTGGTTCAGTGACCAGGATCACGAATTTGGACTGGATCACCTCTTAGGTGATCCAGTCCAAATCCCTCACTATCTAAATGAGGAACTGAGTCTCAGAAAGTTTGCGTGACTTGTTGAGGTCACATGAGTAATAAGTGGCCCAAGTCAGGATTCAAACAGAGCTCCTCTGTTTCTAAAATCAGCACCAAATGTTTAGTGCATGTCTTTCAAGGCCTTCCATAGAGTTGAATACATTCTACTCGGCTATTCTTCTCTCTGATTACTCTCCAATATTAATTCACTGGGAGGGGAATTGAGCATTAAGTCAATCATATTCTCAAGTAGTATAGTAGATGTTGGGAAGACATAAAGATAAATAATACTTACTCCACCCTATGGGAACTTCCAATATAGTAAGGCATATATACAAATGGAGATAATGAAAATTAGATTAGTATAAATACATAGGAGGAGGACAAGATTCTCCACATTTCCTTCCTGATAGCCAGGCCAATCTTCTCATTTTAGGAGCATGATATCATTTTAATTTTTGTGTCTTTGCTTCCACTGATATCCCCACTTGCAATTCCCTCTGCTTTCTCCTCTGCCTATTCAAATACTATCTGTCTTCCAAAGCCCACTTCCTCCATGAAACCAAAACAACTTCAGCCTTAATAGGACCACATATTCTGGATTTGCCTGAAGATTGCTCATTTTAAATATTCTTCTCAGGTGTCCCCATCAAACATCAGTGTACTAGAAATTCCATTATTTCAACAAATAGTAAAAGAATGAATTGGGTAAGTAGCAAAGGAAGGATAACAACAAAAAATGGAATCTAACAGACAAAAGAGACATACCAATTAATTATGAAACAAAAGCCCATGTCCAGTAGCCAGCACCAAGTACATTTGTGGCTCTGCTTGTGGCTGGTACAGTGCAGGTGGCATGACGTAGCTTCTGGAGCAATGTCAATTAGACATGTCTAGTCATAAAACACACTGAAATCACAATCACGTATGCTAAAAAAGAACCCATGATTGTGATGGCAAGGTAATGTTGACTGGCCATGTGACACAATATTTAGTTCAGAAAGTAGCCACATAGGACCACAGCATTTCAGAGTTGGAAGCAATGTCAGAGGCCGTTTAGCTTAATTTGTGCCTGAAGGAGAATCTAAAACGTAATATAACTAATCTTTATACAGAGCTATCATGTCCACAAAGTATTCAATGTATGACATCTCATTCGAACCTCATAAACATAGATGCTATTATTAATCTTATTTTAGAAATGAAGAAAATTAGGTTCAAGGTTGAGAATTTGACCATTGTCACAAACTAACATGTATCAGAAGCAGGATTTAAATCTAGTCTCTTGAGTCCATATTCACCATTCTTCTCCTGTGACTCATTACCCAACAAAGGGTCATTGAGGCTTAGTTGGATATATATGGTCACTATATCTAATCCATATCGCTCTTTTTTCTCTGAGCCTCTTTTTAGAGCATACCATACCTTAGTTCAGTGGTTCTCAACCTTCCTAATGCCTCAACCCTTTAATAGTCATATGTGGGCATGTCTGCATGTGGGCAGACTCGCCTGGAGACAGATAGAGGAGGTTCCTAAGGCCATCGGAAATATGTGTTTTCTGATGTTCATAGACGACCCCTGTGACCCCTGAAAGGGTTGTTTGACCTCAAAGGGGTTGCGACCCACAGGTTGAGAACCACTGCCTTAGTTCCTTGTTGTTCTCTGATTATTCAAAATGTTTAAATTTTGTCTTTCTTGAAGGCAGTAATACCTTATCCATTTTTCTAATTTCCCAGAAAACCTAACAAAGAGCTAAAGAAAGAAGACATTAAATATACACACATATGGACATATATGTATACACAAATATTTGTATAGCAAGGTTTTGGGTTTTCTTTCCCAATTTACATGCATGCTAGAAGCATAGGGGCCTGGAGCATAGCTGGATACATTTCCCTCTGAGGGTTCTTGGAATATATTTGAGGAGCAGTGATTTAAAAAAAAAAAAACTATTTGTATATAAGTTCTTACTCTGTTGTGTCCTCAAATACCAGTTGCCTATGATTGTCATTCCAGTGTCATTTTGCTAATTAATAATACAAATTAACTTTTACAAAACAAAATTTACTAAAAGGATATAGAAGGAACCAAAGTACAATGTTATCAACCTCCTCCACAAACTGGGGCACACTCTTCCCACTACCACCTCAATCCCTCAGGAGAGACAGCTCAATCTTAAAGAGATTCCTGCTAAACACTTAACTGAACAAGATCTCTTCTAGGGATGGTATAGCTGTTAGGCAAGGTCCTCCATAGCCCAGCTGTGGGGTTCTTTGGGGCTGTACTCCTCATTGGGTTCAGCCGCTGGTAAACTGTGGTATGTGTTACAGTTCCTTGACCTCTCATGACTCTTCTGATCTTTCAAAACTAAGAAAAACTTTCAGGGAAGGTTTCATGAAAAAACCTGGGGTGTGACATGAGTCTTGAGGAGATAAAACATGTCCTCCCTTCACATAAGCAAAGTCTGAAACCTAAAATTAGGCTGAGGTTGTACCTTAGAATTCCTAGCTTAAGAGTTAGGCATTAATTCACTGAGTCATACAGTTTCAGTCTTACTGATAGGTTAGCGACCCCAAAGCTTCAAAACAGAAAGAGGGTACTGTTTGGGTAGGCAGTTTGAGCAACACTCATTTAGACTTTCAGAGAAGAGAATTTTCCTTCAATAAGCTAAATCAAATAAAAACATAAAAAGGCACCACAATTTTCCGGTTTAGAAATTGATTGTAAAGTTTTGTTTTTGAATGATGGGTGTTCATCAAATTCAGCGGCCTCAATTCACCCTATATTACAAATTGTCTCTATTTGGTTTTAAAAACAAGGTGTGGTTTAATCATTTTCCCCTCATTTTAACTCTGAACACTCATCTTCATTCTTTGCTTCGTAGAAATTGTCAAATGGCTTTCCCATTCTTAATGATCTAGAAGAGACTTTGTCAGAGTATTAAGAAAATAAAAAATAAAAAACAACCCATCCCTCTTCCTTCAATCACAACTCATCAGAAAGCATTTTGCATTTAAAGATCAAAGGCATTCTGTCAGGAGAAGTTGAAAGGATTTGCACTCATAATTCTGGGGCAGGGGTGCTTGAATATAAATGATTTCTAACTGTGGATTTGGGGGACCCTGCAATGTAGAAATATAAACACAGATGTCAGGTCTTTCATCCCTACTGTGTAAACATACCCGCTGCCAGCAGAAAGAGAAGAAAACTGAATTAGTTGAGGGATGTTGTTTTGGCTATCAGAAGGCATGGAAATTGGCCTCTTCCTTAGACCTTCCAAACTTAAACAATCCCTTGGGACCATTTCCAGGGAATAGGCAATGTCTTCATCAAGGTGAGGTTGATTCTTGTGTCAATCCATAAATCAACAAGAATGAAATAATTACCTACCATAATGTATCAGCAATGCAGTATTCACAATGCCTACAGTAACTATAAATATGCTGATATAGTTATTAATCACAAAATGGAACAGGCTCTCTACATAAGAAATATAGATAGTGCATTCATTTAAATACCAGAAGACTGAGTCCCAAAACCAGAAAGTCAAAGCCAACCCAGTCGTGATGAAGTTGGCACATGTGGTCAAAGT
>CM053585.1:94008080-94023795 GCA_028646515.1 Pseudochirops corinnae | reverse complement strand
TGATAAAGGCCTCATTTCTAAAATATATAGAGAACTGAGTCAAATTTATAAGAATACAAATCATTCCCCAACTGATAAATGGTCAAATGAGATGAACAGGCAGTTTTCAGAGGAAGAAACTAAAGATATCTATAGTCATATGAAAAAATGCTCTAAATCACTATTGATTAGAGAAATGCAAATCAAAACAACTCTGAGATACCACATTATACCTGTCATAATGGCTAACATGACAAAATAGGAAAATGATAAATGCTAGAGAAGATGTGGGAAAATTGGAATACTGATGTATTTTTGGTGGAGTTGTGACCTGATCCAACAATTTTAGAGAGCAATTTGGAACTATGCCTGAAGGGCTATAAAAATGTGCATACCCTTCGATCCAGCAATACCACTTTTAGGTCTGTATTCTAAAGAGATCACAAAAATGGGAAAAGGACCTACATGTACAAAAATATCTGTAGTAGTTCTTTTTGTGATGGCAAAGAACTGGAAATTGAGGGAATGCCCATCAGTTGGGGAATGGTCAAACAAAGCTGTGTTATATGAGTGTAATGGAATATTATTGTGCTGTAAGAAATGATGTTATTATTGTGCTACAAGACAGACTTCAGAAAAACGTGGAAAAACTTGTACGAACTGATGCTGAGTGAGGGGAACAGAACCAAGAGAACATTGTTACAGTTACAGCCACATTGTGCGATGACTAGCTTTGATAGACTTGGCTCTTCTCAGCAATGGAATGTTCTAAGTTAACTTCAAAAGACTCACGATGGAAAATGCTATCCACATTCAGAGAAAGAATTATGGAGTCTGAATGAGGATTGGAGCATACTCTTGACTCTCTCTTTTTTGTTTTGTTTCTTCCTTCTTCTAGTTCATTCTATTGGTTCTAATTCTTCTTTGCAACATGACTAATGTGAAAATACATTTAATGTGAATGTATATGAAGAGCCTATATAGGATTGTATGTTGTCTTGGGGATGAGGGATGGGGAAGGGCAGGGTGGGAGAGAAAATTTGGAACTCAAAAGCTTGTGGAACTGAATGTTGTAAACTAAAAATAAATAAATGATTTTTTTAAAAGTATGCTCTTTGTGAATTGGGCTTGTTTTACTCTGAATTTTTATCCTCAGTGCCAAGTAAAATGCCTGGTGCTTTAAAAATGTTTGCAGATTACTGATCAATTGGTGAAAAAACATTCAAGGAATTAATAGAGTAGGAACAAAATTTATATAAAGAATGCAATAATGTAAAGGAATGCAGCATTGAAAAACTTAAGAACTCAATGGCCAATCATAAGTTCAGAAAACTGATGAAGAAACATGCTTCCTACCTATTAGCAGAATGATCATTTGTTAGAGGATTAATATGAGGCATACATTTTCATACATTGCTAATGTGGGGATTTGTTTTGCTTGACTTCGCTTGGTACAAATAAGGCCTCCTGGGCAGGGAATGGGTTGATAGGTAGTGCATGGGGGAAAAAAGAAGAAGAAAAAGAGCAGCAATGACGTATTTTGAAAAATATGCAGAAGCGAGCAGAATGCAGTCCACCAGGGGACTATGCCAAATGTAGCATTTTCCAAATTTGGTCATAGGACACTTCTGAGCTTGAAATAACAACAACAACAACAACAACAACAATAATAATAATAAAACTAGAATAGAATTAGAATAATCGATTCTAATAATGGAATATCCTTGCAATAATGGGGGATGAGAAATCTGGGAGACAAATTGGAAAATAATAATGAAGCAAGCTGATATTTATATACCCCCCAATTCAAAGACACACAATAAGTATTTTGATAATACATATTTCATATTTTAGACAGAAAATATATCATCACATTGAGATTGTCTCATGGAACCTTGTACAGGATGCTAAAGTTTCCAGAAGATAGTTAGGAATATGTTGAGTGTGACACATTAGTTGTCAGTGTTATAGGGAAACTGAAATTGTGGTACAGATAATATATTGCAGTAAAAGGTCGGAGAATGGTCAGATCAGAATGGGATGGATTAGCTGAGAGAATTTTCATAAATAAGTTGGAACTTGGGCTGAGTTTAAAGGATGGCTAGAATTTGAGAAGGAAGGAATAGAATATAGGCAGCTTTTGGTTTTCATGGGCATTTATACTGAAACCAAGGGAATGACCCAAGATAGACTGTATCACATGCCTGCATGAACACATTACCCAGCAACTTGCAATTCATTCATATTAGTCTTCGCATCACTTACTATAGAAGTGCAGGTGAGTTAAGAATTTGTTCCTTGAAGTTTGAGTGTAGGATTTAGAACTGAAAGAATCTTAAAAATAATCTAGTCTATCAACTTCATATTATGGAGGAGGAAACATTGGCCTAAGGAGTTTAAGTGATCTATCCAAAGCCACACTAGTAGCATGCAACGTAGCTGGGATTTGAACCTAGGACCACTGATTAAAAAGCTAAAGATTTTCTACACAGAAACCTGGCCTTTTTCTACTGAGGATCAGACTAGAGAAAAAATACTTAAATTGTGGTGGAAGACATTGAGCTTCCATACAAAGACAAACACGTAGATGAAGGTTTTGAGTCCCTTGAATAAGTAACTAATGATAGCAGCCAATTAAATTCTACTTACTATTCTAAAACATAGGCTAACCACCCAGTCGTCTGTGGAGTCAGTGGATTTTGAGTCAGAAAATATTTCACGTCTTTATTTTGCCTTGTACCAGCTGTTCCTCTCTGACTCCTCTCCTAACTCTCAAGGCTTCATTCTCCATCATGGCATGGGGCAGCCTCTTCACCCCTGACGATAACGCTGCCCCTGCGGCCCTTTCCTTTGATTCGTCTTTGAACTCTATTCTTGATTCTCTAAACATATTTGTCCACCATGCCACTTTGTCCCCCCATCTTCTTTTCAGCTTCTTTTTATGTGTCCTCCTCCATTAGAATGCAAGCTCCTTGAGGGAAGGAAAGATCTTTCTTTTTGCTCATATTTGTGTTCCTGGAGCTTAGCACAGTGACTGACACACAATAAGTGCTTAGTAGGTGCTTTGACTTGACCTGTCTCAGTTTCTTCTTAGAATCGTAAACTCAGGCTTTTCCCCCCATAATCTCTGAAAGAGATTTTGTGGGTACAAATCTATCAGGGGTTAAATGGGGAGTTACAAAGAATTTTTTAACTCTAAACAACATAAGTTGTATGGGGTCATAGACATTGAAATAGCATGAGACACAAGAAAGAAGGTTTTATACACATATACACACTTATGCATGCATGCACACACACTCACACACACACACATCTACCTACACCCAAAGATCATTTTGTTGAATCTAATTTCGGGATATTCTGAATGATTTTTGTCAGCTACCTTTAGCTAGTTGTGGTGATTCATAGTTTTGGATATGACCTAAAGAATTGTTAGTCAGCCCTTGTTATGGAGAGGTTTTCTAATCGTTGTACTTAGCAAATGAGAGTCAAGAGCTTAGAAGATGTTACTGAAGAGATGAAACCCAGAAAATATTAGCAAAGAGATACTTGACACCCATGAAATGAGCAGAAATAATGTGCTTATAAGAAATGATGGCACCCATTGGACAGCAGAGATGTGATGACCAACAAAGAGCTGCACAGAGCAAAATGTCATCGTCACCAGAGGACACCTGTTGCCCTACAGTGTTAGGCGTGTGAATTCTCCTGGCTTAGTGTGTGCTCTGTCTACATATATCCCATACATATATGATCTCCAATCATGTGCCCAGGGACACAGGTTGTTTACCTCTTGCTCCTCATACATTTTCTGTAATCATACACATACCCCATATATCTGCTTCCCTTGTGTTTTCCCAAGTCATATGCCATTCTCAGTGGTAGTGTGGTAACATATGTGGGCATGAGGAGATGTTGTCATTTTATTATATTTCTTTATTAAACATCTTGTCTAAAATACTGAATCTTGTGGCATATTTTGTGAAGAGATACAAGTATTAACCCATAGAGTGTTTTGGACCTGGAGTAGCTTTGTGGGGGTGGGGAGGAGGGGTTTGTGAGAATAAGTATCCTCAGTATTAGATATATATAGGAATATTTGAAACTAAAAGGTACAGTTAAATTTTTCCAAAGATAAGAGTCTGTTTTTATTATGAGGCATGACAACAGCATTTGGATTAGACATTTTGGGTCTATCACACAAATAAACAAGAATCTGCTTGAACAGAATGTGAAGTGAGATTTAAAAAAATTAAGGCCTAAAGAGATTGAGTGATATGCCCAAGATCACCTAGCTAGCTAGTTAGCAGCAGATTTGGGACTAAAACTCAGATTTCCTGACTCCTCAGTAGGTGTTTTCCCCAGCATACCACACTGTGTCATTTAGCTGAAGTATTTGTGAATTTTTGTGTGAATTTAAAACAAAGATTAAATTCAGCAAAATGGTCTTTGGGTGTAAGTGTATGATTCTGGTAATATATATATGTATGTGTGCTTAAGTGTGTGTGTATGTATGTGCATGTGTATATGTGTGCGCATAAGTGTGTGTGTGTGTGTGTGTATGTGTATAAAACTTCTTTCTTGTGTTGTCTTTCCCAGTTAGAATGTGAGCTCCTTGAGAGTAGGGATTGTCTGAATTTTCTGTTTGTATCCCCAGAGCTTAGCACAGCTCTTTCCACATGGAAAGCACTTAATAAATTCTTTTACATTCTATTCCATGATGCCAAATAATTGCTTGGACTGATGTATTCACATTTCAACCAGGTGTTTTTGCATTGGGTAGACAATTGAGTCTTTCTGGCTAGTCTCCGTGTTATAGAAATATTCTTCAGGTTATTCACAAACTCCTTATTGCACAGAACATGAGGTAAAGAAACAGGTCCTGGATATGAAATGTTCATTCACTTGAATATATTGCTGTACATTTCCAGATGTGTTTTCAAGTTTTGTAAAATAATGGGTGAGTCTCTTTAAAAGAAACTGCCACAAAAATGTATTCATCACCACAGTGAAATAGCAGCTTTGAACCACAGCTATGTCACTTCCAAAACAGTGATATTAAAGACCAATCTTGCATAATTACCTACAAAGAATACCTTGGGCTAAATCCTGTCCCCATATGTTTATAAAACATTCTAGACATGGAAGTAGTTAAATAGGGATAATTTTCCTCCTAGATAATACAGTGCGAGTTTTAGATGACGGAAATCTGCCCAACCTGCCTAAATCTTCAAAAACTGCCACATTGCAAGACAAGGAAAGACCACATACACAAAAGCAATTCTTAATCTCTTACAACTTCATTATTTTTTCATTTGTTTTCCAAGATTGCCCAAGAGACCTTCTCAGCAAGAGCTAAACACTTGGAGAAGTCATAGCATTTACAGATCATTGTCTTGCCAGCTTCTTTTCCATTTTCTTTCTTTTTATAATTCTTGTAAAAAAAAAGAAAAAGACAAAAGCCGTAAAAACGCTATGATAACACTAATTTGGGGCTAAGATCAAACACAGGAAATTTTAGTTGCAGGAGAAGAACATGAGTAAGGACCAAGTAAAAGTGTAACCAACATCCTCATCAGTATCTGAATCACTAAAAATGGTCCTAAGATACCTACACAAACCATTCACTTGAATAACAAATTGGTGGTGTGAGCAGTATATGAGCTGTTAGGGCAAAAAAAAAAAAAAGAAGAGAGAGAACCTTAATTATTTGTGTGAGTCAGTGAACACCAGGGAGAAAAGCAGCAAGGGCAGGAACAACTGTAGCTTATGACTCATAGAGGAAAATGAGATTTTTTAAAAAAATGTCTAAATTCAGTCTTAGTAAGCTAATATCCACACTTTTATGCCCCCGGGCTTACCGCCAAACAGCTGACTTGTATCTTTAACTTGTCCTAACTGAAATCTTTTGAGTAAAGTAGGTGAAATCTTTTTTGGAGATTTTTCTTCCTCTAGCCAAAGCAAGACTTGTGCTGCAAAGAGAGACAAAGGCACAAGACATATAGGATTATAAATCCTCAGAATTAGAAGGACTGCCAAGTTCACCAAGCTAAATGTTTTACCTGAATGGAATACCTCAGTGGTTGTCCAGTATTTGCTTGAAGAATTTGTGAAGCGAGGTCACTGCCTCCTCATGTTATCCATTCCACTTTTGGAGAGATCTAGAGATTAGGAAGTTTTTCCTTACATCAAACCTAAATCTGCCTGACCTGCTTAGCCTTCTGGTAGATTTTTTGGTTAGCAACTGTTTGGCAATTTTTTAAAAGTCTTCCTGAAATTTTTCCCTAGAGCCTCAGAATCCCCATCTGTGATACCTGGAGAGTTAATCAGTCAGTAAATATTAATTAAGTTCCTTTGATGAGTCAGGCACTATGTTAAATGAAGAAAGGCAAAAGACAATCTTGGCTCTCAAGAAACTCACAGTCTAATGGGAGAGACAACTTGTAAAACATTTATTGTTGTTTGCCCTTCGTTCTCGAAGAGGGCCGTGACATCAGGGAGATGAGGCCATGACATGCAAGCGAATTGGATTTAAGTGAGGCAGGGCTGTGCAAAGTCACCAGCCTCACTGTCTCTAGGTCCAATGGCCAGAATATAGATCAGGATGACTAGAGATGGCCCAGACTGTATACTTGATAAACTAAAAATAATCAACAGAGGAAAAGTACAAGAATTAAGAGGGATTGATAAAGATTTCTTGTAGTAGGTGGGTTATTATCTGGGACTTAAAGGAAGCCATGGAAACTAGGTGGTAGAGATGAGGAGGGAGAGAGTTCCAGGAAAGCCACTGAAAATGCTGAGAGTTGGGAGATGGAGTGTCTTGTTTGAGGAGCAAGTACGGTCACTGAATTGTGTGTCTGTGGGAAGGGAGGGAGTAAAGTATGAGAGAACTGGACAAGTAGGGAGGGCAAGTTATGAATGCCAAGCAGAAGATTTTATATTTAATCCTGGAGGTCATAGGAAAAATTAGTATAGTGTAATGGAAAGAACACTGGATGAGGCATCAGAAGCCTTAGGTTCAAATCTTGGCTCTGAGACTTTTTATGTGAACTTGGATCTTTTAACTTTGCTGGGCCACAGTTTCCTTATCTTTACAATGAAGGCATTTAGTTAGGTGGCCCTAAAGTCCTTTTCATCTCTAAAGCTTTGATGGGGAAAACACAGTGTGATAGAAAAGAAAGAGAACTATATTCAGGACTAGATGACCTAGGTTCAAATTCTGGCTTTGGTGCTTTTTATCCATTGTCAACCAAGCAATTTATTAAATATTTACTATGTGCCAAGAACTGGGCTAAGTGGTGGGAATACAAATATGTACAGAAAGAGAGTCTTTCCCCTCAAAGAACTTACATTCTAATGGGGGAAGACAACACAGCAAAAGGAAGTTGAAAGTGGAGTGTAGAGAAGAATGGAACTATGGTAGAGAAAGTTGGGGAGACTCTGGAGTCCATCCCAGACAGGAATAAGATAGATCTGACCTCATCATCCTTAAATGAAGGTTTGGAGGCTTCTTAAATCAAGGAAGCATTCATCCAATCAACAGGAGAGGTCACAGGGCAGAGATAATTTCTGAGATGTGAACTCTAGGTCTAGAGTGATCTTCCAAGATGAAGTGCTGGGGCATGAGAAGGAGACTGGACTAGATGGCCTCTGAGGTCTAAATCTTAGCATACTTTTGGGTAGGTTTACAAAACTGACTTCCCCAAACAGGGCTCCTTGGGGCAGAATGGGAAGTGAGTTAAAATCTTTTTGCTGTGCAGGAGTTTCAAAAGAATTTTTAAGATAAGGGGTAACAAAAGTAGAAAGAAATGTGAATTTCTATATCATAATAATAATAATAATAATAGATATTTATAAAATAAATTCCATTACATGATTTGATCATCACAACAACCCTAAGAATTAGGTTGTAAAAAAACCAGGTAGTAAAAAAATTGAATCTCATTACGCACTTGGATTATTCTAATTCCCACTGCATATTTTCATTGGATTGGAACCAATTACCATATTTTACATAATTATAACTTCAAATGGTGTGAATTCAAATGAGTGCAACCACTTCACATGGTTCCTTATCCCCACTACTTGGGACATGGCTACGTTATGGTACCTGTTTACAAATGAAGAAACTGAGGCAGAGGACACAGGCTTGGAGTTCAATCTTCTCAATTTTAATCCAGTACCATTTTCGGCACACCGCTCTGATTCCAATAAAAGCTCACACTTATATTGGTAGTTCTCTAAGGACTATCTATCTGTAAGTGTTTCCCCCCATTGTTCTGTGTTTTAGGTACAGTAATTATTATAATCCTCATTTTATAGATAAGGAAATGAAGACACAAATAGAATAGGTGACTTTCCAATGTCGCATAGCTTGTAAGTGGTAGAGTCAGGATATGAAAAAAAAGATTCTGTCATTCTGAACCTAGCCTTTTTGACTCTGTGATCTTTATCTTATTCCTTGCTGCCTTAAGAACCTGGAATTAATGGCACTGGATACATGCTTTTAAAGAAAAATCAGAACAAAAGGGAAAAATCACAAGAAAGAAAAAAAAGAGAGAAAATAGTCGCTTCAATCTGTATTCAGATTTCATAGTTCTTCTTCTGGGTGTGGACAGCATTTTCCATCATGAGTCTTTTAGAATTGTCTTAGATCACTGCATTACTGAGAAGAGCTAAGTCTATCAAAGTTGGTCATCACACAGTGTTATTATTACTGTGTGCTTTGTTCTTCGGGTTCCGCTCACTTCACTCAGCATCAGTTCATGTAAGTCTTCAGGTTTCTCAGAAATCCTCCTGCTCACCATTTATTATGGAACAATAGTATTTCATTACATTCCTATACCACAACTTGTTCAATCATTCCCAATTGATGGGCATCCCTTCAATTTACAATTCTTTGCCAACTGGATACATTCTTAAATGAAGCTAAAGAAGTTTGCTTGACTACCCTTTAATTGTGTCTATACAGAAAGGCAAAATAGTCTTTCCAGTTGCTACCCTCAGACAAGCTGATCTGCTCTGCATGTTGACATAAGAAGGTTGTGGGCATGACACAGACATCCCAGAATGCTGAGTTTTGGCTGTGAGTGCTACTCTAAAGAGGATATGAATTATACTGCCTGGCCTTACTGAAAGAAAATAATCCTGATGAACAGCATCAGCTATCATCAGTAAGGAACTACCCACAACAGACCTTTAGTGTTAACACTGAAACATGGTGACAAATTCTCAGAAAAATATCTCTCCATTAAGGAACAAAGATGTATTAGGTGTCATTGCTTCCTTGTGGTCAATGACTTCCACCTTCAGAACAGGAAATCTTGACTCCTTTCTGGGCTTTATGGATGGACTGAATATACCATTTTCTTTCTTTTCTCAGATCAAGGAGGACAATTCCATCCACCTCAATTAATCAAAAAAAAAAAAACCACTTATCAAATATAACTGTGTAGTAGTGGCCTAGCTCTGGGAATTGAGAGCCCCTAATGTGAGAACAAGGTGAAGTGAGTGAGCAAACTCAGAAAGAAAGTGGGGTTTCACACAGGTAGGTGAAAGATATGAGGCCTGTACCTATGACACCAGTGTCTTTCCCTTAGATGCTCAGATTAAAGAAAAGGACGATTCAATCCAACTCAGCTCAATAAGCACTTCAATGCCTACTAAGAGCAAGGCACTGTACTAGGACTTGGGGATAGAAAGATAATAATGAAAGAGTCCTGCCCTCAAGGAGCATACATTTCATAGGGAAGAAATTATACAAACACTTATAAATACAAAGTAATTTTCCAGGATGGAGGGTAGAAGAATGGGGAGAACATTAGCAACTAATGTCATAACTAATGAGTGAGTAAATATAAAACACAAAGAAATACAAACTAATTTTAAAAGGAAGATAGTGCTGAGAGTGGGAGTGGGGGTGGGGGCAAGGCGAGCAGAAATGATTTACAGATCTTGTGTAAGAGGTGGCGTCTCAGTTACACCTCTAAGGAAGCTGGGGATTCTAAATGTGGAAATAAGGACCGAGTATATTCCAGACAGGGAGAGTATCATGTGTAGAAAGGAGAGAAGGCAAATATTTTCAGCCTGTCGTTTCAAGTATGTGAGCACTGGAGATTCTTCTACCATTGATTAATTCACACATTTATTAATCGCAGGTACTGTGATAGTTGCTGGGAATTGAAAAACAATAAATGAAATAATCACTAATGAGAGTTTATGTTTTAATAGGTGCCAATAAGGGAAGAAGGGAAGGGAAGAGGAGGGAAAGGAGGGGAGGGGAAAGAGGGGAGCAACTCTCAGTTGCTAGTGTTCTCACCCCCACTCTCATCCTGGGAAATTACTTTGTATTTATAAATGTTTGTATAATTTCTTCCCCATGAAATGTATGCTCCTCGAGGGCAGAGCCCTTTTCATTATCTGTGTTTTCCCAGGGCCTGTTACGGTGCCTAGCTTATAGCAGGCACATAAGTGTTTAGTGAACTGAGTTGGATTGAATTATCTCTCTCCTTAATCTGAGCATCACAGGGAAAGATGCTGGTGTCATGTGTAGAGAGAAGGGAAGGGAAGGTGCACTTATTAAGCACTTACTTGGTTCCAGGCACCGTGCTAAGTACAAATATTATCTCATTTGATCCTCACAACAACCTTGGAAGGTGGGTCCTATTATTATCTCCATTTTATATTTGAGGAAACTAAGGCAGGCTGAGATTAAATGACATGCTCAGGGTCACTCAGCTAGTAATTGTCTGAGGTGGGACTTGAACTCAGAGCTTTCTGACTTCAACCTTGGTGCACTATCTACTGTGCCCCTTATCTGCATTGAAGTACCAAAATAATAAATACCAATGCAAAAAAATTAATGCAGATCAATAGAAAAGAAACTGCAAAATTATCATCAGACCACACATATTTACTTCCTATGTGAAAGCATCCTTTGACCATACTTTACCACTGACAGCCAAATGAAACTCCGATGAGAAGTACAGCCTATAGATGCTCACTGCACTCCAACAAGTCACAGTTTTCCCATGAGGCTAAGTTACTTAACCTCTCTTGGCCTCAGTTACCTGATTTATAAAACAAGAGGTTTTAATTATATGAAAACAGGCTCATTTGAATTTGAGTATGCTATACATCTGTAGTGAAAATATTTCTGAGCCATCCTTTAACTGAAGTGAGTGGCCAAGATATGTTTAGGCACAGCCAACCCTCCATAAAATGAACATCTGGGGTGGTTTCAGAATGATGAATATAGGTCATTGCTCTTAGCCTGTGGGTAATGTTTCCAGATGACCAGCTTGTTCATTTAATGCCAGCAGAACCTGCATAGACAAAAACTATGTATTGTCAACAAGTAGCAAACACTCTTTGAAACGTTGTGCTGTCTTCTAACAGCTTGGACAGCTCTAAACTCCATATATTTTATGAATATTGTTATCTCACTTAGGTCACTTTACTTTGTAATCTGGTTTGGGGAAGCTAAGGAAATGCCTTATTTTTGACATCACTTATTTGAAAGATTTTGAACTCGCTTTAATGTGATCTATCTTTTCAGTCATTGTTTCCAATAGCTACGCTATCCCTGTGTCCATGGAATGGTGAAGGGAGAATTTGAAGAAAAAAAAATAACAGCAGATCACATAGAGGGTGAGTCTTTTTGTCCCACCCATTTACTTTGTTCTCTCCTAGCTCTTTGGTTTCTGTGTTCACTAGCAAGATGAAAAATAACCCCCCAATAACTTGGCTGTCATAGCAATCATGATTAAAACCTTTTATACATTTGACTCACCCCCCCAATGACCCATCAGAAGGGCAAGAAGCAAGTGCTAGGCCTTGGATCAGGCTATGCACAGACAAATCCAGTCATGCCTTTAAGGCTGGCCATGTTGGCAATCTCCTTTTTCAAGCCTTCTCCTGATTTTTACTGAAACCAAGACCATGCTTTGCCAGCCAGTTTCCCCCACTTCCATTGTCCATCCAGTGCGTACTTGGAGGGAAATTTAATCCACATGCTTGTGATTCATTTACACTTAAACCATTAAATGCTGATTTGATGTAGCTGGTTGATGGCCAAGAAAACTCTAAGCTATTTTATAACCCTCTTAAAACCATTTTCCCACTTAGAAACCAAAAAGCTGCATTTTGTCAGCCATAAACAAACTAAAACATCAAAGTCTTATGCCCATTTGGGAAGTGCCACAATTGTGCTGTTGAACTGGGCCTTCAGTTTTGATGAGAAGGTTGCCCTATCCCCTTGCTAAAGCCCAGGTACACAAACTCACAACCACAGAAGACCTGAGTGTTTGACACACACACAGTTTCTTGGCTTCAACCTTGGGATGAGCTTGTGGGCATGGTCTAATCTATCTTTTCTTTCCACTTACCTGCTGGTAGCGTTAGGAAAGGAAGCTTCAGAAAGCAAAAAGGAGATCAGTCCAAGAGACAGTCTCTTAAAAAAGTTGTTGCCTATGGGCTCCTACTGGGTTATACTAGCTTGAGGTGAGCTAACAAGGCATCAAGCAGGAAAAAAAAAACTCAGCACGTGCTTCACATACAATGTAAGTGCCCAGAACAGGGTCAGGAAGCCAAGAGACTGCAGAAAAGAGCGTGTTTTTTTCTTGTCAACCTAGTAACGAACAAGGAATGCAGCTGAGTAAAAAGTAATGAATGGTGATAACCCTCAGCTGGAGTCAACAAGGAGCGATAAGAACCCCCTTTTGTATTTGGCTGGATTGTACTACAGGAGAGAGTTGGATGCCAGTTCACCGGCATATCTCAGGTAGAGTGAACTCCATGTACTAGCACATTAAAAAATAATAATAAACCACTAAAAATGATACCAAAAGTATCAAAGGAAAAAATCCCCATAATGCCTCTTGGCTGTCTGAGATCATTGCTTTGAAGAACTGTTATTACAGTTCTTATATTCCTGTTTTAGTCCCTTTGGCGTCAGCAGGGTACAAGGTGCACATGGGCATTGTATCATATAGCATACAGGTGCATATGCATGCAAACTTATACACCTGTACACTCTATGATAAAATGTGGAATGGATGAATGCCCAAATAAAAGCAGGAGAAGGTGGAAAGGGAAGAAAGAAGAAGAGAAGGAAGGAATAGAAGATAAGAAGGTCAAGGAGCAGTACTGATTGTGGGGCAGGTGGCCACAGGAAGATAGAATCATTTCATCTTAGAGATCATTCCATGATATGGGTCAGAGACTCAATTGGCCACACCATTCTGCCAGAGATACCTGTTCTAAGAGAGCTATTCCCTTTGAAGAACTATGATTAGAGAAATGGCAAAGAGTCACTTATATGAAAAGGTAGTCTAGAAATGGAAGTCCAGCATCCCCTTCATTCTACATTGAAATGGACCATAATGACCAAGGGTTATTGTCCTTGTCTTGACCCTTGTCCTTATTGCTAAGAAAACAACACTAGCCCCATGGACGTTTTTAGCATCCTCCCTCCAACCATCTCACTTATTCTCAGAATCAGACATCTTACCTTCCTCTAAGGTCAGGGGTTACCTTTGCTCTGAAGCTTTCCCTGATCCCTAATCCTCTCCTCAATTGATTTTATATTGTACTTATTTCTGTATAGGTTGTATTTCTCAGACAGCCTCCCTTCTTCCACTAGAATATAAACTCTTTGAAAGCAGAGACTTTTTTAAAAAGTGAGTACAAAGTATTGTGCCTTGTAGGTACTTACATGCTTTATTGAATTGAATTAGGTATTCACAATATCACAGGATTCCTCAAGAGCAAATATAATGGGCCTATGAATCAGAGAGGGAGTAGATAAGAAATAAGTAGTTTAAGAGATTTGCTCATGGATGATTGTTCTGTGCAAGAACCAGGGTTAAAGCCAAGGTGTCCTAATTTATCATCCCTTGTTCTACTCTTTGGACTCCACTGCCCCAAACCACTAGCACAGCAAAAGGACTGACCTTCACAAAATGTTAAATCAACAATCAGATCAGAGACCCAAAGGGCTATGTGGGCTATGGATTCCTAGAAAACGGAGTAGGGTTTCTACACAGTTTATGAATTCTTTTGAGGTTCTGGAATAAAGCAAAATATTTTAAAGTTAGTAATACTGAAAGAACTGTTTTCTGAAGTCAATAAGAATCTAGACCTGTGGCAAACTCTCTTGCAGAGTGCCCTAGTAAATTACTTTTCTTTATTCCAGGTTGGACTTAAATTCATTTCCATTTATTTATTTGTTACATTTTGAGTTCCAAGTTGTCTCCTTCCCTCCATCCCAATCCCATATTAGAGAAAGCCAACAACTGATATATATGTATGTGGAACCATACAATACATACCTCCATATGTCATTTTTTTTCCTCTGGAGGTAAAAAGCATCTTCTTTCATAAGTCCTTTGCAGTTGATATGAATGATCATGTTATTTGGAATAGCTTACTCTTCAAACAAGAATGCCATTACTGTATACAAGGCTCTCTCATTTCACTCTTCATGTGTTTCCATGTTTTTCTAAAATGAATCTGCTCATCATTTCTTATAGCGCTGTAGTATTCCATCACAATCAATTCCATCATACCACAATTTATTTAGCCATTTCCTAATTGATGGGTGTCCCCTCAATGTCCAGTTCTTTGCCACCACAAAGAGAGCTATTATAAATACTTTTATACATACAAGTCCTTTTCCCCTTTTATCAACTTTATGGGATGCACACTTACTCAGTTTGATGACCCTTTGAGCATAGTTCCAAATTGCTCTCCAGAATGGTTGGATTAGTTCACAACTCCACCAATAGTGTATTAGTGTTCCAATTTTTCCACATGTGATCAACATTTGTCATTTTCCCATATTTTCATTTTAACCAATCTGATAGGCATGAGATAGTATCTCAGAATTATTTTAGTTTACATTTCTCCAATCGATAATGATTTAGAGTACTTTTCATAAGACTATCTATAGCTTTTCTTTCTTCTAAAAACTGCCTGTTCATATCTTTGACCATTTGTCAATTGGGGAATGATTTATATTCTTATAAATTTGATTTAGTTCTCTATATATGAGATATAAGGTCTTTATCTAAAAAGCCAACTATAATTTTTTTTCCTCAGTTTTTCTGCTTTTTTTCTATTCTTGGCTATACTGGTTTTATTTGTAAAATACAAAACAAAACACTTTAAATTTAGTATAATTAAAATTATCCATTTTACATATCACAATATTCTCTATTTCTTATTTATTCATAAATTCTTCTCTTATCCATAAACCTGAGGCAATATATTCCTCTAATTTACTTATAATATCTCACTATTGGTCAGGTGTCTATTTTGAGTATATCTTGGTAAATTGTGTAAGATACTATAATGCCATGCACCAGCAGATTCCCAAAGGAATGCTACTGTGAACAGCTTTTAGAGCTCAGATTACAAAATATAGTGAACACTCTGTTTATTCCATTACAAATCAAGACAAACATTCAAAACATTATAATATTCACAACATTACATCTTATCACAGAAAATGGCCACACGGTTTTCACTACAGTGGCCACAGTATTCAGAACAAGGAACAATAGAATACTCAAACTTCCACTCATGGGGCAACTCAATCATTAGTCATTCAATCAATTCACAATAGAATACTCAAACTTCCACTCATGGGGCAACCATTAACTTAATCAGTCACTAATCTGGATTTACAATTACTAAATATCCCCATCACAAATACAGTCATTAGAAAACCACA
>CM053585.1:93974547-94007580 GCA_028646515.1 Pseudochirops corinnae | reverse complement strand
CTATATATTTTAGAAATGAGGCCTTTATCAGAGACACTGGTTATAAAAATTCTTTCCCAGTTTTCTGCTTTCCTCCTAATCTTGGTTGCATTGGCTTTGTTTGTACAAAAACTTTTCAATTTAATGTAATCAAAATTATCCATAATGTTCTCTCTCTCTTGTTTGGTCATAAATTCTTCTGTTCTCCATAAATCTGATAGGTAAACTATTACTTGCTCTCCCAGATTGCTTATATTATCAGCCTTTATATCTAAATCATGAGACGATTTTGACAGGAACATACTTTTAAGTGAAAAAGATAAGTACGTATATAAACATATGCAGAAAAATATATAAAGAGAATAAAAACAAACCACTTAAACACAAGGTAGTTGGGAGAGAGGGGACTAGCACTTGTGTGGTGGGAGATAATGAAAGGCTTCAACTAACATCCTTTGAATCCTGTCCTGTTATCACCAAGAGAGTAAGAAACCAACTATGTCACTTCCTGTGTTTTAGCACTTGAAAAGACATAAGAAAACATCAGTAAATATGTTTATCCACTGAATTTGAGGGGTTAAGCTAAGTGTCTAGAAAACTTTGGAATACTTAACCATGACTTTTTGTATAGGATGTATCTATATCTATATATACGTAAATGCATATATGTATGTGTATAGACACATATATGTATGTATAACATATGTAAGCCTATGACTCATAGTCATGCAGGAAGGTTATGTATATATGTGTATGTATGTGTATATGTATACACATGTTTGCATGTCTGATGTGTGTGTGTGCATATGTATATTCTCTCTCTGACTTCCTTTCATCTACCTCTTAAGTAGTCTTTCTTTGGTCAATATAATCCTTTCAGCCTTACAGGCATGTGGAAGAATCAAATTCCACCCCATTGTTAGTTCACAGGATCACAGATTCAGAACTAGAGGGGGATTCCTCATTTTACATACATGGAAATGAGGAACATAGCAATTGAGAAACTTGTCTATGTTCACACCACTAGTAAGTATCTGAGGCAGGGTTTGAACTCATCTTCAAGTTTATTGCTCTATATAGCATATAATCTAAGTTATGAAGTTAGTAGTCAAAGAACAATCATTATAAAAAGCTTCTAGTCAAATATTTTTGCCAAATCCTTTCCCATTCTACCACCATAATTCAATCATATTCTTAGGACTTCAAATCATTTCTATTTGAAACCCCAACCAGTCAAGATGTCGTAAGCCCAGTATCGTATTTTTGCTTTTCCAGAACCATTTCCATTGAATTCTAGGGAATACTAATTTCTCTTTGTTTGATCAGCCTCACAGTGTCTATCCTCTTCTATGATTTTCCTATTTAAAAAAAAAAACCAAAACTATTCTCACATCCTCCACTTTTCTCCCACTTCCTGATGCTCCGGATGTGATCAGATCCAAAGAGGAAGTGACTTCCTACAAGTATCAGATTCCCACCCCCCACCCTTCCATTTCACTGAAATTTGATAGAAGTTGGATTAAATGTACTTAATAGTAAAAAACACTTTAAGATATTTCAGATGAAAAACTATCAGATCAGTGCTTCCCAATCTTCTTCGGCCAAGGACCTTTCCCTCTTTTTATCTCACCACCACCACTTCCTCCTTCACCTTGAGATGTTGGTCTGACTTTCATATACTTTTTCTAGTCATCTATCCACTTATAACTAACATGTATTTGCAGATGACCCATGTTTGTTTTTAATCCTCTGTTCCCATTCCTTTAACATCTTTCAAACATAATTTCTTTGCCTTTACAGTTTTTCTAGGACCCCACTTTTCCCCTAACACCCTCCATTCTTCCCAAAGTAACTGTCTACCCACCCTATGCCTTTCTGCACAAGGCAGTCCTTTATATCTTGATTTTAAATTATAGTGAGTTAATGTAGTTGCTGAATTGTACCATTATGGTCCCATGCTGTATTCACAGATGAGATGAGGTAGGAATCCTATCCCCTTCCACACCTGCCCAAAATGTAAAGACACTTTCTATAGCTAGTAACTGGAGTCAGTCCATAGTTGTAGTAAACCCCACAGGAAAAAAAAGTGAGGGTTATAAAAATACAGGATTTTTCTAACTCTTAAATAAGAAAGTGCTCCAGGTGGACTATTAAGATTTCTTAGCCCTCTTCTCTTTTAGCTAAGTAATACCAGTGCTAGACAAATTTGAAAATGTTTCCGACATGCCATTGATAAGCTCCATATATTGTTTTCTGGCATTCGTCTGATCTTATATACTATCATGGGATAATAATGGCATTTGTTCCAGAATTAAATTTTTCCGAGGATTTCGATAAACCTCATTTATATGAATGCCTTCCCTTGGTTCATTAGCTCCTATTTATCCTAGATCCATATTTTTGGTTTGTACATTGCTCTTTTCATGTTGTCTCCCCCACTAGACTGTGAGCTCCTTGAGAGCAGGAACTTTCGCCTTTCTTTGTATCTCTAGTGCTTAGTGCCTGGGAATTGAGAAATGTGTATTGACTGATTGTTAATTAAATTCTTCTGTCAGCCAGTCACAGGGATCTTAAAAGTTTCTTTGGATACTAGTTATACCGCACGTGGCAACACGGCACAACCAGGAAAGCAATAGGAAAAACAATCAAATAGGGATTCTGGTGGAATGCAAGTTCTGTATGATAGAAATAGAATGGAATGGCAGCCAAGGAAACTAAAGAAATCTTAAGCTTCATTAAGAGAGTTATAATGGGGGGGGAGGCTAGGTGGCGCAGTAAACAGAGCACCAGCCTGGGAGTCAGGAGGACTTGAGTTCAAATCTGGCCTCAGATGCTTAACACTTACTAGCCATGTGACCCCTTGGGCAAGTCACTTACCCCAGTTGCCCTACCTTCCCCCCTCCAAAAGGCAAAAAAAAAAAAAGAAAAAAAATTTAAAGAGAGATATAGTGTCCAGTATCAGGGACTAAATAGCTCTGTGGGGCTCTGTGCTGGTCAGACCACACTAGAAGTATTTTATTTAGTTCTGGGTACCACATTGTGGGAAAAATATTGATAATGTGAAAACTGTTCAGAGGAAGACAACCAAGAGGGCCTTGAGGTCATGGCAAATTATGATGTGTTGAGACTACTGGAGATAACTCTTGGGGTGGAGGGGAGGGATATGATAGCTGTCTTCAAGTATTTAAAGAGCCATTTCATGGAAGAAGAAAAAAAAAAACAGTTATACTTTTCATATTGCAGGAGTTAGGGGCGTGGTATCCCTGCAATCTGGAAAATTCATGTAAAATTTTTTGGCCCTCCCTTCATGCCAGAGAAAAAGTCTGAATTATTATGGTATTAAATTATAAAATGTTGATATTACACAATACAATACATATATTCTATGTATTTATGAGAATCTGAACGTTTTCTATGTCATCCACTGGCCTTCGCATATCACCTGCAGCTTCTACAAAATTTCCCCAAAATTCCCATTTAATTTCTTATGCTGACTTGCAATATATCAAGACTACAGTGAGGAAAGTCATGATGGGGAAAAGATAATGGTAGATTCCTTGGTCCCAGAGGCTAGAACTTGCAAAAATCTGTGCAAGATACAAAGTCTTAAATTTATGTTTATTCTAAGGGTAGCTCTTAGAGCTATCTGAAAGTAGAGTGGGTTATTTCAGCAGTTTAGTGGATTCCTTCCTAATAGAGGTCTCCAGTCAGAGGCAGGCCAACCATCTGCTGGGTATGTTGTAAAAGAGAGCTCTTACTAAGGTATGAGTTGGATTAATGGCTTCTGAGGTCCATTTCATGATTCTTTGAAATTATAGTAGAATGCTAGGGCTAGAGTCAGGAAGATTCATCTTTATGAGTTCAAATCTGATCTCAGATATTTACTGTGTGACCCTGGGCAAGTCACCTTACATGTTTGCCTTAGTTTCTTCTGGTTCTCTAAAATGAGCTGGAGAAGGAAATGGCAAACCACTCCAGTATCTTTGCCTCAAAAACCTCAAATGAAGTCACAAAGAGTTGGATATGACCAAAAAAATGGCTGAAAAATAAAATAAAATGAAAAGCAAAGAAAGCAACTGGCAATTAAATGACAAAGTAAAAATCAGTTGGTGTTGATTGATAATAACGCCACCCTGTTACTTCCTTAAGGTGCTTTTGTATAGTCTGTGCATAAAGGTTTCATTTCCAGCTTCTTCAAAAACCAGGATATACTTCCTACCCTTTTTAATCCCTGTTAAGAGGGAGAAGATAGAAATTGTACTTCATTTGTTAGAGGTCATGTGTTGCAGGATCAGAAAATCAGAAAAGGCACCTGCTTTATTCTCAGTAACATGGGGATTTAATTCCAAATATTGCTGAATTACTTCGTAAAAGTCATTTTTGAGAGAAGAGGGTCCTACTTCCTTGGAATAGTAGAGGTATAATTTAGAGCTGAGAGGCACTGTGGGATAGTGGAGAAAGAATCACCCAAGGAAACAAGAAAATGTAGCTTTAAGGCCTTCTCCCAACAAATAACTCTTTGGCTGACCACGGGCAAGCATTTAATTTCTCATTGGCACCATGTAAGTATTTCAGACTATAAATTGCAAACTAGCTGCTAATTTACGTTGTTTTTCACACCAAGAGTTGCTTGTGCTGACCTACTTACACAGGTCCAGACATCGTCCTCTTGAGAGAGAGACACACAGAGGGAGGGAGGGAAGGAGAAAAGGAGGGGGAGAGAGAGAGAGAGAGAGAGAGAGAGAGAGAGAGAGAGAGAGAGAGAGAGAGAGAGAGAGAGAGAGAGAGAGAGAGAGAGAGAGAGAGAATGAGAGAGAAGAGATGGAAATACTTTAGAAATTATCTAGGCCAGAATTCTCATTTTATACATTAGGAAATGAAGTTCAAAGACATTTAGAGGCATCATTTGTCCAAGGTCACAGAGATTGTCATTGACAGAGTCAAGACCAGAATCCAGCTCTTCTTACTAGCCCAATCCTTTTCCCATGATACTGTATTGTTTCTATAAAATGAGGAGATCCAACAAGATATCTTATTCTTATATAATTTGAGCATCCATGATTCTACGATTCAGTGACATGCTTGTCCATATGGGATTAAACTACGTGTTTGTAATGTTTCAAAAATTAAGCTACTATGGGGCGGCTAGGTGCTGCAGTGAATAGAGCACTGGCCCTGGAGTCAAGAGGACCTGAGTTCAAATATGACCTCAGACACTTAACACAAAAGTAGCTGTGTGACCTTGGGCAAGTCACTTAACCCCAATTGCTCTGCATTTCCCCCTCCAAAAAAAAAAAAAAAGCAAAAAAAAATTAAGCTACTTCAACCTCTGACCTTCCCTCTCTGTACCCTCTTCCCCCTTCTATTTCCCCCCCATTATAATTCTTGCTTGTCTTTTTATGTGCATCACTACAAAAGCCTAGGCTCAGTCTTCTTGGGATTGTATCTAAAATTATAAATGTTTTCCAAATGTGGAGACGGTTTGATTATTCAGGAATAATTGTTTCAGTCTAGCGTCTTCCTTTACAGCTAAACCAGGAGGAAATGCTGACTTGTCAGATTCCTCCCCTTTGCGTTAGGAGAAAATTTAAAACCTACTCTATCCCTTTCTTTGGCCTGATATAAAAATAGAGCTTCCTTCCCCAAGTCTGGGGCTCCATAGGAATCTAACCTTGGCTTATAGCTTCCCAGAGTTATCTGAAGTACAATTTCAGGTAACTCTGGAATGGATTTTTCCCTTCTTCCTCCCTCAAAAACCAAAACAAAACTGATTCCCAGCCAACGATGAGTGAATGATAATATGCCATTTTGAATCACTTGTGATTGGCTGTATAAACAATATCTTTTCTCCTCCTTGTGTCCCGCCCTGCCCCCCCACCTCTAACCCCTAACCAAAAAAAAAAAAAAAATCTCTCTGAATGATTAAAAAAAAGAAGAAATTTATCTTACACTAAGCCAATTAATGAATGAGAGATAATGTTAAATGGAGATCCTGCCAACTGACTGGAAGGCTGCAGGCATCGCCTAGATCTTTGTGCCAGTCATCAGGTGGCAAATTCACCAAGGAGTCTGCCAGCTGTTTAACTTCATTACAGTTTATCATTATGTCTGACTTCTTTTTTTTTATTTCTACATTTAATCACCTAATATCATTTTTATTGGCTTGTCAGGATGTGGGGGAGAGTGTAGGGGGGATTCATTTCATGTCTATGTCTGTGCACTCTCTGTGGGTAAAATATTAGAGCAAGTTTATACCTTCCTCCCTTGAAAAATAAGATACAAGGAAACCAATTAAGGCCTAAGTGAATACCCAAATACATGTAATTAATATTAGCTCACACGCCAAGGCACAGCAGCAGGCTTCAGTGCAAAACTTGGCATGGTTTGGGTACGGAAGATAATGATAGAGTGAAGGAAAGCAGCCCCTTCTCAGGCCATTATTTAAGAAAGCACCTTCACAGCTCAGAGACTGCCCTCCCTTTGGGTAGGGGTACGTCTTTGTCAGTCTGACAAGATCTATCACATATTACCCAGCAATTGATCACCAGGTCCACAAGGGTCTTAATCCACTGTTTGATCACACATCAAGAAAAATTACTCTTTATGTCTCACCCGAAAGAGGGGGAAAATGCTGAGGCCCTGGCTTCAGGATTCAGCTCATTATGTTTTTGCCAATGATAGATGGGTGCACTAGGTGATTTAACTTCAAAATGATCTTTCCCCCTTCTTTAATAACAAAATACAAAAAGCTTCACAATGCATGCTTAGTGAATACCGATTTTTTGTAGGTCTCTTTTTGTTTTAGTGGGTTTATATGTACAGATGGATGGATGGGGATAGCTAGGTGGTACAGTGGATAGAGTATGGGACCTGGAGACAGGAAGACTTCCTGAGTTCAAATCTGACCTTAGATGCTCACTAGCTGTATGAGCCTGGGCAAGTCACTTAACCCTTTTTGCCTCAGTTTCCTCATCTATAAAATGATCTGGAGAAGGAAATAGCAAACCACTGCAGTACCTTTGTCAAGAAAACCCTACATGGGGACACAAAGAATAGGACATGACTGCAACTACTGAACAAAAACAGTATGAAAATAGATACTATAAGTATACATGATATGTATATATGTATTATGTATGTGTGTATGTATGTATAGACCTAAACACATGCATACATATACACATGTATAGTAACATTTTCCAGGGGAGAAAAAGCTAACCTTAATATCAGGAGACCAAGGGTAAAGGGACAGCTTATTCTGCCTATGCAAACCTGGGCAAATAATTTCACTTTTTAGGGACCTCCAAAGTAACAAAACAGTTTCTGAGTTGCATCAGTAGAGGGCATTTTCTTACTGGGAGTTCTTTATATAAATGAAGCTATGGGTACAATTCAAACATTTTTTAAAATATAGAGATGATATATTGTGCACAGAGGTTTCACTATCTCAGATGTTGACATGATATGACCACTTTCTATATGATTATTTGAACAAATAAATTTTACACAAAAAGATTTAGAATGTTTCAAGAATATGATCAAAAAAAGACCCCCAAAATTTGCTTCATAAGTGACTTTATGACCCATTAAAACTCTACTATAAACCATATCATTGTATCATGGATTCAGTTATACTGAAGGTCAAATCATGACCCGATGTGCACAGTAATGTATAGTGTAATGCTCTTTATCTCTTCCCTTTTCCTTCTCTTCTTCTCTCCCCTTCCCTTTCTCTCTCTCTCTCTCTCTCTCTCTCCCTTTCTCTCTCCATCCCTCTCTCCATCTCTCCCTCCCTCTCTCCTTTTCCCTTTTCCTCTCCCTCTCTCTCTCCCTCTCTCCATCCCTTTCTCTTTTCCCTATTTCATCTCTTCTCTGTCTCTGTCTCTGCCTCTCCTCTCTCTCTGTCTTTGCCTATCTCTGCCTCTCTCTGTCTCCTACACAGTGATTTTACAACAAAGGAATTACCTTTGTCTCCATCTACGCTATAACTGTCTGCTCCTGTATTCACAGAAAGGAGAATCATTTGCAGTGATAATAAAAATGTACAACACCAACCAAGCTATCTAGGGTTAGAAGAGACTTTCATAAACGACTGCTATGTATGTGTGCCTGTGCAAGCACACACACACGCACGCATGCACGCATGCACACACACACTCCTAAAAGGAAATCCTTTTTAAAAAATAACTCAGACATTAATTTCTGAATTTCAAGTTTTAACAAAATGTAAGCATGAACTAGAACATGTTATCTGTTCTCTGCTACAGCTGGATTGTTTGATGTCTATGCTGAAGAAAAAAATTGGCATCTCCCTGGCTGTATCTCTTCTTCACCTCTGCTAGTACTCAGCCCCTTCCTCTCCCCCTCCTTCAGTCCTTAAATGTTGTATGTCATTTTTGAATTGGAGCCTTGAGCAAATGACACTGAGGCTCCAAGAGCTCTTGTGAAATATCTGATTGGCTCATTTCTTTGTTTAATGGCACATGACTGAGGCGGCCAGAATTTCTAAGTATCAGCCATGTAGCTCTATGGTCAAGCCATGGAGCATGGGATAGGGCAGAATGTTTCAGTCATGTCTGGTTTTAGCTCTGCTAATGCAGAGAGACACTGATTGAGGCAGGACAAATATGTATATAGTTCTCCAAAAGGACAGCAGGTTGAGGTTGTTTCTACACTGGCAGTATGAAGAGCTGAATATGCCAAGATTCCAGGGAAGGAGATCCTCATATGCATCTGGGAACATTTTTTTTTTTGCAAATTCTCTATGGCATCTCTGTAAATTGACTCCTCTGGAATTCTTGCAAAAACTACTTTGCCTAGTAGAAATAGCTGTTGATCACATTTCAGCTGCTGCCAATTTAGATAATTCAAGATCACAGATTTCAGGATGATAATTTATGTCAGTGAAATAAATGTTCTTTTATTTTTTTTTTCATTTTGAACATAAACACCAAAGAAAATGGGCATTTCTGTATACATAAGAAATCAGAAGAAGATTGCACACAAAACCACGGACTTGTACTATGTATAACTTGCTTTTTCTTTTAAATATATGATAAATCCAACATATAACTTTCAAAGCTCTACTACCTACCTATGATTCTTTCTGACCTATTTTCTCCTATGCATGAAGTAAAGGATGTTTTAATGACTTTCTTTTCTCTTTCTTTTTTTCTAACCTTTACCCATCTCCTTTCTCCCTCCCAAACCACTTTGTAACAAATCTGCAGAGCCAAGCAAAACAACTGTCTGCATTGGACATGTCTGAAAATGTAAATACATCTTCTTTTCAGAAACAGTGAAGTTTTCAAGCAGAATTATCCAGATTTGTTACTGTTTAGTCATTTTTTTCAGTTGTGTCTGACTCTTCATGACCACTTTTGGGGTTTTCTTGGCAATGATACTGGAATGGTTTGCCATTTCCTTCTCCAGCTCATTTGAAAGATGAGGAACTGAGGCAAACAGGGTTAAGTGACTTGCCCAAAGTCACATAGTTAGTAAAGGTCTGAGGGCACATTTGAACTCAGGTAGTCCTGGCAGTAGACCTGGTACTCTATCCACCTGGCCTCCCAATTATCCAGGTACTTAGTCCAGTTTTACCATATCCATATTGATTATCTTCCTCTTTACTTTGTGCTTGGTGAACCATATATTAATATCTGCAAAATTGATCTACTTTTCATTATTTCCAATTTGGCTTACAGAATTTCTCCAATCCAGTTGGAAAGAATTATATTTGTATGTATGTATGTATATCTGGCTAGCTAGCTAGATGTGTGTATATATATATGTATATCTATCTATCTATCTATATATATATACGTGTGTGTATATATATATATGCGTGTGTATATATGTATATATATATACATATATATATATATACACATATATATAATGTATGTATTATGTATTTTTAGAGTTGATGTCATAAGCCAGAGACTGGGCTTGCATTCTCAACAACGGAATGCATTTGGAGACTGATGACTATAGCTTTCAACCAAATTAGGGTTACAAATTCAAGGTGAAGCCAGGAAACAAGCATCTATTAAGCTCCTTCTAGATGCCTGGCACTATACTAAATGCTAGAGATACAAATATAAGCTAAAATGAGATAAAATGAGATAATGCTTATAAAGCACTTAGCACAGTCTAATTTGCACTTAATAAATACCTATTCCCTTCTCCCTTCAAAGAGAAAGATAGTCCCTGCCCTCAAGGAGCTTACAATCTAAGAAAGAAGACAAGACACAGAAGCAAGCTGTAAAGGTGGGATGGGACAGTGCTGAAGGTAGGGGGTGCTGAAGTCTAGAAAGCCAGAAGCACAGCCAGGAATAGAAACAAAAATGAAAACTTGGCTCATGAATGACTCTATAAAAGTTGGTCAGACTGGATCTTTCCCCAAAATGAGACCCCAGGAAGTACTCAGTAATGGGATTGGCATAGCAAAGGGATGTTCTAGGGTGAGACTGTAAATGAGTCATGGTATTGAAATGTGGACATTCAGAAGCACAGATGGAAGGGAATTTAAAACTGAAAAGAGATCCTTAAGGCTCATTCAGTCTAACCCTTTCACTCTTCAGATAAGGAAACTGAACCCCCAAAAGAGTTAAGAGACTTGGCCAAGGACATATAGGTAGTAACATGGGGTTCAAACCGAGATTCTTTCATTCTAAAACAAAACCCCCAAAGCAAGCATTCTCTCCAATGTATTTGAAAAAGTAAACTCTAACTTTCGATGTTGTTCAGTCATTTTCAGTCATGTCTGACTCTTTGTGACCCCATTTTGGGATTTGCTTGGTAAGAATACTGGGGCAGTTTGCTATTTCCTTTTCCAGTTCATTTTACAGATGAGGAAACAGAAACAGAGTTAAGTGACTTGTCCAGGGTCACACAGCTAGCAAGTGTCTGAGGCTGGGTTTGAACTCAAGTATTCCTGACTCCAGGGCCAGTGCTACCCTGCTGCTCCAAAATTTCTAATTTATTTGGAATTACAATAATATCTTTGGGTTGTCCTTTTCTGCCACCACCATATCCTAATTTTTAAAAATTAATTTATTTTTATTTATTTTATATATTCATTTCCATAAGATTTTGAGTTTCAAATTTTCTCCTCCTTCCTCTCCTCCCCCCTCCCTAAGAGGGTGTGCAATCTGATATAGGCTCTACTTACACATTCATACTAAGCCTATTTTCACATTTCACATTAGTCATGATGTAAAGAAGAATTAGAAATAATAGGAGGAACCATGAGAAGAAGAAACAAAACAAAACAACAAAAGAAAAGGAGAGCAAATAATGTGCTTCCATCTGCATTCAGGCTCCAAAGTTCTTTCTCCTATGGATAGCATTTTTCGTCATGAGTCTTTTGGAATTGTCTTAAATCCATGCATTGCTGACAGGAGCTAAGTCTATCAAAGTCAGTCATCACACAATGCTGCTGCTACTATGTACAATGTTCTTCTGGTTCTGCTCATTTCACTCAGCATCAGTTCATGTTTAAGTCTTTCCAGGTTTTTCTGAAGTCTGCCTGCTCATCATTTCTGATAGCACAATAGTATTCCATTACATTCATATACCACAACTTGTCCAACCAATCCCCAATTGATGAACATTTGATCAATTTCCAATTCTTTGCCACCACAAAAAGAGCTGCTATAAATATTTTTCGTACATGTGGGCCCATTTCCCGTTTTTATAATCTCTTTGGGATACAGTCCTAGAAGTGGTATTGTTGGGTCAAAAGGTACATACAGTTTTATAGCCCTTTGGGCATAATTCCAAATTGCTCTCCAGAATGGTTGAATCAGCTCACAACTTCACCAACAATGATGCATTAGTGTTCCAATTTTCTCACATCTTCTCTAGCATTTATCGTTTTCCTGTTTTGTCACGTTAGTCAATATAATAGTTGTGATGTGATGCCTCAGAGTTGTTTTGATTTCCATTTCTCTAACCAATAGTGATTTAGAGTATTTTTATATGATTTAGAACATTTTTATATGACTACAGATAGCTTTAATTTCTTCATCTGAAAACTGCCTGTTCAAATCCTTTGACCATTTATCCATTGGGGAATGACTTGTATTATTATAAATTTGACTCAGTTCCCTATATATTTTAGAAATGACGCCTTATCAGAGACACTAGTTGCAAAAATTCTTTCCAAGTTTTCTGTTTCCCTCCTAATCTTGGTTGCATTGGCTTTGTTTGTATAAAAACTTTTCAATTTAATGTAATCAAAATTATGCATTTTGCATTTCATAATGTTATCTATCTCTTGTTTGGTCATAAATTCTTCTGTTCTCCATAAATCTGACAGGTAAACTGTTTCTTGTTCTCCCAGTTTGCTTATAGTATCAGCCTTCAGATCTTAATCGTGTACCCATTTTGACTTTATTTTGGTATACAGTATAAGATGTTGGTCTATGCCTAGTTTCTGCCATACTATTTTCCAGTTTTCCCAGCCATATCCTAATTTTAAAAAAATAATTAAAACATTAAAATCAATTTTGTTTCAACACTTTCCCAACACATTCTAGGGGTAATAGGAGATGGGGGGTGGTGGTAGTAGCAAGGGGGCAGGTCTCAAAAACAGACTGGAATCACTCAGTTCAAAAGAATGAATGATACTATCGTATTTGTGGGCTATGTTACCATATGGGGGACCAACTGTAGTTAGCTGTGGTTGAGTATAGGATACATTTGGGGTACTCCTGAGTACCATACCTGAAGACTTGGTCCTGATCACCCATACATTTAATCTGATTTCCCCATCAAAATTTCCACATAGTTCTGTACACGGAAAGAGGTTAGAGTTGGCTAAGAGCCAGTCAGTATAGATGTCACACCACTAAAAAAGATGAGCTTAGAAACATGCCTGGAAGTTTCCGTTTTTATTTTAAGCAAATACAAGCTGAAGATTAACACTTGGCTGACCCCAGTTCCCAAATGCTAAATGTAATGTTTGGAGCAATATAACACCCTGACATGCCCCAGGTCCTTAGAATGGAGTAGTGTTTTCAAACATCCCTTGATTTTCCCAACCTTGGGGGCTTTTTCCGGATGAGTGTGATCTACTGACTGAAGAAATAATGATGTCCAAATCCCAGCCAAATGCCTCCTGATTCCCTCCCCCTCCTCACACCCCCAATTCTTTTTACCCGGTTGCAGTGATGAGAACTTGATGCTAGGTAGCTTCTTATGGGCTCCTGAGCAGTTGATTAAAAATAATATGTTGGTATCATTTATTAAGTTTGCATAATCAACTGCCCAGGAAGCATTTAGAACAAACAACCACTTTGATGCCAAAAACCATGTGAGTAAGCAATCAGCTCAAATCATGGGAGAGACAATTAAATTTTCATGTATCATAAATGAAATATCCATTAGGGACCTTTTCCAGTGACCTCCAGGTTCAGCGATTCCTGGGACCAAAAGCCCCATCCTCAATCCTGTCCCCGTTCTGGCCTGTGACACAGATTTCAGGCATTGCGAAGGGAGAAGCCCTGCAACAGTAAACAAATGTAACTAGTTTTGGAGAGCTGCTATTGACAGTAAAATTCTAATTTTACTCTTGCTCCCAGAACAGATGTACCTCAGAGTCCATAGACTGCAATACTTAACTGCAGCTACTCAGCTGTGACCTTCAGCCCCAGGCTCCCTGCAATAAAATTTTCATGCAACCATATGGAAGAATATTTTAATAGAGATTTACTGTCAGTAACTGTCCCAAAGGAGCAAATAAGGAAGCTGTAACATATTGCGTACAGTAAATCAAGGGGACTTCAATGGAAAAACGAAGCCTCCCTGAGGCTAGCATCTTTACAATTACAGGCAACACTTTGTACAAATATGTGTACAAAGGACTAGATATGCACTCAGTTAAGCAGCTCAAAATGGTTTCGATTTGGAAATATATTTATTTAGAATTTATTTATTGGATTTTATAAGTGGCAGGCACTTACCTGTCAGGGCTGAGTGCATGTGGCTCACTTCCCCAAGGCTTCTAGGACGGAAGTGAGTGGAGGTGACATTCCCACCTGGGGGAGGTGGCAGCCAGGGCTGCTCCACACCACAGACATTGCCTTCACAGCCAAGGACAGACATTAGGACCAGAAGATTGTGAGCTGGAAGGGACCTCACACATCATCCAGTCCAACGTCCCTGGGATTTATGTGGCCTGTGTCTAAAGAGGCCTAGGGAAACTGAAAACTGAAAAATTCAAGCAAACTCGTTATTTGGGAAGCATAGATATTCCAAATCCTAGGTGTGGTGCAGGATTCTTAGACAATATGATAGAAATGTAAGCCCTGAAGGGAATTTAAATCATCTGTTCCAATTTCCTCATTTTAGAGATGAAGAAAATAAGGCCCAGAGAAATGAAATTAATCCCCTAAGGGCATGTGGCAAAGTTAGCACAAAATGGCTGCAACATGTTGTAGGGGAGTGGGCACCAGGAGCAGAATCAGAAGATGCAGGATGTGGGGAAGGATGCTTTTTGGCTTGACCAAGGACACTCTTCAGGGAATGGGCATGTAGAGGTATTTTTTTTTATGTGTTAAAATCCCCTCTAGGAACTAAACTTACTCCCACAACTCATACTCTCATTATGAGCTGAGTTCCCCAGAGGAGAGCTGCCACCCAAGTTCTTGCTAGGTTAGCCTGTTCCTTTCCTTTAAGATCTCTCTCGTTCCCTCTCTCTCTCTCTCTCTCTCTCATTCTCTCTCTCTCTCTCTCTCTTTCATTCTCTCTCCTTTTCTCTTTTCTTATCCCCCTCTTTTCCTCTCTCATTCTCTCCCTATCCCTCCCTCTCTCCCTTTCTCTCCCCTCTCTCTCCTCTTTTCTTATCTTTCTCTCTCCTCTCCCTCTCTTTTTCTCTCTCTCATCTCTTTCCTAATCCCCCTTTCTCTTTCCTTCACCTTCCCTCCCTCTCTTCCTCTTCTCTTTCCTTATCCACCCTCTCCTCTCTCTCACATCTGTATCTGTCTATCTCAACTATTGGTTATCTTTCTATTCACATACATGTATTCATACATGCATATCTATGTACATACTTATATATGTACATACACATACATATAAATATATGCATATGTAATATGTCATGTCATGTCATATCATATCGTATATACAGTTATTTGTATATTGTCTCCCCCATTAGAATGAGGGTTCCCTGTGGGCATGGATCATACTTTTCCCTTCTTTGTATCACCAGCTCTTAACACAGCATCTGGTATATGTTATCATTGTTCAGTCATTTCAGTCATGTCTGATTCTTCATGACCCCATTTGGGGTTTTCTTGGAAAATCTTTGTTAATTTACCGATTAACTGACTGGCTAAACTGTATAATCTTGGGCAATTCACTTAATCTCTCTGGGCCTGAGTTGCTTCATCTATAAAATGGGGGGGAGGTGCGGTGGTGATAGACGAGATTATCACTAAAGTCCCTTCTAGCTATGAATCTACTATCCTGAATCCCAGGTATCTCTTCAGCCTCATGCATTTACTGTTTCCTCATGTAATTCCTTCAAAGAAGTTAGTAACAAGAATACTTGCAATCTGAAGACCTGAGATCAGGAGCTGCACTTTCCAGCTTTGTGACCTTCAGAACAACATGTAATCTCTCTCTCTACCTTAGTTCCCTCACCTATAAAATGAGGCCACCCTGCCCTGGGTACCTTATTTGTGAGAAGCAAATAAAAGTATGAACATTATAACCACAAGTTGCTATATAACACAGGCTACCATCAGACACAGCCTGGGACCATGAAAAGGGAACTGGTGTCCCAGCGACTAATGGGCATTGGACAAGGTGGAACCAGATAGTCAAGAGGGCCTCCTCTTATCTCTTCCTTCCCCCTTTTCATTTAAACACCATCAATCCATAGAGAAGATCTCAGACTGAGCTGCAGAAGATGGAATCGTGATAGAAAGTAAATAACTCACCGCCTGCACCTCTCTCTGAGCGTGAGTGCATGGCTGCTATCATTCCACCATTTCCTTCCTTTGCTCTTGCCCCGACTATTAAGAGCATTTCTGAGATCAGATATTTGTTTCCTTGAGGGCAAACAGTGCAGTCATTTCTCCCTTCCACTCAGCTGATGGAAACTCTAATACGAGGGGCCGTAATTCAGAGATAAATAGACCGAACAGTATCTGTGACAGTTCATATTTTATCATGGGAGAGAAGGCCTGAAACCTAAAAACTCAGGCGTAGGAGGCGTGTTATGGAAGCCTCCTCATGTGATGATGTGCTCATGGTACATAATGAGAGGGAAAAAAAAAATGCTCAGTAGCCAAGTGAAGATCAAAATATCCAAGTGACTGAAAATAGGCAGCCGGACAGGTGATAAATCTTGATGTTTTCTTAAATGCCTGTGGGTTGTCGCATTTGACAAAGAGAGATCACAATGGAACAATTGTCATACCTGATAAATGAGTCTGGGGAATTTTATTCTTCTGTTGCAGAGATCTTGGTTACTATGAAACTCAGGTAATACGCACACACATACAGGCCCCAAACAGGTTAGGTTAGGCACTCAGCAGCTTATGTTGACTAATCAGAACTTGGCTGAGCATTCTAAGCTAACAGGGGAGAAAGAGAGAGGAAGAGAAAGACATCTGTTCACACCATCGGGTTAATTTCTGAGTCATTCAGCTGGGTTCTCTGGCCCTGTGCCTCTCTACAGCTCAACTCTCAATGGCTAGGGCTCATTCTCCTTTGAATCAGTGGTCGTCTCTCTTCTTTGCTTTTTGCGAGATGATGATGCTTGAAGCAACTTCAGTGCTATCTCTCTGTGCCCATGGCATCCTAAAAGTGGATGTCTGTGTTTTTTGCTAGACAGATTCACTTCTATTGAGCAAGGAGCTCTACTGCAAGACATCATGGTCCAGGGGGCAGAGAAAATCCCCTCTCCCCTAATGCCATCTGCTAGAATAACAGGGAGGTCACATTGAAATATCACTAGACTGTCCTGTCTGCTCCTCTGATAGACTATAAACTCCCTGAAGGCAAAGACTGTTTCTTACCTCTTTTTGTATTCCCAATGGGCTTAGCACAGTGCCAGGAAGATTGACAGAATTTGCACATATTAATTCATTACCTCACATCTCTGTGAGGTAATAATTATTCCCCACATTTTACAAATGAGGATGAGAAAAGCTACATGATTTGCTCCGAAGTAGTATAACAGATAAGAGACCTCACTTGGAATCAGGAAGACCTGAGTTCAAATCTGACTACAGAGCTGTACTAGCTGTGTGATATAGGGCAAGTCACTTAACATCTCTTTGCCTCAGTTTCCTCAACTATTAAATAGAGATAACAATATCACTCTCCTTGCAAGATTGTTGTGAGGATCAAATGAAGCACCTGTAAAAAACTTAGCATAGTGTCTGACACGTAGTAGGTGCTTTACATGTGCTAGCTCTTCATTATTGTTATTTAGGGCCATATAGCTAGTGAGTGTCTGAGATAGGATTTGAACCTCGGTTGTGCTGATTCCAAGTCCAGGGCTGTATGGGCTACTCTGTGCTGCCCCTCTCATTACTTTCCATAGTAAACATTCCCCTTGTATCAGGCTGATATCCCAAATGTCCTCTACAGACCAAGTTCATTCTTTCCTGTTTGCTTTGATTCATTTTCTTTCCCCACTTGAAATGTCCAGGCTACATGATTTTCCCAGAGGCAGCTGGTAGCTCAGTGGATAAAGCATTGGGCCTGAAGTAAGGAAGATGCAAGTTCAAATCCAGCTTCAGCCACTTCCTAGCTGTGTGACCCTGGGCAAGACACTTAGCTTCTGGCTGCCTGACAAAATGGATCCACTGGAGAAGGAAATGGCAAACTACTCCAGCATCTTTGCCAAGAAACCCCCAAATGGGCTCACAAAGGGACCAGATACAACTGGACAACAACATCACAACCTACTCCAGATAATAGGGGTCTCTACTCTCTGTGAACTCCTGTTGTACTAATAAGCAATCCCACACTGCTTAAGACTTAGTCTTTCTCCAGTTATTTCCTATTTGCATGTCTTGTCTCCCCAACAAAATGGTGGAGACGACAGAGTGGAGTGGAAATAGGCACTGAATTTAGACCTGGCCGGCTTGGCCACTTATTAGCCATGTGACTGAGAAAGCTGTCTCTGATGCTCAGTTTCTTAATCTACAAAAGAGGGAAAATGATACTTGTATCATGTTGCGCGTTGCCCGTTGCCTTCTGGAATAGATTAAATGAGGTAATTATGTTACACACTCCGTAAAACTGTGTTAAACAAAGAATCAGAATTTAGAGCTGGGAAGAGCCTCGGTGGTCATGCAGTCTCACCCTTCATTTTATAGAGGAGAAACCTGGAGGTGTCTTTCCACCTTCAAGTGCTCCATGATGACTATTAGCTGAAGAAAGGAAGTAGACTGGGACAGCTAGGCGCTGCGGTGGTTGGAGAGAGGGGCCTGGAATCAGGATGAGTCATCTTCCTGAGCTGAAATCCAGCCCCAAACACTTACTGGCTGTGTGACCCCAGGCAAGTCACTTAACCCTGTTTACCTCAGTTTCCTCATTTGTAAAATGAACTAGAGAAGAACATGGCAGACCATAAAAGCATCTTTGCCAAGAAAATCCCAAATGCGGTCACAAAGAAACAGACACAACCGAAACCGCTTAACAGCAATAACAAAATTTGAGAGAAACTTCTCAGGAAGAAGTTTATTTTTCAATGTAGCATTTCACCTTCTCAGGGTTCATTTACAAACAGCAAGATCACAAGCTCTGAAAACTTCTATTGGGACAGCAGACTCATAATGCATCTGGATGTCATTGGTGGTAGAAGTAGGGAAACAGCCCTGGAGCTATTTCTATAACTCAGTCAAATCTATCCATCCCTCGAATCATCTACTCATCCATCTCCATATGTATACATTTATGTACACACAACTGAACATATATACTTGCAGTCGTTTAAGCATGCGTATATGTATTTCTGTGTGTATATATACATGTATGCACACGTGTATGCATATGCAGGGTTCAAAAATTTCTGTGCAGTTTCAGGTTATTAAGGATTAAAACTATACTAATATATTTTATGCATATATTTTAAATATTTATGTATATACACATACATAATAGATACCTATGTGTGTATATATGTACATATATAGTGTATATATATATGTATATATATATATATATATATATACACATCCACATATATTTGCACACAGTATTCCAAAAATAATATATATATGGTAAAATAAAAAATCATATATAATACATGCATGTATAATTTTTTAATTTAAATGTATATTCATATACATATATATTTTAATGACTAATTCCAGGCATTGAGTGCCTTGTCACTGAGAGGACTTGTGGCCCAGATGGATGACTACCAGGAAGGGGTGGAATAGAGAAGATTTTAGCATTGTACAGGAAGTTATTCTAACTAGATGATCTACAGAGCTATATAGACTGCAAGAGTCTATGAGGCTAGCATAAATAATTGACTGAATAAAATCAATTGCTTTCAAAACAATTAGTTTGAAAAGTGTTCTTTTGTTGCACCTATACAAAGTGCCTTTTAATATTCATTTAAATTCACCTAAATAGTGACTTTGAAAACAATAAAATTATTGACCATTATTATTACAATTTATTATTCAGGTAACTAAAAATATATAATCAATCAATCAACAAGTACTTAATTACGTGCCTTCTACGTGCTAGGCACTGTTCTAGATACTGGGTATATAAGTGCAAAGTTATTAACAGGTAGTTAGACCAAGGTCAACATAGTTTATAAACTGATCTGAACGTGTAGACACAATCATAAAGGACTAGAAAAACTAATATTGTTCCAGGAACATGTATCTACAATTTAATTAACCCATAGATTTAACTAGGCTGGCTACTGTGCCCATTTTAATACATAGATATTTATTCACCTATTAGTCTTGTCAGTTTTCCTGCCTGTGATTTTTTTTAAGCTCCGGTATATGAAGTGAAACAGAAGGATTTATTATTCCCAAGGGAGGCATAGAAAACTACATTGCTGAGAGCCCCCTGCCAAGGACTAATTGTTTTAAATGAAGCTCCAAATTAGAAGAGTCAGAACAGGTGTTGTGAAAAGAGCACTGAACTGTGAGTCAGAAGAGCTGAGTTCTAGTCCCAGGAAAGCCATTTTCTTGTTGTTTGATTTTGGACAAATCACTGACTATCTTTGAATCTCAGTATTCTCATCTCTAAAATAACAAGCCACAGTGGCACCGGGGCTAAAATGCTGGACCTGGAGTCAAGAAGACCTGAGTTCAAATGTGACCTCAGATACTTACCAGCTGTGTGACCCTCAGCAAGTCACTTAACTTCTGTCTGCCGCTGTTTGCTCAACTATAAAATGGAGATAAATAAAAGCACGTTCCTCTCGAGGTTGTTGGGAGAATCAAATGAGCCCTCAGAACACTGCCTGGCACATAGTAGGTGCTTAACAGATATGTGTTCTCTTCTCCTTACTTGACGGTCTTTAAGATTCCTCCAGTCTCTTAGTTGTGGGGAGTCCATATGGCTAGGAATACTCTGGTTGTGTTTACAGGATGTCAAACATCCAAATGAATACCATTTCCTTGGCTGGGTCAGCTTCCTCCTCTTCTATTGAATCAGTTACAAGGATTCTATTCTTGTTGCTTTTCTATCTCAATACTCCTACCCCTGATCGGTTCACGGCCTTCCTTCTCATTTCTGCCTCCTGGCTTCCCCAGCTTCAAGTCCCAGCTACAATCCCACCTTTTATAGAAAGCCTTTTCCCATCACTCTTAATTCTAGTTTTTCCCTTCTGTCAATTATTTCCAATTTATCATATATGTGTATATATATATGTTTAATGTGCTTTACATGTTATATATATATGTTAATGTGTTTTACATATTATATATGTGAATAATGTGCTTTACATGTTGTCTCCTCTGTGGGCTCTTTGAGAGCAAGGACTATCTTTTACCCTTCTGTTTTATTCCCAGTACTTAACACAATGCCTAGCACACAGTAGGTACTTAATAAATTTATGTTGACAGACTGTGTCTACACCTCTTCCAAGCGAATGATGCATAAATCTCTATCTCCAATACTGACTCTTCTCCTGACACATATTACTCCTCTTCAGACTTATATTTCTGTTTGCTTACTAGGTGTATCCATCTAAATGTCCCTTTGTCACCTCAAAAGCAACACGTCCAAAGCAAAGTCCCATAAAACCTGCCCTTCCTTACAACTTTCCTGTTTCTTTAAGGACACTATCACTCTCCAAGTCACATGGGCTCGAAGCTTCAGAGCTTTTTCTTACTCCCCATATCTAGATAGCCATTAAATCTTAAGTGTTTTGACTCTACAATTATCTTTCTCAGTCATGCTCCTCTATCCAACTTTTCTGCCATCATCCTGGTTCAGGCTTTCAATACTTTTCTTCTAGACCAGAGGTGTCAATTATATAGCCAGTGGCCTACATGTGGCTCACAAATACTCCTGAGTACAGTCCAATCGGATCAAAATGTGATTGGGAAACGTTTAACAAAATAAATAAAAATGCAAGAAAACATAGATAACATCACATTTTAAAACTAAGTTAATCTGTGGCCTAGAAAGATCTCCATGCACAGAGAGTAATCCCCATTTCTATCTGCATTTGACATCACTCTTCTAGGCTACTGCAATAATCTCTTTGTTTCCTCAGTCTCTAGTCTCTCCCTTCATAATAACAATAACTGGTATTTATAATATTTTATATATTTTAGCTCCAGTGAGTATGATGCAGAAGAGTCGAGTGCACCTGTTTAGTAATAAGGACCAGCATGTTGATCCCTGGTGATTATTCCCTCCAACCAACCCCAGTCTACGCTCTTGGCTTTCAGAGAGTTGGCTGCCTCTCCTTCCTAGCTCTGCTCCCTCCTGGGTATCAGTGTTTATCTCCTAAGATAAAGATTTAGTGTAAGAAGATTCAGCCATCAGACCCTTGGCTCCGGCCCTCATTCTATCTTTGCTGAGAACTTTCTTCTAGTTCTTTCAGCATTGCATGGATACCAGTGGAGGTTGAATGCCAATGGAGCATGTCTATTACTTATCTTAGTATATGACTGAACCCCTCCTTTTCTAATCATATAACTTCCTCTCTGGTAATATCCTTAATAACATTTCTACAGAATTCTTTGTTGTTTTTATGCTGTATTATGTCTACTCGTGCTGACCATGTGCCTCCCCTATCATTTTTTGGATGATCTACTCTTTTAATTCTTCAGAGACCATGAAATTCTAATACTTACAGGCGTGCAACTAATTCAAAAAAGTTTGACTTAAGTATCCACATAGAACAAACTAAATGGATGTAGAATCCCTTTTATCCAAATTGTGATATGTAATTGGTCGGACAACCTATAGCCTTAGTCCATCATTATCAGTACTTTGGACAGGCACTACAAATAGATGAGAGATTGGAATCAGGAATGAAGAGGAAAAAATGAAGAGATGATATAGCCTAGGGAAAGATTTGCAGGGTTTTTAATATTGTCAGGATTTTCCCTGAAATGAAAACTCATCTTTTTAGCACTGGCATTCTTCTAGTGATGTTATATGGCTATTGGTCTTTTTTTCCATAAAAATTACAAAAGCAAACCTTTGTTATCTGTTGAAATCATCACAATTTCTGCTGGAAAAGATGTGAATATGAGGAGTTTGGGGGTTATAAATCATATGTGATTTATGGCTAAATATAAATCATTGTATGAGATAACGATGCATTAAAATGAAATTTTGCCATTTTTGTTCCCTTGAAACTGCAATTTTCTGGTACCTATCTCACAGCTTAGCTCTATGAATGAGTTTCAGGTGAACTGACTGGATTTTTTGGTTGTTTTCTTGGTCCTCAGCCACATATAAAAGGTCTATTAGATGATGATCAAACAGTTAACAGTTCTTGAATTGGTTCTGAGCCTTGGTTCTGTATTTCTGAAATGTAAACACTAATGGTTGTTCTCCACCTTGGCTCACATGTATATTTAGAGTATATTTATGTGTATATTTTATCTTGTTAGGAAATAAAAAGTCTTCTTTTCAAAATTCTAGCATTCTGGGCAAAGATATTAATTAATTTGAAAGTAGTAACATTGATAATTATTAGCTTTTTTTTAATAGTTCATGGAATCACAGATTTGAGAGTTGGAAGGGACCTTAGTAACCACCAAGTCTTACCCATACATCAAAGGAATCCCCACCATAACATACTTAATAAGTAAATGGTTTTTCAATCTCTTCTTGAAGACCTCAAAAGAGGGAAAACACACCACCCCTCAAAGTATCCCATTCCACTTTGGGGCATCTCTAATTGTTGGGAAGTTTTTCCTGACATCAAGCCTCAATTTGTCTCCTTGCAACATCCACTCATTGATCCTGGTTCTGCCCTCTGGGGTCAAACACTAGTTGAGTCCCCTCTTCATTTAATAGCTTTTTCAAATACTTGTAGGTCATTATTATGTTCCCCTGAATCTTCTCTTCTCCTAGTCAAACATACCTATGTCTTTAAAGCAATCATCACATGACACAAGCTATTGACCTTTTGCTACCTTGGGTCCCTCATGGTGCCCTGAACTAAACACAGTACTCCAAATGAGGATTAATGAAGGCAGAGTAGGAATATCACCTCCCTGTTCCTGGAAGTAGGCCCCTCCTAATGCAACATAAAATTACATTGGCTTTTTTTTAGCTTCTATATCACACTGCTGGCCCATATTGAACTTGATAAATCCCCCAGATCTTTTTGGAAGCCAGTGCCTTCTATCCACATCATCTCTAGCTTACACTTGTGAAGGTGATCTTTTTTATATACAAATGCAAGACTTTACATTTATCTCTATTGAATTTCATCTTGTCGGGTTCAGCCCAAAGGTCTGAGAGCTTGTCAGCATCCTTTTGGATCCTGCTTCTGTCATCCAGTGTGTTAATTATCCCTCTTAGCTTTATTTCATCTATAAATTTTGCAAGCATACCGTCTCTGTATTCATCCTTGGTTGTTGTTCAGTCATTTCAAAGATGTTGGATACTTTGTGACCCTATTTGAGGTTTTTTTTGTCAAAGATACTGTAGTGGTTGGCCATTTCCTTCTTCAGCTCATTTTACAGATGAGGAAACTGAGGCAAACACAGTTAAGTGACTTTCCTAGGACCACATAACTAATAAGTGTCTGAGGCCAGATTTGAACTCAGGATGAGTCTTCCTGACTTCAGGCCCAACATCCTATACATTGTACCACCTAGCTGCCACATCTTTATCCTAACCATTGACAAAACTGTTAAACAACACAAGGACATCCTCAGATCCCTAGAATACTCCACTAGAGACTTCAGACCTGGCACTCTATCCACTGTACTACCTAGCTACCCCTCATCACTTAATACTTGGATTATTTCTATAGCCTCCTGGTAGGTCAACCTGCCACAAGTGTTTCCACCATTCCAAACCACCCCCATTCAACCAGCAAAAGTAATTTTCCTAAAATTCAGGTCTGATCATACCCCTTCCCAACTCAATAAACTCCAGTGACTTCTTTTTGCCTATGGGAGCAAATACAAAACTATTCTGTTTGGCATTCAAAGCTTTTTATAACCTAGCTCCCTCCTACCTTTCCAGTTTTCTCATACCCTATTCTCCAGCATGTAGTGTTTGCTCTAGTGACACTGGCCTCCCGGCTGTTCCACAAACAAGATACCTCATCTCTCTGTCGTGGACGTTGTCTCTGCTTATCCCCTGTGCTTGGAATGGGATCCCTCCTTTACTCCAACTACTGACTTCCCTGGCTACCTTTAAGTCCCAATTAAAATCCTGCCTTCTATAGGTAGCCTTCCTTAACCCCTCTTAATTCCAATGTCTTCCCTCTCTTGTTCCTATTTATCCTGTACGTAACTTGTTTTGTATCTATCTTTTTGCATTTTGTTTCCCCCACTAGACTGTAAACCTCTTTTTGTGTCCCCAGCACATAGCACAATGCCTAGTACATAGTAGTCGCTTAATAAATGTTGACCAATTATAGTATTATACCATTTTAGCACATTTGACAAGTCTTTGTCAAACAAGTCCATCACTTCTTTGAATGCCTTCAGTAAGGAGAACCCACTCCTACCTCCTGAATCATCCCATCCCACTTTTGGATAGTTCTAGTTAAGAAGTTTGGGTTGTTTTTTTTTATTTTTCCCTTAGATCAAGTCTATATTTGCTTCTTTGACATTTCTGCTCATTTTCCATAGTTTTATACCCTGGTTCTAACAATAACAAGTCTAATCTCTTTCATATAACTGGCCTTCAAATGCTTAGCAACAGTTATCACTTCCTTCCCAAATCTTTTTTCCAACTAAAACCTCGTTTTTAAAACCTAAAAACCTCTCATTTACTGTACCAGATAAAATTTTTTATCACAAGCAGTATTCCAAAATAAAAATTGGAACAGCTAGGTTTTGTGTAAGATTTTTCAGAGGCAAAATCACCCAAAATAAAGTTGGATTTTTTTTTCTTTTTTGTGTTTTGGAGGGGGGAAGGCAGGGACACTGGGGTTAAGTGACTTGTTCAAGGTCACACAGCTAGTAAGCGTTAAGTGTCTGAGGCAGGATTTGAACTCAGGTTCTCCTGACTCCAGGACCGGTACTCTATTTACTACTCCACCTAGCTGCCCCTAAAATAAAGTTTTTGAAAGACACTGGGAACAGAGCAAGGACAACTATGAAAAAGATCACCCACCCACAGTTATTAGAAGAACCAAGCATTTTCTTTTCCTGAGAGATGAGGAAGCTAACTAATACTGTGTGTAGTGAACATCTGGATGAAAAGTAAAAGTGAAAACAATGATCCAGATGCTTTCTTCATCAAGCATTTTAAATATGTGGGTATATCCAGTTGATGAACTGAATTCTTTTTTTTTTTAACTTTTCTTCTTATATTAATACTAATATAGTATTACATACTACATGTAATAGTATGTTACATACAATAATAACTAACATGTTTATAGCACTCAGTATGTGTCAAGCATTGTGTGCTAAATGCTTTATAATTATTATTTAATTTGATTCTCACAACAACCCTAGGAAAGAGATGCTATTACTACCTCCATTTTACAGATGAGGAAAATGAGACAACAGAAGTTAAGTGACTTGCCCAAGGTCACACTGCTAGTAAGTGTCTGAGGCTAGATTTGAATTCAGGTCTTCTCGACTCTATCCACTGCATCACCTCACTGCTCCAATTAAGTCATTCTTTTTCCCCCATATCTGTTCTTGCATTCACCCCCTAAAACATTCCAGGGAAGTCAGTGAAGAAAGTATATTTTACTTTACTAAGCCTACTTAGTGCACACAGAATAGAAGTGCACTTGGGAAGTGTTCTTTCCATTAGACCAGATTTTTCCTGGTATCTAAGGTAGTGATTGTCTTGATGGTGAACAGCGGATAGAAGCGATAAGATGAAAATGTCCATTTCATGCCAACAGGGAGCCCACCTTTCTCTAAAGAGAATGAGCAAGTTAGAATTCAATGCATTGACAACTATCACATCTCAGCAAGAGAGGACCTCCTCCCAGCATTCCTCCCACCATGTGTCCTCCTTCTCCCCCATTGCTCCTGCCAAGGAGGGGAAGAGGAGATTAGGAGAGTGCCACAGGAGCTGACTCAATATTTATGTTTTTATGTGAGATGATTTGGGTTATTAGCATCAGTGGACACATTCTGTTTCCCCTGTGTAGCAACAGCAGGTGATTTCCCCTCCCCCACTAAAAATATCTGGCCCACGACCAATTCCAAAATTAAACATTTGTTTGCCAGACATGCACAGCTGTAATTGGCCCGCTGCTGGTTTGCTGCATAACATGCCACCTGCTAGCTCCTTTTCCAGAGAAGAGGAAGGGAAGAGGAACCGAATGAAGACTCAGTCCAGGGAGTAATTAAGAAGCTCTCTCTCTTTGCTACCTTCTCTCATCCTCCTGTGTTCACCCCAAAGATGCTGCAGGAACACAGACAAATTTGCCTTCACATAACAGTTGGGGCAGGTATAATATTTTGCTACTTGCCAAATGGCAGAAAGAAAACATATTGGTTCTTCCCAAAGGTTAAGCTTCTTTGGGTAGAGGGAGGGAGTCATTTACAATATGACTAGGTTAAATCAACTTCTGTTATGACAATTATCTATGTGATGGGAGGAATAAACCATCCCTCATTCCAAAAAAGATGAATGTTAGATGAGTAATTCGTCATCACACGGGTTTTCTGCCTAGAGTAAAAGAAGGAGATTCTGAAAATGATTGAAGTTTTGCTAAAAATGAATAAACCCGAACCAAAAAGCCTTTAGAAAGTTCTGTTATGGTTTCAGTTTCACTAGTATTTTTTTAAGTTGCTGGAGGTAATTTCCTTCTGCTATATAATCCATTGTTTTCTAAGAGAAATTTCATAAAAAAGTGTTTTTGGGGGTTTTTTATTGCTGAACTGAAGCTGGTGTGATGAAAACAATAAAAATTCTTGTGTGAAAGTATTTCTTTCTTGGCTTTTAAGACAGCCAGGGGAATAAGATAACAAATGTACCACCATCCAGAGATGGCCAAAGCCAAGTGGAATGGGAAGGTTCAGGGGTTCAAAAGCCTCAACTTCAGTGCTGAACCTGGGAGGAGTGATGTAGAAGCATATTTTGGGGGTGATGTCTATATCTGGCTTCAGCAAGCTACCCAGAGTCATTGCTTCCAACACTACACTTGCTTGGGGGTTCTGCCAACATCCCCTATCTTCCTATTTTCAGGCACAGATTATTTTCTGCACCTTTCACTGAGACTGAGATTGCCCAGGTTGGACTTGGTTTGACTACTTTTTGGTGTTGGGGAGGAGTAGAGTACAGTAGAAGAGATAAGAGATCTGAAGAAAATATTTTTCACCTGTGGGTCAATTGAGTCACTTCACATTCTTTGCTATATCAGAGGAGACTGAGGATTATTTTGGAGAACTCCAAATGAATTCTGTTTCTAAGGTTCTGACACGTAGATCTTTAATGCACTTGACCTTTTTTCTTTTCCTGAAACATGGAAAACCATCTATATTCTTCGGACTTCAGTTTCCCTATTAGTAAAAAGGAGAGGGTTGGACCAAGATCCTGCCCAGCTCTAAATTTATGAAGGGGTTGATTTACGATGTGATGATGCTCTGCTAAGCTGGAAAGGGAGAGTTAAGAGAGGGGCTATTATTTTTTTCCATTTTATAGTTGAGGAAACTGAAATTGAGGGAAATTAAGTGACTCTTCTAGGATCACACAACTATATTAGTAATGAGGCAGTATTTGAACTGACACTAAGTCTAACACTCTAGTCACTAAACCAGCTGACTCCTCTACACAGAATGACTATTCTAATCAATCACTCAAATGAGTATTTATTGTTTCCTGGCCTCAAGTCGCTCCCTCACCTCAGTCCATCTTCCACTCAACTGTCAAACTGAGCTTCCAGAAGTGAGGGTGTAACCACTTCATCCCTTTGTTTAATAAATTCCTGTGACTCCCTATCCTATCCCGAATCAAATACACAATCCCTCCACCTGGCATTCAAAGCTCTTCATAATCTGCCTCTGTCCTCCTACCTTTCCTCTTCTCACACTTTACTACCTAATCATATACTTTGTGATCCAGGGACACTAGCCTCCTTGCTGTTCCCCAAGCAGGATGCTCCATGCATTTTCACTAGCTATCCTGATTCCTCTTCCAGTTCATTGCTGTCTCCTGGCTTCCTTCAAGTGCCTTGCCCCTGTTAATTCTGTCTCCGTCTCTGTCTCTGTGTCTCTGTATCTCTCTCTTTCTCTCCCTCTCTGTCTCTCTGTCTCTGTCTCTGTCTCTGTCTCTCTCTGTCTCTCTCTTTCCTATCTAATCTATGCATCTTGTTTATATATAGTAGTTTGCATGTAGTATCGCCTATTAGACTCTAAGCTCCTTGAGAGCAGGGATTATAGTAGATGTATATAGTAGATAGTATATGAGAGCAGGGCACATACTAGGCATTTAATAAATGCTTGATTAAGTGCCTGCTGTTTGTTGCTAGTCACAGGTTCACACACACACACACACACACACACACACACACACACACACACACACACACACACACAAACTCTCCCTGGCCAGGTAGGGATAAGGAGCAAGGCAAGGACAGCTGTCAGCCCCCTTGAACCTCCTTAACCTTAGGGAGCTAACTGCTCATGCATGAGATCTGAACACCCTCTGCACAGATGAGTGAAGCTTTCTTAGCAGCTCACAGCCCTTGCAGGGCAGACAGGGTTTCTTTTCTCAGCAACTCACTCCTCTTCCCTTCTGGTAGATCAGGCCATCTTTTCAAGGCCGATCCAGGCGGTGCCTCAATCCTCCACAGAACCATAGTTACAGCTGCCTGGCTCTACTTACTCACCTCTATGATTTTCTAGGAATACTTTCTTTGGATTTGTTATCTCTCAAATAAATCTTCATTTCTATTAAATGTGTGGTTCAAATCCCTAGCCAGTTACACACACACACACACACACACACACAGACATGGAGTTTACAAAACCTATTTTTATATCTCCCCCTTTTGTATTGACTGCCCCCACTCTCATCTGCTGCTTTGCCACCTCCTACTTGTATTCAAGTAAGTAAAGCTAATACACATTTGAGTTATTTCTTTTGTGTGTGGCATCAAACACATAACAGGAAACCCCCAAGTATTACTTAGAGAGATAACAGGCTAATACGGGCTATGTAGCCTGCAGCCCAGGGCTTTTTGGTTCTTTGTTTTTTGCTCCCTTTGTCACTGTTCTCTGTTGGGAAGTTGGTAAAGCTGATAAAAGAGATGGAGGAATAGATAATAGAAGGCACTGGAGTTTAATCAGCAGAGTGGATGACCTGGTCAGACATATGCTTTAGGAAAATCATTTTAACAGCTGAGTGAAGGCTAGTTTGGAGTATGTTTACAAGGCACATGAGATATTCCTCCATCCTCTTGACTGGGAGAGACAGGGGGGTTGTATCACTACCTGCATAGATGAATGGATGCTAGGATTTCTACCAAGGTTGGAGTGGCCCAGCAACCCCACCCTTTCTAAATGCCTCAGTAGAGGAATTCTGTATGCTTCTAGAATCTTATTGGGCACCTCAGGGGCTACAAAAGCTTTACAGTAAACATGGCCTTTGGAGCTCACACCTTAGCATCTTGCCCCAAAATTGTGTTAAAGTAGCATATAACATAACAGAAAGAGACCAGGACATACAGCCAGGAAAGCTGGGGCTGAGTCCCACTTCTGGCACTTGAGAATCATAGTCCAGGAATATAAATCCTATTGACTTGACTTTAGAGCTAGAAGGGGCCTCAGAGATCATCTAGCCTAACCCTGATATTTTACGGATGAGGAAGTTAAGGCCCAGAGAGGTTCAGTGATTTGGCAGGTAGTAAATGGCAGAAATGAGATTTGGACCCAGCCCATCTGACTCCCAACACAATCATCTTTGCACTACCCCATGGCATTGGTGCAACATTGAATAAATCAATTAGGTTAAACTCTTTTTTTTCCATTTATAATACGATAAATTTTTTCAGTCAATAGTGCATTGGTAATGATGTGGTCCAAAATGGATCATCACTTGCAAAAGTCTTCCTGCTACCTCAAAATGCTCTTGGGGAGTGTGGAGATCATTTTAATAAACATTCTGTGTAGATAGGAAAATAGGTCTAAGTGTTGATAGCGACTGATGTAGCCCTTCTTCCCCACCCCATGCAAATGAAGCATATGGCTTTTCCGTTTCTTTGGTATCTTTCCCTTTCTTAAAATATCTTGCGTTTTGTGTCTAAAAGCAGCAAGACCGCACAATTAGCAAGGCCTGAGTTCAAATGCGACTTACTACAAGCACTTACTAGCTATGTGACCCTGACAGAGTCCCTTAGCCAGTGTCTGCCTCAGTTTCCTCATCTGTAAAGTAGGGATAATAACAACACCTATCTAACAGGGTTGTTATAAAGATCAAATGAGATAATATTTGGAAAGTTCTTTGCAAAACTTCAAAGCACCCTATAAATGAAAACTGTCAGCTATCGTGAATCAATCCCTCACGTCCTCATAACTTTATCAAATGCCACAAAGACCTCTGCTATGTAACACTGGATCTAGTCCAGCTGACGTTTCAGTCTTTATTCCATTCTGTGCTCTTCCACAAGGACCTCTATGACTTTGATGGGGTGGCTTCATTATACTTGACGATGACAAGCAGCTTGGTGATATGTGGGATTGAGCACAAGACTTGGAGTCAGAAAGATCTGAGTTTGGACCCTCAAGTCACTTTCTGTGCCTCAGTTTCTTCATCTGTAATATGGAGATAATAATAGTATCCACCTCACAGGGTTCTTTTGAGGATCAAATGAACTGACATATGTAAAGTACTTTGCAAAACTTCAATTGCCATGTAAAGGATAATTATGATCATGCAAATCCAGGCAGATCTTTTCATTTTTCTTCTGGTTATTATCCTTCCATTTTTATCCTTAAATGCCCTCAGAATGATTTTGCTTAGTTGGGTAGCCCTCCAAACCTTCCTTAAACTGAATTTATGCTCCAATGATTCTCTCTGCTTCATTGATACTGCTCATAATTTTCCATCCTTCTTTGTAAGATTTTACAAAAAATTAGTTTATGTTCTAAAATAGTGCCATCTCTCTCTGCTTGTAATTGTCAATTATTTGCATACTAAGTTGTTTTTTATACTTTTTGAATCTCCTTACTATTTTATATTAGTTAAACTTCTTTATAAATTGTGCCAATTTCCTTTGTGCCATTCATTACTTACTTTTGATTATCAATGACTTGTTTAAATAGCTCACAATTAAGCTATTCCAAAGTCCTACTCTAATGCCTCATCATGGCATAGAGGTGATCCTGAATTCTCAAAGGAAATGCCCCTGGAATGTGAGTTCTATCAGGTTCCACAATGACATAGTCTAGGTATATAATTTGTCTGCTTTCTGAGGACCACCTTAGCCAAGTATAATGAAGTTCATCACCAGTAAGCTAGCCATTTTTGCGATAAATTCTTTGGCCATGACCCTCAATCTTGAATGAACACTTTCCTCTTTAGAAATATAAATGGCAGAGGAAACTTAAAATTACATAGTAATTTTTTTGACCATCTACAAATTTTAACTTGGTTGTCGATACTCTAAATGTAAAATCTGTGTCCAGTGATCAGTACATAACATACAAGTGGAGGAACTGAATCTTGACATTATTGCAGTTAACGAAACCAGAGGACAGAAGGAAACTTCAGCTAAATAAGTTTTTTAAAAAAAGGAATTAATTGAGTTTATTTGACAGTGTGTTTAATGGGAACTCAAAGGCTAATTTCAAAAAACTTGTCTTCTGCATGGCATTGATTATGATCAGTATTTGCAAACAAAACAATGAAAAATAATTGTAGTTTATGCAACATTGGTTTCAGAAGATGAAGAAAAAACTGAAATTCAACAAAGAATTCGATAAAACCATGCATATTAAATCAACATAAACTTTGTTACTTGTGATCTCAAAACAAATGTGGGACGAAGTGAGAATATTGACTCTTTGAAGGCAGGAACACACTTTACTTTTTCCTCGTATCACCAAAGCTTAGTACTGTGCCTGTCACATAGTGTCCTTAATAAATGCTTGATAAATATTGAATTGAGAAATATATTGGTAACATAAGTCAAAAACAAGGAAGAAGAGTAAAAATTTTATCAACCACACAGACATCTCATGCCTGTATATTCTTACTACTTTCCTGAATGAAGAGAATTGGTAGGTGTCCAAAAGATGTGGCCACAACCAAATAATCTCTCTCTCTCTCTCTCTCTCTCTCTCTCTCTCTCTCTCTCTCTCTCTCTCTCTCTTTCTCTCTCTCTCTCTCTCTCTCTGTCTCTCTGTCTCCTAAGTCTAGTGATTAAATGTACTATCCATGATACATGGATACAAATATACATGAAAAGGCATACAAATTACATCT
>CM053585.1:93957564-93974047 GCA_028646515.1 Pseudochirops corinnae | reverse complement strand
CCTGGCGCCACAGGCTCCATGTGACCACATTCAGCCTATTAAGGAACAGAGTATACTTTCAAATATCCAAGGGTCCTCAGAGTCACGTAGCCACTTTAGCAAAGGGCCTAGGGGCAGGGAAGATCTTCAGATTCCCATAACAGAAAGTCAGAGAGAGCTTGGCAATTACCTCAGATCACACTCTGAAGCTGGCTGGTGTATATGAGAAGTGGGCATGAGGGTTGATTGACAGCTCCTGATTTTATCCATGAACTGGTCTCAGTGGCTCCTAGCTGTTAGTTATGTGATTTAAAAAAAAACAACAAAAAAACTTAGCATATCCAAATATTTGCATGATATGATAAAACTGGTTTTTCTAGTGATATTGTACTACTAAGCACAACGCTAAAGAATTAATGTTGAAGATCACACTATGATGGAATGCCAGTATGGCAGGCATGAGCAGTCTGCAACACATTAAAAATGAGTATTCAGAAGAAACAGCATATAGAATGTTACTAGAATGTATATGGGGGGGAGATAAGGTGAGAATAGAAAAAATGAATGATCCTGCATGCTCCATTGGTACCTATATCATGTCAATAGAAGTAAAGGAAGGCCTAGGTGATGCTGCTCCAGTTTCCCTGCTGAGCTTGCTATTTTGTGGGCAACAGAAATTCTGTTCACCCTTTTTATTAAGGAACCAAGCTGTCTTCATCATTTCCACTGCAATTCATTTCCCTCTCTATTAAAAAAGAGTCATCAAGTATTTCCTGTTGATTGAAAATATGGCATAATAACTGGGCATAAATTTGGTTTTCTTCAGATTTTTAAAATGAGAAAGTTTATAAATCTCTGTATTCTTATGTGTTATGGCTTCAAGGGATGTAGCTCCTTAAATTTGTAGTAGCTCACAATGAAAAGAGCACAAGATTCAGAGTCTGCAGATGTATTCTGAATTACAACTCTGCCTCTTAGTACCAGTGGGATCCTGAGAAAGTCACTTAATTCTTTGGGCCTCAGTTTCCAACATACAAAATGAGGGAGTTGGACTATATCATATCCAAAGTCCTCCCCAATTCTAAATTCTTTGGTTTCTTTTGCCACTCCAGCATATATAGTATTCATAGAGACATTTCATCTTTATTTATCTTCAATGCACCTACCTTTCAAAAGAGACACCTGAATATGACTTCTAATTACTAACTCTTTCTCTCCCACCACGGTTTGGCAAGGTCAGACCACAAGGATCCATGGATTGATTGTTTCATTTTGTTTTGCTCTTGCTTTGATGGCTCACTAATAGCACAACAATACATCTGTACCCAGTTCTGGGAGAACATATGAATCAGCAGTACAATATGACAGCCAAAAAGCCTCATGACAACTCAGACTGCAGTAAGAAACACTGAGGTCCAGAAGTAGGGAGTGATGATCCTGTTGTCCTCTGTCCTACCCTGCCCCCTGACCTGGGTACCACATCTTGGTAAGGAGATTGATCACCTGGAGAGAGCCTAGAGGAAGATAATGAGGTAACCTTGGTGAGGTTAACGCCATATGAAGATTAATCAAAAGAAATAACCAGGTGTAAAATAATATCTTAAGATTGTTTTAATTTGCATTTTTCTAATTAATACTGATTTAGAACATTTTTTCACATGATTATAAATTGTTTTGATTTTATGCTATGTTATGGAGATGCTTGTTTTATTCCATAAATTAAAAATATTTTTTTAATGGAAATAGGTATGGTAAGCCTGGAAAGAAAACACTTAGAGGGCATGATATCTATTATCAAGACTTTGAAGGGCTGTCATATAGAAGGAGGAATATACTTTTCTTGTCCGGTCATAAAGGGCCAAAGTAGAAGTCACTAGTAGTAACTATTTAAAAAAAACAGATTTGATATAAAGACTGACTTCCTAATAACAAAAGCTATCCAAACATGAAATGAATGACCTTGAGAGTTAGTCCGTTTCCCCTTCAATGGATATCTTTAAAAAGCAAAGGACGGAATGATTGATCACTTATAGGCAATGTTGTAAAAGGAATTCTTGTTTCACTAGGAGTTAGAATAGATGGCCTCTAACATAACTTTGAATTCTTCAATTCTGTTTCAAGTGTAGATCAGAAAAAATTCTGCAAGGGTAAGGGGTATTCTTGATATAAAAAGAAGTCTGCCTGTTGTAGTCTTGGGGCAGAAACTTGGATTTCTGAGTTTCAAACTCAATTCAGGCTTGATGGAATATAAACTTCCTACTGGTAGAAATCAGCAAATACCTTAAAGTGCAAGCCAGATCCCTAAGGATCCAGTGAGCTTTAAGTTGATTTTACCAAAGAGTAGTTTGAAGGTAATCAGGTATGAAAGATGGTGCTTTATTTCCCTTCACATACTTACTTATGTGGAAATGAATGGCAAAATCTCTTTTGGGATCTGCCTACATCACAGGATTGTTATGAGGAAAATGCTTCCTAGCCTGTAAAGGAGGTCTCTTCCAGCTCAAAATCTATCATCCAATGATCCTCCAGAAAATACAAGGGACCATTATTATTATTGCCAAATGCAAAGTGATTGAAATATGACTTAGTGCCACTATAACAATGACCCTTGGGGCACTGCAAGGTCCCAAAGAGTCAGTACCATCAAAGAAGAATTATATTCTTTTCAGTATAGTTGTCTTTGTTATGCCCCTTACTGAATTCTGATTCTTTAGAAGGTAGTAATCCCTGAGTAGTAAACATGACCCTCAGTTAAACAGAATGTTTTATTAACCAGAACATGGTGTCATATGATTTAGAGCTGAAAGATTCCTTAAAAATGTTATATCCAATCTACTCATTTTATTGATAAGAATACTGAAACTCTAAGGTTAAGTGATTTGTCTAAGGTCACTACCAACTCAATTCTCAATACTCCTATCCTATCATACATTCGTCATTCTAAACCAAGAAGCCGTAGCATGCATAGTGGCCACACCACAGTAAAACCATTTTGGCAGATGGGATAAACCAGGTTGAGTGTAACTAATAGGCCTCAAACCCATCAGTGAGTTAGAGGGATGTCTACCCCAAACATGTGACAATTTCCCCTACTGGAATGAGTGGATAAGAACAATTTATTCCAATGGTCATGAAGGCAGCTGAAATGGGTGCTGTTGGAGTACTTGGCACTTGGTCAGACATCAAAAACACCAAGGTCTTCTGCTGCATCCCGAGCCATCACCAGTCCTCTTGACTTTTGTCCTGCCGAGGAACTTCAATGACTGGAAGAGAGAACGAGGCTAATGCCTTCCTGCAACTCTGCCTCACTTAAATCCAATTCACAATGAATCAAGACATGATCCCTTGATTTCATTGATCCTCTTCTAAAATGAAGGATGGAAAACAACAATTCTGATCTCCTGGCCATCATTATTTAAACTTTTTCTCCATCCTCCATTTACCCCTCTCTTATTTCCATATCTCTCTCAATCCAATCCCCTCAATATCCCACCCTAAAGATACCTAACCCTCTATTACACTCTCTGGAACAACTACTCCATAGGTAACAACCTTGCTCTCTTCAACACTTCCTTTCCCACTCCTGGCTCTCACTGAGATCTGATTCCTCCTGATGACATCACTTCCTTGGCCACCCTTTCTATCACTGACTGCACTTTCACTCATACCCCCTGGCTGTGGTGGGGGAGTTGGAATATGCTTTGTTCCCCATTACCACTTCTCAGCTCTCCCAGTACTACCATCTCCTAGTACTACCATTGTGGTTCATTCAATCCATATTTATTATTCAATCAAGATTCTGGTATATTCTACATGGTACAGCTAAGTAGCACAGTAGATTGAGTGGTGGGTTTAGATTCAGGAATATTCATCTTCATGAGTTCATCTGACCTCAGACACTTACTAGTTGTGTGACCTCAGGTAAATCATTTAACTTGTTTGCCTCAGTTTCCTCATCTGTAAAATGAACTGGAGAAGGAAACGGCAAACCACTCTAAGATCTTGCCAAGAAAACTCCAAATGGAGTCACAAAGAGTCAGATAAGACTTAAAAACCAACTAAACATCATCAGATGTTATATGCCGATCCCAGGACACTCTCCCTCCTTCCTTAAAGAGTTCAGTGGCTAGCTCAAGGTCTTTTTCTCCTCTTCAACTCCTCCCTTCATAATAAGCAGATTTCAATATACATACTGATACACCATCAAATACTCTAATCTATCAGTTCTTCAATTTACTCATTTCCCATGACCTACTTCTTCATCTTATATCACATAAACATGGAGATACTTACACTTTTAATCTTGCTATCGCTCTCACAAATACAATACTTTTATATTCATGAAATCTGTAATTCTTCTCTCTATCAAAATCTGTCACCATTTCATTTCTCTCTCTGCCTTACAACTTCTTCACCATGACCTACAATCTCTCAGCCCCTTAGTTCTTGCCTAGGCCATCTTGCACCAGATACACTCTCTTCCCTTCCCCATCTTGACCCTGAGGTGAACCAGTTCAACTCTAAACCATCTTCCTCTCTTCAATTCCTTGCCCATTATCCTATCACCCATCTTGCCCTGCCACACCTCAAACTTTAATTAATCCCACCATTAACTGCAACAAAGCTAAAGAAAGACACAAAACTTTCTACTACTGTGCTAACTAGAACCACAAAAAAATAATGTTGCATAATCTCAACTGAGTCCTCAATATGCAGGGTGATCCTTTTACTCCTCCCAAATTGATTCACTATCCCACTCACTACAGCGGTCTTTCTAAACCTCTTCATTCCTCCTGAAGCCTCTCCTGAGTCCCCTGCTCTCACTGACTTAGCTGAGACTTTGTCTCATATTTCACTGAAAAAAATGAGGCTATTCACTGTGAGCTCTCTCCCTCTCTTCCTCATTTCCTATCACTCATATGAGTTTCTGGAGATTACAAAAATCTAAGAAAGTAATCTGATGAGAATTACATTATTACATGACACTGTATTTCTTATATCCCAACTATATATTCTGCAAACATACAATGTCAGTCAATCAATAAACACCAAGTGAAATGGTATATAGCAGAGGTTCTCAAATTTATTTGGTCTGCTGCTCCCTTTTCAAAAAAATTACTCAGGACCCCCCTGGAAATCTACTTTCTTTAACTCTCTAATGGTTTTATGAAATTTGTATAATTTCAAAAAATACATAAAATAATTTTTTAAAATGATGCATGTTAAATTTAGTAACTTGTAAATTTGTAGATTTTTTTCTTGCATTGAAATTTTGATGACACAATATTGCATCATGTAACTATATAGTATTATATTATATACATGTCATTAAAGGCACATATTCCTGCCAGTGCATGCTAGACTTTCCAGCAATGTTCTACATGCTCGCGTGCCAACACTTGCTTGCTAAGACCTGTTGGCGGACTTGCCCACTGATGGGTTATAACTTGCATATTGTGTGTTTATTTGGAAAATAATATAATCACTATGATTTTAACTCTGTTACACAGCAGATGAAACATGTACAAATGGTTTTTCAAAATTTTCTTCTCTTCTTTCTTTATGCTTCCACTACTCCCTTATTTTTATTCAACAGCCCCAATTGCATCTGAGACTACTGCTGTCCCCACCCCCAGATCATTCCAGCATCCCCCAGGGGGTGGTATTTACCGCTTTGGGAACCAATGAGGGAGAAGAGGGCCCAGATCTCTTAGACAGGAAGAAGGTACAATCTCATAACAATGGAGATTTCTATATATTCAATTGGATCTATAATGTCTTCAATATGGCTATTTCTTCCAGCAATTTCTACATGCATCTTTATCCTGTATCATATTTGCTTATAACCTGTATTCTCAGCCCAATGAATCTATCCAATATGCTAGTGGCCTTCCTCTCTTTTTCTCGACATTTTGAGGATACCAGAGGATTTGCTTAACAGGAAAAGTTGTAAAGATGAGAAGGGAAGCAGCTCACAAAGAAACAGGTCCCCTGAAGGGACCAAGCATGCCTTCCAATTCAGTGTTTTAAAGTTGCCCAGAGAAAATAAGCCAGGTCAGCTCTTTACTCATTTGGATTCTGTGTTATACAACCAATTCTTAGTCTATGCTTACAGCAAGATAGCTGAAAAAAGCCTGTCATATCTTCCCTGCTTTTACCTTTCATACCAGAGGGAAGTGACCAGACACCTCTGAGAGGTTTTACCTCTCTTAAGCTGTAGATCCCACTGCAGGGTAATAGCTCAAATTGCAGCAGAATTCAGTTCTTTTTCAATTATCAGGAAACCAGCTTCTCCTTCAGCCAATCTGTAAAGCAAGGCCTTTCTTTCAGTCAGTAGGTTCCAAGTCCAGTAGTTGAAGAATTCTCCATCAGTTTACTGCTTCTGCTGACATCTTCTCAGCTCTCTGCTATTCGGTCTTTCATTCCTTCCAATAACTTAAATCAGAGTGTCTTGATGCTCAGTGACTCATCTTTCCCTTATGACAGAAAACTCATGAACTCTGCTTTTTGGCCGGTTATGAAACCAGCTCCTTATTGAACCCTTCCATAGTCTCCAAATAGCTGATTTACCACTCTGTTTTAACTTCTTAAGTTACTCCCTACACACACACACACACACACACACACACACACACACACACACACAGTCCCATACAAATGAGCTGAGCTGTGGGCCACAATGTATATAGCCTTAGTCATTTCTCTGTCCTGAAACATGGCCTATCAGTTCATATTATTATCTTCCATTTCCCCCATTAGAATGTAAGCTGCTTGGGGGTAGAGATCACCTTTCTTTTAGCTTGTGTTTATATTCCCAAGGGTCAGAGCCTAGCATATAGTAAGGGCTTAATAAATCCTTGTTCACTAACTGGGACTTAATTTTTTTTTTTATTTTTAAAAATGTATTTATTTATTTTTAGTTTTTAATATTTTAAAAATAGTGGGGTTTTTTTCCAATTACACGTAAAGATAATTTTAATATTCATTTTTTTAAAAATTTTTATTGTCTAATGGATTAGTCTATAAAATGAGGGATTGGATGACATGATCTCTCAAGTCCTTTCCAGCTCAAAATCTCTCATCTTAAATATTATCTTATTTGATCTCAGTTTACAAGGTAAAAACTATATGTTGAAAGAGAGAAATTTGGCATAAATTTGTTAATAGCATTTTATACTAGTTTGCAGACTGATCAAAATTGCTACCTCAACTCCAAAGGTGAGACAGGCTAAAAACATAACTGCAATAAAGAAGTTTTCAGATAATTTGACACAAAGGGGGACATATGGGTCCTTTTGAGTTTAATATTAGAGAGAACAGACATGCCTTCCCATAAACCGTCTTAGAGATTAAATCAAATGGACATGGTATAGCATTTTTGACATTTTAAAATTTGTTTCCTGACTCCTCCTAAGATCATACCAAGAAATAATAGGATGTAGTGGATAGAAGTCCAGCTTCAGAATAGAAGGGAGGAGTAAGGGGAGCTGGATCTGCTCTTTCTCATAACTGGGTATGTGAGAAGAATATTTTTTGTTGTTCAGTTGTTTCCAACTCTCTGAGACCCCGTGTACCAACTGTTCATGGGGTTTCCTTAGTAAAGATACTGGAGTGGTTTGCCCTTCCTTCTCCAGTTATACACAGTCAGGGGCTAAGTGACTTGCCCAAGGTGGCACAACTAGTAAGTGTCTGAGTTCAAGGTTGAACTCTGGTCCTTCTGACTCCTGGTTCAGTTCTCCATCCACTGCACCACCTAGCTGCCCGTGATAAAAGTATATTGACATGGAAGAAGGTATGAAAAGAATGATAATCAGAGTAACTTTATTCTTATCTAAAATAGACAAAAGAAAGCTGAACATGCAAACATTCAGTTTGGTTTAGAAACAATAAACTCAAATGGAAACAAGTAGGGATAGGGAGGGTGAGTAGATTAAGAAGATAATATGGAGAAGAAATAATTGTAAATCAAATTTACTGATCCCAGAAAAGGGAATTAAAAAGGGGAAGGGAGAAGGAAGAAAAAGAAAAGAAGGGAAAAGGAAAAGGAAAAAAGAAAAGAACTAGACTTTCATGGAATACCTTAGATAACCTCTTGGATACCTGGGTAAAGGCTAAATACATTGCAGTATATGAATGTAATGTATTATTATGCCATAAGAAATAATTGAAGAAGCAACTCCAAAGAGTCTTGGATATTATGAATTGTTATAAAGTGAAATGAACAGAACCAGAAGAACAATTTATACAAGGAAAGCAATATTATAAACGGATTAAAAAAAAAAAAACTTTGAAAGAGTTAAGAATTCTGATCAATGTAATAATGAATCCAGAGGACCTATGATGAAGTATGTTACCTATCAGATGGTGGACATAAGATGCAGAAAGACATATGGCTCTTGTGTGCATTTGTTTTGCTTAACTATGATTTCTTTTGTAACTCCAGGTTCAAACTGAAGTCATTTGCTTATGATTCTTCTCATTGGTGGAGAGAATCATCACTCTGCAATCTGTGCCTAAATAAGGAGCAACTTTGGTTTAATGATTTGGAACAGGGAAGACATTCTTCTGGGTTTCTGCTTCAAGAGAGGAACAATGTGCTTCCATACCCTCTATAGAGAGAAATCTAGAGAAAGGCAGGGTGGGAAATAAGACTTTGGGAAGCAGTTTACATGTAAAGGAGTTAGAGCCTCAACATATCCCTGATTTTCAGCTTGCCTCCCTGGAACCTTTTTCCTGGGGTGAAATTAAAGCCCCTCCCCTCCACCCCCAAACTGAAGTATCTTGCTCCCAGTAGGAGGGATCTTTCACTCTTTGTATTTTCTGATATTTTCTAATCTGTGTATCTTCTCTGATTTCTGCTTGTTATCTGCTTGGATAAATGAATTTTCTCACAATTTGTGATAGTGTTATGAGTAACTAACATTTGGTGGAAAGGAATCAGACCTACAGACAAAGCTTAAAGTATTTCTTCCCTTTACAAGGCTAGTGATCAGGAAAGAAGTTTGAACATATTTCCAGTCCAGTGCCCTTTTCTCTGAGGAGAGTGGCTGGCTAGCTTTGTGGTCTACTTTTCTCAATCTGGCCCAGATAGGAACAAAATCTTCTTTGGAAAAAAGTGGGTTAGGTTTTCAAGATATCTATAAAATTCTTCTAGGCAAACCCATGTGACCATAGATATAACCTACATAAGCAACACTCACCATACATTTCTTAAAACTTTTTTTGTTTGTTTGCTTTTCCCTTCTCTATTAAGGTAAAATATAATGGTAGGCAGTTGGGGCTTTTTAGCAATAGTAAGAACAAAAAACAAGAGGACTATTGGAAAAAAGTTTTTTTTAATGTAAAGAAAAGAAGGAAATTCAGAAGGAAGTATAGACAAATTGTAAAGATTTGAAAGTAAACTGTAAAATGCATTACATACTTTAGTAAAAATCCAAACTGTGAAATAGAGATTCATAGTTTCATATAGACTCTTTTTATAATCTACTGTGTTTTTGAAAATGTTCTTTTGGGGGGATTTTTAAGTTTAAAATTTAAAAATTAAATAAAAATTTTAAAAAGAAGAAAATCAGCCTTAGAATCAAGACGAGTTCCAGCCCCATTTCTGACACATACTGGGTGTATAATCCTAGGTCAGTGACTGATCTTTCAGTGCCCTGGGGAACTCTAAGGTTATAAATTCTTCATTGGTAGAGTGAGTTTCCTCCACAGAAGATCCCCATACTCATGAAATCAGCAGGGACTTAGAACATGGACTCCAGAATCAAGAGGACCTGAGTTAAAATCCTATTCTGATATTTACTATGTGGTCTTCAACAGGTCATTTAATATTGCTGAACCCCAGTTTCTTTATTTATAAATGAGAATGTTGAATGAAATTACCTCTAGGATCTTTTCTAGCTCTAGATCTGTGATCTTATTTAAATCTGAAGGTTTCTATCTAGTGTCATTACTGAAAGTGAGGATTTTCATCATGTGAGCAAGCCATGGCTACTATTTCCCATGGATAAACATTGACCTAGTTTTGGTCAAAAATTGGTATGAATGAACTGCAGGCTGAATTGTCTGAACTGTTAAGTATTTTGTGTGTGCCACTGGATCTGTGACTTCTACAAGGTAGGCATTCGAGGTAGGGTTCCTGTTCATCTGCATCATTCTCACCCATATCTTTTCACAGGTTTGCCACAAGGTGTCTACTCAATGTGCTTGTGGGTATCTTCCCAAGGTTCTCTAGACAGTGGACCTCATAACACAGACATTTACCTTTTAACCCTCCCTGTGGCTATGTCTTTTTTTTTTTTTCCTGGTCTTACATTTGCATATCTGATGCAAACTAATCACTTTGATTGCTTTTAATTGGTTTGGCTTTTCCTTGGTTTAAATTGGCTGTAGTCAGTGATTTTGGCATTGTGACAAGACAGCTCTTAAGAAAAGCAGCTTGGGTGCTCAGGGCAGGACCAGCAGCATCATTGCTCTCAAATGCCTCACTCATGACTAACAAGCTACACTCCTTTGGTTGGTTCCTAAGTGCTTTGGGCCTTTCATCATTCTTGTCTGATAATCCCTTCATTGCTAGAGGGGAAAAAAAAGAAGGTTAAAATGAGGTCACTGAACAAGTCTTGGGTCCACCTTCTTTCTCACTTAAGCTTCTCAAAGATATGGTAGATAGCTTTTATCCAGAAAATCCAAAACCAAACTCACTATTCTTGTTCCACTTATTAGCACAAATGTGTACTTTGGCATGAACCCTCTAGATACCTTCCTGAGGTCTCTAGTTTCTTTTCCGTATGGAGATACTTCATAAGCCTAGATTTCCAAAACCAAGGAATCCAGAGGAAACATTGGAAGAGAGATCCTTTTTTGAAGGCAGAGTAGTTTGTAAAAACAAAGAGATGGTATAGGGCATGTATCCCATTATCATTTCTATGGAATATTTAAGAAACAAAATCTATACACCCACAGTGTGGCTTTCTTCAACCACCAATATTACATTTATTTAGTGAAAAGGGTTTGTTAGGTTTTTTTAAGATGTTTTTTAACATACTTTCAAAGGATTTATGTGTTCGTGTTAAGTAAATCCTATTAAATCTTCCTAGTAGATAGAAAGCATGGAAAATAAAGCATCATTTCCTCCTTATTTAACTTATGTTTCTTAGTTTAGATCACTGAGCTATTATGTAAATCATGGTATGGAAGTCATCTGACCACCTGATCTGTTTTTCCTCAGAGTTTTTCTACATCAATCCCATGGAGTTTCCATCAATTCACTCATGCTGGAAAACACCTCCCATACTTGCACCACCACCTAGATACAACTGTAATCAATTTTGCATATTTATGTGTATGTTGTATGCATCCTCATCTACTTTCTGAGGGTTTTGCTCTCTATCTCCCATTGGATAATTCATTCAACAAACATTTATTGATCTACAATAGTAAAGTGAGATACGGTTTAGTGCAGTAGAACAAAGGTTAGCCTTAGAGTCAGGAGACCTGAATTCAAGACTACCTTTGATAGAAAGTAGTGAGGTGAACATGGGAAAGTCATTTATCTTCTCAGTAGACCCATGCAATTCTACAGAAGTGGTAGAAAGAATTCCCTGCATCAAGAAATTCTATAAACCAATGAAGATTTAAAAAACAGCAACAAACAAATAAACAGCAAAAGATACTTAAAATACTTCATAAAGATTCCTTTTCTGTATCTTGACATTCCTTTTATAGCTCTGTATAGTGCTCACCATTCATTTATTCATTCATTCAGACATTTACTAAGAATCTACCATGTGCAAGGTACCAGATAGTAGCTCTTCAGAACATATTGGCTGAGTGATTCTAAAGCCACGTTGTGGTCACTAACTTTGTTACTGGCCTTTCACGCAGTTCTTGCAGTTTAGTCTTTGAAATCAATTGGGTGGGGGGTGGGAGGGGCAGAAAGTTTAGATTAGATGCTAAATTCATTATCTGGCATTAGGAGGAAGCCTTCTCTGGAAGACCAAGGATACTCACTTGATTCAGTAACCAGAGCTCCAAAGGATCTTAATTTAGGGATGGAAAAAAAAACACAACAACAACAAAAACCCATTGACTGTTCATTACTCTGATGTTGCTCAGATAGCTGAAAGCATGTGTGGTGTTTAATGTGATCTTCTACATTACTATCTACGGTAAATCAGAAACAGGGCATGAGTGCTGTAGCTGCTGTTTAATGATGGATGAAAAAGCTGCCTGGTAAAGTACCCCATTAAGAAAAGCTGAAACCGGGGCTGCACAAAGACCTGATGAAATATTGATGCCCATGCAGCCAATAGCAAGACTTCTTACTTGGAACATGAACCCCATCAAGCCTTTCAGGAAGGCAAGTAAACGAAAGAAAAGGCATGCAATTGAAGGTTGAAGTGAGCTATGCTACTGGAAGGGAGGTGAGTAGTAGGGTGATTAAGGTTGGAGTCCATCTATTATACCTCACTCTATTAGGGTGCAGCCTGATAAAAATAATTTGTTTTCTTTATTTTTTTCTCAAAGGTTTTTTTCTTCTTCAAAACAGCATCAAATAACTTAAAAGCATCAAAGAAAAAAAAACCTCAAAAGCAAAATGCCTTTTAATGGTGTCAACAAACTTCTGTTAGTTAGAAACGTAGATGATACCCAGGACCTAGATCCACTAGAGAAAATGCCAGCCAAATTGCTCATCTTTTCTATTACTGTAGAAATGTCTCAGTAATTACAATGACATACTTGGTTTAAAATGCTTGGCATTACATGTCATCATATTTATCTGCATTGTTTTGATAACTGGTTTATCATAAGCTATACACAAAGCAATGAATTTTATGTCCTTCAGGGATGGTTTTGTTAACATAAAAAAAAATGTTTCTAAAGAACTGGCTTGAATATAGACAAACACATGTATGTGTTGAGTAGAAGAATGGTTTAGAGAGGTATACTTTTCACAACCTTCTCTCACATTGAATATCAAGATCTATCACCATGATGAAGCAATCAGAGGGGGTACTATTTCTGGATCCTTGATGATTGCTTATCCATGTAAGATGATTACAGTGATCAGCATGATGGAATGTGAATGGCTGAAATGTCTCTTGGAATCATACTATGGCCAAAACTTGATTCATGAAGTGTTTCCAATGGACCTTCATGAACCTTACAGTATTCCATATGTGAGCTTTTATTATTATTGCCTATTGAATCAAAATCAACACATTTTTATTCAAGTGCCTACTATGTTGTAAGCACAAAACCGTGGATGCAAAGAGACAAAAGCTGTAGTCTCTCCCCTCATGAAGCTTACAATCTAATTATAGATACAAGGCATGTAAAAAATTAAACAATAAAATATCCATCTAACAATTCATGACAACAACAACAACAACAAAATATCATAGGTTAACTGATTCATTCATTTAATAGTAAATGGTAGAAGAGCTCAAAGACTGGGAAAGAACATTTCTCGACTACAGTGACCAAAACAGACTTTGTGGAATAGGCAGAGTATGAGCAGAGACTTGGGAGAATGATTTGGAAGTCAAAGAGAAGGAGGGAGAGCATTCCAGGCTGAGGATAGAGCATGAGTAAAAGTGTGAAGAGAGAAACAGACCAAATGTATTGGGGAAAACAGTGAGCAAATCAGTCTGATTGAAACATGGGGTATGCGTAAGGACCAGTGGAAGATAAGGCTGTGAGAAAGGTTGGAATTAAACTATGAGATCCTTGAAAAACAGGCTGAAATGCTTGAACCTTATCCAACTTCAAAGTACTATCTATTGCAAAAGTGTTTTAGGGCTTCATTAGTTAATATTAGTAAAGAGCCTCAAAGTTATAGCCTAAAAGGCAGGATCCTGTCCCCAAATCTTTGTCTTTCTCCAAAAGGCAGACAACATTTTTAAGTCACGTACATTGGATCATTTGGACTCTGGTAGTTGATTCTTAATCTTCTCCTCTGTTTATACAAAGTGTACTTCTATTAATTATTTTATTTGTCTGATTTTTAAATAGAAATAAAATGCAATAGTTTAGTGCAGTTTGTTAGCAGACATGAGAAAGTGTCTGAAAGCCAATGTGACAAGTCAATTTGCTTGGGGAAGTTCAATTCGTATTTTAAAAAAACACAAATCCTTCAAAGGATGAGGAACAATATCCCAAGAGACCAAGACATGACCAATTATTCTTGCTTTGTAGTTTCTAATGCATCTAAGAGCATCCATTAATGACCCAGGTCACTTTAAGGAAAACATTGGTATGTGATGCATTCCATGGCTGAGAAAGTCACTGTATATCTTATTATAAAGCTGGAAGAACCTGCTGAAAAATTGTATCTTCATCTTGAGAATATCCCCTATTAATATAATCAGCTGAGGACCCTTTTTCCTTTATATTTGAGTGCAAGTGCACCCCACAGGGTATCTCTACTTACTTTCTTTTCCCTACCTCATGTGGTCATTGCAAAGAAAGGTCTTTGTAAATCTCAACTCACTATGCTGTTGTGAGTCACAACTTTTATTGTCATTGCTGTTGTTACTTCAAAGGAAAAGCTCTGTTTGTTTTACTGGTAATTTTATTAGGCCATAGTATTGGGAATAAGATGTGTAGTGGTTGATTGATGGCAAGGACAGGTAAATGATGTGTGCCATTTAGTTTCAGATAATAGTTTCCACAATATTGGGTTTTCCTTAGGAATGAGGATTAGGGTCAAAGAAAAGGAGGATCTTTTTTCTAGTTAGTGGTAGGAGGACATTCTTTGGGTCTCTCAAACTGTCCTAAAGGAAGCTGTGTTTCTCCCAGGTTTAGGTGGTACCTACTTGTAGTCAAGACCTACACTTTTATCTTTTATGTCTCTACTAAATAAATTGTAGCTGCCCCCTCTTGCTTCCAGGATCAAGTATATAATCCTCTGTTTAGCGTTCAAAGCCCTTCATGTTGTGTCTCTCCCCCACCTTTCCAATTTGCTTACACATTATTACCTATTCACCTTCTGTGTACTCTGAGATCCAGTGACAGTGGCCTCCATGCTGTCCCTCCATTTCCAGACTGAGAATTTTCTCTGGCTGTCCCTCCTGCCTGGAATTCTCTTATACCTCATCTTCACCTATTGGCCTTCCTACATCCCTTTAGCTAAAGTCCTCTTCTCCTTTCTTTAGCTAAAAACTCGCCTTCTCCGAGAAGTCTTTTCTGATCTCCCTTTATCCTAATGTCTTCCCTCTGTTGATCATCTTCAGCTTATCTTGTTTGTGCATTGTCTTCCCCATTAGACTGAAAGCTTCTTGGGAACAAGGATTGGTTTTTGCCTTTCTTTTATCCTAAGAACTTTGCATAGTGCCTGGCCCATACTGAGCACTTAATAAATGTGTGTTGGCTGATTGACCATTGAGAAGGGTGAAAAGCAGTTTATTCAAGATTTGCCTCCAAAGGCAGTGAATATTTCAGTAGAACCAATAACCATTTTCATCCATGTAACTCAGATATCAAGAAAAGGCAAAAGCAAAAGGTGAATGAATAGATTTTAAAACTTATTTGTTGGGGGAGCCAAGATGGCGGCATAGTAGCAGCAACATATCGCAGCTCTCACATAGCCACCCCAAAATACCCATAAAATATGACTCTAAACTAATCCTAGAACTCCAAAACGCACACAAATATACTTTCCACTAAAGTCAGCTTGGCTACGAGGAACCACATCAGCACTGCGAACCGAAACCAGTCTGGCCTGAAGCCCTGGCTGAGCCCCGGGGGTGGCTGGACAGGAAGAGCTGAGGAGCCTCTGGTGAGCAGATTAACGGCAGCTGCAGCAGCGTTCAGAACTAGATCAGTGGAACTTGCGAAATCGGGGGAGAAAAGTGGTATGGCCGAAAGGCCTCCAGGGCTGGAAAGCGAAAGGCAGAGGTTGTGCACCCACCTCCATATTGCAGCTTCCGCGCCCTCAGCCTGCAGACTGCAGGAGGACCAAGTGATTGTTCAGAGGCTGAGTGCTCTTGCGTTGAACGGCCTGGATCTGGATCGCGGTCTTGGGCTTTGGTCTTGTGGGTCCTCTTTATCCTTCTCTTTCCCAGAAGTGGGAAAGGGACCCAGCACCTTCCTGAGAGCTATGGCAGCCGGGAGGACCCCAGCGATTTGAGACAGAGCTTTCCCTTCTGGAAGCAGAGCCCCACAGAGATTAAAAAAAAAAAATCACAGACTGACCAACCATGAGTAAGAATAAGCATAAGAAGCAGGGTAAGAACAGCCATCAAACCCTAGATTCCTTCTTTGAAGAAAAGAAGGACCAAGGCAGAGAGCTGCAGGAGGACAGCACAGCCAGAGCTCCCCCACCAGGGGCTTCCAATAAACATAAAGATTGCCTTAAAGCTAGAGATGAGCTGAAGAAGGATTTTGAAAACCAAACAAGAGAAGTGGAAGAAAAATTGGGAAGAGAAATAAGAATGTTGCAAGAAAATCATGAAAAGAGAGTCAGCAATCTGACTGAAGAAATTAACACCCTAAAAAAATAGAT
>CM053585.1:93838132-93957064 GCA_028646515.1 Pseudochirops corinnae | reverse complement strand
AAAAAAAAGGAAAAAAAACTTATTTGTTAAATATTTACTTTATACAAAACACTGTGCTAAACATCAGTGGTACAAATCGAAAAATAAAGTCTTTGCTCCGAGCTCATATTCTAATGGGAGAGAGAGCACATATGTATGTATGTATATACATATGTCAATATATGTATACATGTATGGATTTCTGCTGCAAGCCAGACAGAAAGGGCCCCCAGTTCTTAGGGTGACACAGCAAAGCACTAGCAATGCTTCTTCTTTAATGCTACATTCACTAATAATATATCAGATTTTGACGTTGAATCATCAGACAATGCCAATGACTTCAGTGGCTAGAGCAGTGGTTTTCAACCTCCTTAATGCCACAACCCTTTAATACTCATATGTGGGCGTATCTGCATGTGGGCGGACCCACCTGGAGTAGGATAGAGGACCAGTGTCTTGGTTCCTAAGACCCCCAAAGGGGTAGCAACCCACAGGTTGAGAACCGCTGGGCTAGAGCTTTCTTTGCTGGGTTACCCACACCTGGGTTACCCACACCTGCAGAAGCAGCTGCCAGGCTGTATCTCCACAGAGGTCACATACCAATTTGATGACTATGGGCACTGGGCTAGAAGCATTACTGTTCCCAAGGCTCTTGGTATCAGGGTCCTGGGCTATATCTGTTGGGGTATGAGGAGTGACAGTAGTCAAAGTGGTAGTGGTGGTGGTGGTGGTTTGACTTGCCTGACACCCATTACCTCCTGTCTGTCCCTCAGGGTACCCTGCTCTATTAGCTAGGCAGGCTTGTCTAGGACTTAATAGAGTATTAAAGATTCACATACCTGAAATCCACCTTCTCCCCAGAAGCATTCTTTCTGATGTCCATAATGCCTACTCTTGTTCCTTCCCCAACACCCCCAACAGATTAAATGCTTTATATCTATTATCAATTATTTTACATTTATTATCAATACATATTTTGTAGAATTATGTGGCATTCACTGTTGGCACAAAATTGCTATAAAGTTAAGGAATCTATGGTTAGACCCACAAAACCCCAACAAAGAAAATTTTCTTGCTCAGTAGTGACTATTTCAGATCCTTGGTTTAAATTAGTCCAGAAGAGGGGTCATGCAGTCAGTTCACTCTTCCGTTGATGGGTAATTCTTGACTTACAGTGCCTCATACTTAAAAAGCTCTCCCCATTTCATCCATGTCATTTCCTACAGCACTTAGAGCAAGCATCACATTGACAATGTTACTGAGAAGTCAGCCTGCTTACTCATCAGCTCCAGCAGATATCCCCCTGGCTCTCAGCTTCAGGAAGCTGTTTTCTGCCCTGTATAGCCCCCTTCCCAGAGGTCTCTTTGGTTCCTGGTCTCTAGCACAGTCTTTACCCCAGGGATCCTTAAGCCATTTTCCCCTCCTGTCCTGCACTGCCCCTCATCTGTGGATAGCTTAAATAAATTAATGTAAAGTTTATGTGACTTCTTACCACATTCTCTTATTTCATTGTTTTATACATACTTTAGAACACTTTATAGATATATTATGTTTGACTTTTTTCTGATAACTTCTCTCCCCCCTCATTATCATATCTATATATGATAGATATATCTATCTTATTTCCAGGAATGCAACCTATTATAAGTTCAAGGATAGCCAATATTTATGTTTTCAGTTACTTTTTTTTAGCTGTTAGCTATCCCATTCTCTAAATCTGGTACTTTTTTTTTTCTTCAGAAAATCTCTATCTACTTGGCCTCAGACAACCATGAAAAGCACTTAACATCACTGATGGGTGAGTGTCACAGAGGTCAGAAGAACCTCATCTGGTCTCCTCTCTGCTCTTACCCAAGGTTACATCAGGGCACTGCGCTGAACACAAGCTTTCTGAAAGCAATAACTGCCTTGAAGCAGAGTTCCCCACATGACTCTCAAAGGAGATGTGAGAATTTGAAGAAGGTAGTTCCTGAGAAACAAATGCAATTGATCTCTGTTCATTGGCAAAAGTCAAGAAATACAGGTGTAGAAACCTAAGGGAATGCCAACATTCCCCCAAATTGTGATAGACACGATTCTGGTATAGGCTGAGCTTAGGAGACTGCAGAAGGACCTCATGAGCTCGGAGCACAGACTCCTATCTTGCCTATCTGAAAGACTCTCACCCTGTACTCTATTTCCATAAATCCTAACCTTCAAGGCCCCCTACCTCATTGAGAAGCCTTCTTTTATGACCCCAATTGACTCATGCCTCTCTCCACTAAATTTCTATGATCCTATTTGCACTGTTTACTTGACACAAATACTAATATATAGTATTAGCTAATGAATCACTAGTTTCCTTAAAAACTTAACTCAAATGCCACTTTCTATGGGCGACCTGTCATGATTTCTCTAGCCACTAGTGTTCCATCTAAGCAATGACCTAGTATTTAATTCTATACATATCTTGCATGTACTTATATGTGTACATATTCTCTCCTCTCATGTAAGTTCCTTGAAGGCAGGAGTGATTACGTTTTTCCCCTTTCTATCCTCAGCACTTGGTACAGAGTAGACAGGCACTTTATAAACACATGAATGATCCATCAGCTTGCCAGACTATAAGTTTCTCAAAGGCCAGGGGCACTTGAAAAGTCATTGAACTCATTTCTTAGCCTTCTCTTTGCCAAATAATGTTGATCTCTCTATCCTTTCTTCACTGGTATTATAAAGTTGTCCCAAAGTTTTAAACTTTGAGATTTTCAAATAAGTTTTAATAGCTTAAAACTGCACTAAACTTTTGGGTCATCCTATATGCCAATCCTTTTTTTTAAAACACTCTTTGTACTTGTCTATATTCTCAGGCCTTAATTATATTACTTATATTCTTCAGTGCCATGAACTGAATAATTCTACAACAAGTTGGTTGATTGAACTGAATATTAAAGCTATTTCAGACAACCAAATGTTCAAAATTAATTATGATCCCTAAAAACAAAAGCAAAATCTTGGGATGAGATGATATGTAGTTTTTAATAGAATTATGATCAATGAATGAAAAAAAAATTAGAAAAATCAATTGAACCCAAAATTAATTTTTAAAAAATTTTAAAGATAAAATCCCAAAATTAGAGGAGTAAAAGTAGACTATGAGAATCTGCAGTGTGGAATGAAAAGAACATTGCACCAGCATCTAGAAGATGTAGATTCTATTCCAAATGCCATCATTCACTAGCTATATAAACATGAGGCACCTAAATCTGAGTCTTTCATGAAGCATGTATAAAGAGAATGAATATGATCTGTTTGAAGGTATGGAGTGAATTATATGATTTCTTGAGATTCATTCTAGCTCTAAGCTCTGGGATCCAGGATTTCACAACTATTCAATCTCAGTGGGGGTGAGGACTATGAACCACAGTGGACCTGAATAACATTTCTGATTCACATACACCTGTGTGTGATTTTACCAAGTGGGTGCACCTTATAATTTAGATTTCATTCTTCCAGGTCATTTCCTTTCTATCCAATGAATTCCTGTTATACAGAGTGCCCCTACAAAGGAATTTTAAGAGCTTTTTTTTTTTTTAAGTAGGCAAGTTCTGGTATGTCTGCCTAACTCAAACTGAAAGAGTAATTTGAGATAAATGATCTATGTATGAATCACTGGATCTTTAGGCTAGAAGGGACCTTGAAAGGTTATCTAGTTCATCTTCCTACTTTAGGGCTGAATCTTACCCAGCCAGACAAGACTCTCTATTATTTTAAACATCTTTGGAGACACAAATTTTCCTCTTTCCTCTTTTGGTTGCCAAACAATTATTCCCATCCAGCAAGTCTTAGGTCTAATCTTCAAGCTGTTAGTCATTCACATCCAAGTGGCTATGGATAGAATACTGGACTTGGATTCAGAAAGAGTGTGAGTTCAAATCCTGTTTCAGACATTGAATATTTGTGTAAGCCCAGGCAAATGACTCTACCCTCTCTCTGCCTCAAGTTTTCTCATCTGTAAAATAGACACAATACCAGTACCTACCTCACTGGGTTATTGTGAAGATCGAATAAGATGACAGATGTCTAGAGCTCTGCAAAGGCTAGTTATTACTATTTGCTAATGTCTTATTCTCAGGAGAGGTGTGCAAGAATGATTGGAAACTTTCCTCTGCATAATACTTCTTAATAAACCAGATGCACATGTGCTGAAGTCAACAATGATCTTTCCCCTTCTTGGAACTTCAATCCAACTAGCATTGATTAAGGATGAAGAGCCACAAAGCACTTTGCTAGAGACACAAAGTTAATCATGAAACAGTCCCTGCCAAGTATTTTAATTGCACATTTCTTAGGCATTGATCCAGTATTTTAGTTATTTACGCTCTCTAGACCAGTGACTCTCAAAGTGTAGTTTGTGAACCCTTAGGGGTTCCCGAGACCTTTTCAGGGAGTCTATGAGATCCAAATTATTTCATAATAGTAGTAAAATATTATTTGCCTTTTGAAATGTTCCTCCTTTTCCAACTACATAACTGCATGAGACCAAATTTTCTTCAGATACTTCGACCAAAACAACATATTGCAAAAGATTGAATGCAGAAGCAGAGATGCATAACTATCTTTTAGGAAGCCAGACATTAAGAAGATTTGCAAAAATATATAATACAATGCCACTCTTCCCCTAATTTTGTTTTGGAAGATATAGTATTTTCATTAAAATATGTTCATGTATAATGGTACATAGTGTCATTACTTTAAAATATTTTTAAAATAGTTAATATTTTTAAATTATCCATTTTAAGTTCAATATTATAAATATCCATTGATATTTTAAAAAATTCTTTGGTATCCTTAATAATTTTTAAGAATGTAAAGAGATCCTGAAAACAAAAAGTTTGAGAACTGCTGCTGTAGACTATAAACTCCCTGAGGGCAGAGGTTATCTTATCTAGCTCTGTATCTTTTCTAATGGCTTAATAAATGTGTGATATTTGAGTTGAGTGAAATTGAAGTTACTTCCTAGACTTCTGTTTGCTAAACTAAATATTCTCAGTTCCTCTTACTTCATTGCTCTGACTTTCCAAATCTTTTAGTCATTTCTTTTTCAGTTTCTCTTCTGAACTCTGAAAGATTTCCATTTTTTTTCTCTGAAATTCTAAAAATCATAATTGGATTTAGTACTTGATATTGGGTCTGAGTCCTCAACAGGTCTAGATCTCTATTACTTTTCCAGATGGCAGATCTTGAGGCCCCATTGTGGGCCTCCTATGAAGGTTTTTTAGCCAAAGGACATCATATTGGTTGGTATTTCCCTGAGAGAGGGCACTGATATCTGAAACTTCCTGTTCTCAAATGTCAGGAGAAGAAATAGAGGAAGTAATATGGCCTTACCAATCTCCATAGAGGATTCCAAGAAAAAGACAAGAAATTACAAAACAGGAACAATATTCTCCTATCTTCAAAATTTAATGGAACACAGAGCTGACTTCCAGTAATAACTGTTAATATTTATAGATATAAATTACATGTAATATGCACATATTACATAATAACATATAATATTAACTGCTTATCACTTTACAAATATCTTCTCATCTGATCTTCACAAAAACTCTGAGAAATAGATGCCACTATTACATTTTACAAATTAGAAAACCCAGTCTGAGAAAGGTTAATTGACTTTGTCAAAGTCATAAAGGTATTAAGATGTCTGAGGCCAAACTCAGGTCTTTCTGACTCCATGTTCGGCATTCTATCCATTATTCCAACTAGCTAACTTATGTAAGCTTCCAAAATTCACACACGCACACACACACACACACACACACACACACACACACACACACACACACACACACACACCCAACAACCTTTCTTTCCACGATGATTTTTAGACCCTTAAAGGGGCAAGGGGGAGGTAAAGGAGGGAGAAGTGATAAAGATGTTACAGGTTTACTTTGAGGACACAGAGTTTACTCATCATCAAATATTTGCTCTGTGATTGGAAATGTACTTCTGAAATACGGTCTTAAGAATCCTTCCACTCTTTCCTCTGTCCTTCCTTTCTCATGGACTTTGGGAGATAAGCAGCTGTCCTCACAAGAAACTGAAATCCCTATCATTCTCCTCCTCCCAATCTGTTCTCTCTCTTTCCTTTCTCATGGACTCTGGGAGATAAGCAGCAGTCCTCAGAGAAGGCTGCAACCCCTAGCTTTTTTTTGCCTGCTCTTCCTCTACATTAAGATAACACTGTAACTGAGTACTATTTGTCTAAAAGATCAGTTTGGCACTGAGCAAAACTATGAAATAGAGTTTGGTTGCAATGTCCTTCTTTCTTTCCCTTTTTATTGCTTACCCTCCCTGAAGAAGAGTCTAGATCAGCCTCCTGTCATTCCAGTCCTGCCTTCCTTGACCTAGCATCCTTATCCTGCTACTCCCGCCATATTGGTGCATACCCTACCCTGTTGAAACTACTCTAGCCTAGATGTCATCCATATGAGATATCAGCTTGTTCATTAGATAAACTAACTGATACTGGAGCCAATGACATTTAAACATGGACCTTCTAGGGACAATAATTGGTTCATTTATTTATCTAATTCATCAGTGACTCTAATGTTAGGAATTTTAGCAGAGTTTAGGTCTCAAAAGTTATTTGTTATTTTTGGCAAGTAGAGTCTTTCAGTACCCCTCAAGTCATTGAATCATAAAATTTTAGAGCTAGGAAGGATAGCATGTGGGAGGTTAGTTGCTCCACAGAAAATATTTGGCTATTACTCCCATAGATCCAGAAGCTGACCTGTCATCTCTGCCAAGTTAAGCAGAATGAAATCTGTTTTAAAGACAGAATTTGCCTGGCTGTGAGTAAGAACCATAGAATGTTAAAATTTGTAGGGCCATTGGATATTTTCTAATCCAACCACCTTACTTTATAGATGGCAATGTAATAGAAAGGATCTCATTTTTGTCATCAGGAGATCTGGGTTCCAATCCTAGCTGATATATGCTTCATGACCCTTCTGAGCTATAATTTCCTTATCTGTAAAATGATAATTATAGTTCTTATACTCCCTATATAAGGCTGTTGCAAAGAAAGTGCTTTGTAAATCTCAAAGAGCTCCTTAAATGTGAGTAATATTTATAAGAATGTTGAGGTCTAAAGTCAAACCAACCAAGGTATACTTGATAAATTAAGAAACATTTTAAAATTCTTACAGAGTGTCATGCAGAGTCCCAAAGGATGGGAATACAAAGACAACTATGAAATAGCCTCAACTCTCAGGAAGCTTACATTCTTTTTTTTATACTGAAATATAGTTATCAAGATTTTTTTAATTTTTAATTTCTAGAATAAAACAAGCATTTCCATAACACAGTATAATAAAAAAGATGATTGCACATGAAACTGCACATCTATTTTATACAACTTGCTGTCCCTTTTAAATAGAGAATTAAATTATCATGTAGATTTCTTTTTTTCTTCCTCCCCCCACCCTAGAAATAGCTACCATTAGACATAAATAGGTGTGCGCATATGTGCGTGTGTGTAAAATTATTCTATACATACTTCTTTTTATCAGTTATTTCTTTTGATGCAGACAGAATCTTTCTTCATATGTCCTTTATTGCTAATTTGGCTATTTATAAGAGTCAAAATGACTTATTCACTCAAAATCGTTCTTCAAACAATACTGCCACTGCCATACACGATGTTCTCTTGGTTCTGTTCATTTCACTCTTCGTTATTTTGTGCAAGTCTTTCCATGTTTTTCTAAGATCATTATGTCATCATTTGTTACAGCATAGTAGTCACAATCATATACCACAACTTGTTCTGCTATTCCCCAATTGATGAGCTTCCCTGCAATTTCCAGTTCTTTGCCACCACAAAGAGATCTGCTATAAACATTTTAGAACTTACCTTCTAATGATAATTTCTGGAAAAGCTAGGATTCTAAACTTCTAATTATTTCTTCCACTACACTTACTACAAAGAAGAGACAGAAATTCTGTAGAGAATAACAGCAGCTTGGAAAATGAAGGCCCAAAAAGAGAGGGCCATTTGGTCTCCACGAAAATACTAGAATGAAGGTAGGGTAGAAGTCTGCATTCTTCTCTTTGTAAAGGAGCCTGCTCCAGAGCTTTTCCATTCTCCGCATCTCATAAATAAGTATAATCATTTGCAGAGATTATATCCATGTTCAAACAAACTGGCATGACCAGGTGTAGTGGAAAGATCACTGGATTTGGAGTTAAGTGACTGGGTTCAAAGCCTGGCTTTGCTTCCTATTTGCTGCCGCTAAGTCCCCAGGCCTTAAACTTGGGCTCAATAAAACAAAAACAACGTCTCAAGTACAAGATGAAGCATGTATAGATAGTGAAGCAGCGCTATGCCTGTAAAAGAATTAGGCATTTGGATGAACTGCAAACCCACTATGACACAACTGTGTAATATGTCAGCTGGGAAAATGAATGCTGTCTTAGTTGCTTTAAGAGAAGCACAGTGTACAGTAGTAGAAAGGGACTGATCCCATGGTACCCTGACCCAGTCCCACAATATCAGAAGTACTGTCTTTAGTTGTGGGTGCCATATTTTAGGAAGGACACTGCTAAACTTCTGAGCATTGAGAGAACAGTCAGGATGTTGAAAGACATAGGGATTCATACAAGACGAGGATCAACTGTTGGAACAGGGGTTTATTCTGAAGAAAAGTCTTGAGGGGAATCCGATGTCTGTAATGTGGAAGAAAGATTAGATTTGTTCTGTTTGGCCCTAGAAGGAAAATCTAGGCATTGTGGGTAGAATTGCAAAGAGAGAGAATTTAGGCTATCCAGAAGTGGAAAGAGTTGCGTTAGGAGGAAGAGATGCCTAACTTCATTGGTTCTCTTCAAGCATTTTGGAAAAGTGATTTTTGTTTAGGTGCGTCTTATGATGGAGGTTTCTTCCAACTCTGAGATTCTATGACCATGGGCAAATCACTTCACCACCATGTATCTCAGTTTCCCTATTTGTAAAGTGAGGTGCTTAGGTTAGATGATATCTAATCATCCTCTCAACTCTGAAATCTAAGATTTGACCCTTATGTTATGACTCAGTGGTAGCCTAGCCCTTTAAAAAGAAATGTGTGGGAGGTTCTGGCTGTGCTATATTGAAGCAACTAAAGCATTGTTTGGGGAACACAGTTAATGCTTTATTGTTAGAATGCACCAACGGGGTGCATTTTTTCCTCCAAACTGATATTGTGTTTCCACTAAAGACCTCTTATGTTGTCTGGTTCTGAAGAAACACTCCCAAGCACCCCCTCTGGATCTCTGGGCACTGAAGCCAACACCTACTCCCCCTTTCCCCCCTACCCCCAACCAGGAAATCCAATCCCCTCTTCTTTTGTACTGAGTGAAATCATTTGAGGTTGGAGTATAACTTTCCACAAAGTGGGTATTTTAATGATGAATAATAAAAGGGATTACTTAGATAATTGATGCAGCTACATTGCATTGTGCAAGAGAGTACCCTGAAGGAAAGCCCTGAGACTGCCGGAGAGCTAAGATTATAATTAACTTACAAAGAGCAGGTGATGGGAGCAGCAGCCTGGGGCCCTTCCACTTGTCTATTTAAAGAAAGGAAAGCTTGACAAATATGTGCATGCCAGAGTGTGAGCCCTTTCTCCTTCCCCTTGAACCCTCCTGAAAGATCTTAGCTGCAGATATCTTGGGGAGAGAGGGAGAGAGGAAGGGGGAAGAGAAGAGAGGAAGGGAGGGAAAAGCAGAGACAAACCCAGAGACAGAGAAAGAGGTCAAACAGGACTGTTAGTGGATTTAAGATAAATACCCTTTCATTTTTAAAGCATAATTGATTTAAGTAGCAGGGGGGAATGGTAGGATAGAGTTGATCTAGAAATACAGGCTATCGATGGAGCATATTGATGTAAGGTACAATCTGTCCCCTCACCCTTGCCCTTTGCTTTACCTTACTCACACAAAATTCCTGTGGTACCCTGAGAAACAAAAGAAACTTTGGACCTGAATTGAGTCAAACTAGTTTTGAATTTCAGTTTGGGCATAAGTTATTTTACCTCTCTGTGACTCAGTTTCCTCATCTGTAAAAAGAATATTTATACTACCTCCCCCCCATCCCCAGCACAGAGTTGTTATGAGGACTGTGCTTTGTAAACTCTAAAGCACCATATAAATGGGAATGATCATAATGATTATAATGTTAATAATAATAACAAAGATAATAATGTTAGAGTTGCAAAGACTACAGCAAACACCTAGTCTAATGATGTTTGGGTGGCACAGTGGATAGAGCACCAGGCTAGAGTCAGGAAACTCATGTTCCTGAGTTCAGATCTGGCCTCAGACACTTACTAGCTATGTGACCCTGGGCAAGTGACTTAACCCTGTTTACCTCCTTCCTTAAGTGTAAAATAAGCTGGAGAAAGAAATGGCAAACCACTCTAGTGTCTTTGCCAAGAAAACCCAAATGCAATAAGGAAGAGTCAGACCTGCCTATAAAACGAATGAACGACAAAAAAGCCTAATGATTGATTCATTTCACAGATGAAGAAAATGATGACTGGAAAAGAAGTGACCAGAAATGAAATGGCTAATAGGGAATCAAAAGGCAAGAAAAATAGGGAAGTGATAAGAGAGCCCTTGGTTAGGTCAAGTCACCAGGTCATGAACTACCTGTGTCCCAGGGCACTGAAAAAACTGACAGCATTTTTGACTGACTTTCAATCATATTGGAAAGATTGGGGATTCTGAGACAGGTATCACAGTATGGGAGGATGAAGGTTGTCACAATTTTCCTAGAAGGGAAAAAAGTAGTCTCAGAATATAAGCCATGGAGCTTGACTTCAGTTCCTTGCAGAATTCTAAACTGTATTTATTAAAGGGACGGCCAATGAGCATCTAGAAAAGAAAATGCCAACAATTTCCTGAAGCAGAATGTAAACAGTACAGGCGGTCTCATTTGGGATATGCATCCTCAAGATTTAACCATGCCTTTACACCAATAAATGCTGGTTAATTGATTGGAGAAAAGGTCATGGCAGACCAACTTCATAAAACAGAGGGATGACGTAAAAATAGTTTGCCTAAATTCTAGAAAAAAACATTGAAAAACGTATCTTATGGTATCCTTGTGGACAAATTGAAGCAATACAGACCGGATGATAATACAGTTAAGCTAATTAAGAATTCATTTAATGGGATCTATGTTTTTCCTAGTGCTTTTTTAACATTTACATCTTGAGGTAAACCTGGGGTAGCTAAAATGGGATAGCACGATGGAGTGAGGAACTCTGGGTCAAATCTAATAAGATTAGATTTATAGGAATAAATGCACACTCTTAAATTTTGCTTCAAAAAATCAACTTCACAAGTACAAGAAGATGGCAGGGGTGGAGATGGGTGGGAGGGGACAAGATGGAGAAACATGCTTTGCCAGAAAAAGAGCCCAAGCTTTTAGTGGAATGCAGACTCACTCAATTGAGAAATATAGCGTCCAGGCCTAGAGAGGTGACAGTATCCAAGTATGTTACCGTGGCCAAATTGTAGACAGAGTGTTATGATATTGCCCATGTGACTTTGAGCAAGCCTCTCTGTTTCTTTAACTGTGAAATGAAGGGTTTCACCATAGATGGTCTCTCAGGCCCCTTCCAGCCCTAAATCAATGATCTCACGAACCCATATTCAGGTCTGGGCACCACATATTAAAAAGACATTGGCAAACCGGAAAGCAGCCAAGGGTAGGTAAATGATGCTGGTGAGAAAACTTTGAGATTTTTCTATATGTTGCCTTGATTAAGGAACTGGAGTCAGCTGACCTAGAGAAAAGCCATCAGTACTATCTTTAAGGACTTGAATGTTTGCAGCCTAGAAGAAGGATTAAAAACTTACTCTCCTTTTGCCCTAGAGGCAAAGTTTTCAGTGGAAGTTACAAAGAAACAGATTTAGTTTTGAAGAATAAACCTCCTAACATTAGAGCCATTTCAAAGTCTAATGGCAGAACTCAGGCTACTGGGGAGTCTTCAGATTGGAGAATCTCCAAGCAAAGGTTGGTTGACATAGGTATATTACAGAAGGGAATCTTCTTTGGGTATGGGTTGGACTAGATGACATCTGAGATTCTTTCCAACTCTGAGATTCTCTGAATTACCCAATGTCACACAACTAACTGAAGAGGCAAAACTAGAATACACATCTTTTGACTCAAAGTTCAAGGCTTTTCCAGCTGGAATTAATTTTCCATAGCAAGTGCTTCATTAGAGTTATAAATAATGATCGTAAGTAGCAAGATGGATCTAAGGGTGCCCGGGCTGTACAATGGATAGAGTTGGACCGGGAGTCAGGAAGAACCGGCATCCAAATCTGGGCTCAGATGCTTTTTAGCTTTTTGACCCTGGGCAAATCATTTCAATGCTGCTTGCCTCAGTTTCCTCAACTATGAAATGGGAATAATAATAGCATCTAGCTATTAGCTATTAATAATAATAATAGCCCAGGGTCGTTGCATACCTGAAACATACTAATTGCTTAATAAATATTTGTTTCCTTTCTTCCTTTCTTCTTGGACCAATATGCAGAAAATGCAGTTACCTACTGAGATTTGTGGACCTTTATAAACCCCTATCTGTCCATGAACAAATGTTTCCCTGACATATTCCCTTGCCATTAAAGTCTTTGCTTTGAGTTAAGTGATTGTGTTTCCAGAATGTCTCAAGTAAAATGTAAATGCATTACCTGGGAAAGAGAAGCCATTTTATCAACCATTACTACATGTTAGGCAAGGACTTCTCTGAGAAGAGAGGGAAGGTGAAGGCCAGGTATGGGCAGCCTACTATGGCAAATCCTCTGGAACTGGGGAGAAGTGGAAGGACACCAATTACCTGAAGTGAGGTGTCATAACAAGACAGAGAGCATCAAGGGGTAGTGGGAGGTACCAGACATATTCTATGTCAATTTTGCTAGGAACTGGATCTGAGAGAGTAGAACAATATTTGCCCACTGAATGGCACTGACTTCAAGGACACCATTGGGTTCACAGCTACCCAAAGGATGCATTCCGGAACGAACAAACCTTTGATTGCCTTGACTGGACACTGTTCACAAATCCATCTTATGGTCCTGTTGAAAGGGTAACATGTGGGAGCTTAAGAGTCCTTACTTATAAAATGAAGGCTCTTGATTAGATGACTTCTGATATTCTAGGCTTCGTGTCCTCCTAAGTGTGAGATTTTCAGTAGCTACCGTTTTCTCTCTCTTATTCCAGTCTTGTATACGTGATAGGAGATTATTGGAAAGAGGAAGTCAGTGACTGAATTTCCTTGTCAGGCATGTGTCTGCAAATGAGACCTTGTACATGGAGAAAGTGTGTGTTTGCAAATAGCTAGAGGTCAAAAGAGTCACAAGTTAAGTATATATGATAAATGACAGTCAAAATTTGAACCCAGGTCCTCTGACCCAAAATTCAGTACCCTTACCATGTATAACTGTTAGTTGTCTACATACATGCACGTGCATACACACACACACACACACACATACACACACACTCCTTTTAACTATATTTTAATAAATTCTAGGGATGAACATTTCCTGCTGTATATTTCAGTTCTATGTATATTTAAGTGTTTACTATGTCCAACTTTGTGTGCTAGTTAGTAGAATGCAAAGAAGGTGATATAGTTCCTTCCCTCAAGAAGCTTAAATTATCCTAGGACCAGGGTTAAGAGAATAGGGAGGTGTAACACCATGCACAAGCAGATTCCCAAAAAGAATACTATTGTGAACAGCTTTTAAGGTTCAGATTGCACAGTATAGTGAACACTCCATTTATTCCATTACAAATCAAGGCAAACATTCACAACAAATCACAATATAATGTCCACAACATTACATCTTATCACAGAAAATCACAATATAGTGTTCACAACAGCTTAACATTAGAATGGCCGCACAGTTTTCACTACAGTGGCCACAGTATTGGAAACAAAGAATAGAAGAATAATCATCTGGTTTCCCTAAGGGGGAAACCCTCCTTCCTTAATCATTCAATCAATTCACAATATAATAATCAATCTTCCACTCATGGTACAATCATAAGTTAACTTAATCAGTCACTTATCTAGATTCACAATCACTAAATATCATTAATCACTAAGTACAGTCATTAGAAAATTACACAAACCCTCCACCCCTTGGTGCCCAACACACTTCAATTTCATCATGCATCCAAGGGGAGGCCTTTTCTTCATCTTGACTCGGGGTGGTCTCTCTGATTCCCTGGATCCCCTTCCATGGTCCCAGCTCCTACCTGAATCCACCAAACAATGACCTGGATTCAGGGGCAGACAGCTCTCAGGTTCTGGTCCAGTCCTCCAGGCAGTCCCTGGCACACACCAAAGTTCACAGGGTCTAGCATATCTCAAACCCTTCACTACTTCTGTTGCCGGGAACTCAAGGATCCACCAAGCCATAAACCAACAAAGGCTTGTCCCTGTCATGCCAACAGTTCAGCTGGCCCTAGGACCCAGAAGGAATCTCAGCCTTCCAGGGGGCCTTCATCAGATTCTAGTCTCAAGAAAACTCCAACTCCATTCTCAGTCAGCTTCCAGATGCTGGGAGAGAAACTCTCTCTCTCTCTCTCTCTCAAGAAAACTCCAACTCAGTTCTTCAGTCCAGCAGCCCAGCTCCCAGGTGCTGGGACAATCCTGCTTCTTCCAGCAGGAGCCACCAGGAGGAAGATTCCTGATTCTGTTTCTCTGTCTCTAGAACTCTTCTTATATGCACACTCTGGCCTCCTGTCTCAGCCAACCCCCTCTTGCCACATCAGCAACAGGAGACAGAGCTCATACCTTCCGTACTTAGCCCTAAGTTACCAAGGGCTAAGTGTCTGCTAAATTGATTACTGTTACAGGAAGGGAGAAGAAAGATATGTATAAATGGAAAGTAGGATAGAGTCTGATTGGGGCAAAAGAGAAATCCAGGAAATACTCTAAGATTGTTTAAGTAGAGAAAGAAAAATTTTAGCTGAGGGGTAGTGGTGGTGATCAGGAAAGGCTACATGAAGGAACTGACAATTCAGCTAGGCCTCAAATGTCCTCTCTGTGTAGATATCACATTCTATCCTTCAGCCTACCTAAGTCATGCTGCCCCATTTCTCCCCACCTTAAAAAGCAGCCTCCAGATTATAACTCCAGAAATCATACCCCCCATTCCCAGGGAAAAGGTAATTCGCTAAACTTTGGAACATCTTTCCCATCCCCAGCCATCTTGATTTAGGGTATATAAACTTATTTAGCTCACTATACCTGTCTCCACAGCCAACTGTGATTCACACCCCATTCTGACCACTGAATGGCACTTCCCACCCTGGCCATCTTGTCATTTTCTCTGCTGCCATGAATACCCCACTCCTACTTTCCACCTCTGCTCAGGGCACAGTAATCAAGTAAACCGTACCACTACTTCTGAAAAGATCAAGACAATTGGCTATACTACAGATCAAAAACACAATCTCTGTCATTTCCCAGACCGCACTATGGTTCCCCTTTGTCATCATTTCCCCTCTATATTCGATCTCCCTACATTAGAATGGAAACCCCTAGAGGGCAAAGACTATCTTACTCTTGCTTTTGTGCCGCCAGCCCTTAGCACCATGTCTGGTGCACAGAAAATGCTTTGTAAATTCTGGTTTTTATTCTTTAATTCATTTGGAAATTAAAGATGGCATCCCAGTCCCTGTGAAGTGAAAAGTTATGATTTTAAATACAGCTCATAGTATGAAGTTCATCTCAGTGTGAAAGTTCCCAGATACCTGAAACTGAGTCTCTTTTTACAGTAATTTTATAATATTTTGATGAATCACTGAATTTTAAAGTAATTGCAATAGGTCAATTCTAAGCCAACTAAGAGTTGAACAGAGGAAAGGATGCTGGATTTAGGGTCAGAGGCCTTGAGTTTAAATCCTGACTCTGGTACTTAATATCTGTGTGACTTTGAGCAACTTATAACCTCTGTGGGCCCTAATTTCCTTATGTAATAAAATAAAGAGATTAGGTTAAATAACTGAAGTCCTTTTGGGTCTAAATCAACCAACCAATCCATCAACAAGTACCTACTAAGTGAGGTGGCTACCAGGCTCAGTGGAAAGAGTGCTGGGTCTGGAGTCAGGAAGACCTGAGTTCAAATCTGTCTTTAGATACTTTCTAGTTGTGTAACCCTGGGCAAGTCACATAACCTCTGTCTGTCTCAATCCACTGGAGAAGGAAATGACAAAGCACTCCAGTATTTTTGCCAAGAAAACCCCACAGACACTCTCAAGACACTTCTTTCTGTGATCACAATAGCATATATGACTGTGTATATAAATATCTATATTTATCTATCTATATAGATACATATGCATCTATATATACATATATACATGTATGTGTGTATGGTATGTATATAGATAGATATAGATATATACATATATCTATCCCATACGGACCTGTGTTATAACCATCAAATATTTTTTAACATGCTTTGGGGACAGTGTTATAAAAGTATATAACTGGAGCTATATGCATGTCTGCTTGATCCAATTTTAAAGAATGTGATTAAATTTTAACCAATCCCTTTGTCCAATGAACTCCCCAGTCTAACTCTCCATAACCGACTGATTCAAAGTGCTTATATTGTGCCTGTAAGTAAAGCCCTAGTACTGAAATGGGAAAACAGTTTCATGGATTCCCTTTTGGCAGGTTAAAAGGCTTTAAGAAACGTCTCAGCAGCCTGTCTGTCATGTGGGGAGTCAGCAAAGACAAAAGTAAGAGAAATAGCATTTTTCTTTAATTCCCTATCATGAGTAGTTACTCATTGACTGTAAATAGCTATGTGCAAGGCTCTCTGAAATCTAAGTGCTTTTTATGTTTTGCTACCCCTACTCTTCCTCCCCTCCCAATAAAAAACCAACCTGTGAAAAGCAAAGAATATTTACGATCTAATGTCTCAAAGGCAAAAGCCAGAGTTGGGCTGCAACCTGGAACTTAGAAGAGACACCAAAGCAGAGAGACACGTTCCTTTCCCACTTTTCTTCTCTCTTCCCTTTGTCTACTTCTCAGATTTCTTAAGTCCATTTCATTTAGTTGTTTCAAAATGAAGAAGCGTATCTCCCCTCAACTGTGGCCAGAAGTAACCACCATGCTATTTAATGAAAAAAAAAAAAAGCAAGAGATTACATTAAGGTCCTGACACAAATTGACAAAAGCCAGAATATTAGAAATGAACACTATCACTCCATACTTAACTCATGTCATTTTAAAGCAAAAATGGTTTTAACAGAAGGATGGCACTCCAGTCAATCAGATTACATTTTTAAAAGATGAATGAATGACTCAGTAGAATAGCTAAATCCATATCTAGCATCACATCCTTCCCTTGTAAGGACTCTGAAAACATTTTTATGAACACACTAAATGAAGATAATCGTGAGAACCCAGTTACATCGGGGATCAGAAAAACATGGAGGAAAATGGCAGAGAGAACAATCCTATACCAGGAGAGGAGCCTTCTTGCCCCCATTTAGTGTGTTCCCAGGTCTGGGCCCCTCAGAATTCTACACATTCAGAGTTGGGATGTATGACTCCAGCAGCTCAGAAGAAATTTCAGTTTTCAGAGATGTACTTGAAAGCAATATACTTTTTCCCAAAGCCAAATATTTCACACGTATTAACTTTTTATATTCTAACAACATCATTATTCCCATTTTATTGAGTAGAAAACGGAGGAGCAGAAAGGTTAATAAACAAGTTAAAGTCTGAGGTAGGACCAGGAACTCAGAAATCCTGCTCTGATGCTTTTTGCCACTAGGCCTCCTTAAGATTCCTTCTAGTAAGGCAATGGACAACCCCAGGCTTTCTGAGTCAGTGCAGGGATGGGGTGGTAGTAGGGGAAGAGCCAAGAATCCCCTCACCTTCCAGCTGGCTCTAATATGTAAGCAGCTTTTTACCCTGTATTTTAGATCTCTGGTTATTTGCAGGGATGATGTGGAGAGCACTCCATATCCTTAAAGATGTGTTTTCTGCAGGATTTTCTCTGACTTATAAGTAGTGGGTTAAACAGATTTGTCTTTCAACTGAATGAAAGATCTGGAAAGACAGGAAGAAAGGGAGAAAGAAAGAAAGAAAGAAAGAAAGAGAGAGAAAGAAAGAGAGAGAGAGAGAAAGAAAAAAGAGAAAGAGAGCGAGAAAGAAAAAAAGAGAGAGAAAGAAAGAAAAAAGAAAAAGAGAAAAAGGAGAGAAAAAAAGAAAAGGAGAAAGAAAAAGAAAGAAAAGAAAAGGAACGAAAAGAAAAGAAAAGATGGAGGAAGGAAGGAACCTATCTCACAAGGGCCATTGTGAGTAAAACTAAAATATTTTTTTGCTTTGCAGATCTTAAGCCATATACATGTCAGCTAATAGAGGTAGCCCGGAGAAATGGATAAGAGTACTGGACTTGGAGTCAGGAGCACCTTGAGTTCAAATTCCACCTTAGTGGAATTTACTAGCTGTGTAAGCCCAGGAGAAGTCACGTAATGATTCTGTGCCTCAGTTTCCCCACTATAAAATGAGAAGGTTGAACTTGATGGGCTATAAGGTTTCTTCCTGTTCAAAAATCTTTCATCCTGTGATTTTCCCCCATTCTTCTTGTTGCTGTTCATTTTACTAGGCTGGGAGGATAAAAATCATACTCTTGTCTCTACTCAGTACAAGGCAAGTGGAATAGTAAAAATTCTTCTCCTTACACTTAGCTGTATGAACTTGGTCAAGGGACTTATTACCTCTCGGGACTAGATTGCTTCTCCGTAAAATGAAAGGGTAAGATTCTCTTCTAATTCAAATGAGACAATATTTGCAAAAAGAGATTAGCACAGTGTCTGCCACATAGCAGGTTGTATAGAAATGCTTATTCCCATTCCCTAGTTCTCGATCTCCGTCTTTTCATCCTTTTCTCTAGTACCCTGGAATCTTTGGGAGGAGAGAGGATATGGGGGTGTAATTATACACACATAGTCTGCAAGATGCATTTTCTCCTTTATGATCTATAGATTTCCAAGTTCCTCCAAAAATAAGCTCTGAGCTCGGCCCAGGGTCTGGGGGCCGGCCATTGGAGCCCTAGATTTCATAATGAGAGGAGGTTGCTTCTGAGCGACAGTATCGAAGGATCGCTGCTGGAAGCCGACTTTTATTTTGAATTTCTCAGGGAGACCAAACTAAACAGCCTTGGAAAACTCGCTCGACGAAAACAAAACAAAAGTCCTTTCCAGTATGAGCCCAGTCCCCCGTATGCCAAGTTCCAGCCCGTAATAAATTTTATTGCGACGTTATAAACTCCTGAAAAGAAGAGCTTAGACTCTAAGTGCTGACACAAGACTCACCAAGTAGTGCCACTTAATGCCGATGGGGTCTGCCCTTTCTGGGGAGTGGGTAAATCTCGGAGCCCTTTGCTTGTCAGACACAAGTTTTTATTTTCCTTTTCGTTTTTTTTAATAGCAAGAATTAAGTTTCCCCTCAAAGGAAAACCAGCTCTCTAGCAAACAATTTGCTGGAAGCGCCGGAAGATTGTGGCTTAAGGCGAAAAGAAATATTTAGGCAAAGTTGAATTCCTCTTGCAAATAAAACCAGCTTTTTTTTTTTTTTGGAGGGAGGGGGGAATGATTATTCACTTAAATGACAGCTTTATATGCTATAATTACAGTCATTAATGAAAGCCCAATTACTTTATCATACATTACCAGGATCAAAGACACCCTCTCCAGAATCAGTGTGTCGGAGAGGGAGTCAAAGCAAAAATTAGTCCAAATGCGAGCTGGCAGATTGCGCTTAAATAATGCCCTGGCACCGCGATAGAGGGACATTTACAAAGACACACTAGAGGTCACTGTTGCTACTTCGAGCAAAGCTTTTCCCTTCTTTTGTAGAAACAGAGCTTAGACTGAGGAGCCCTCGGCAAAGTTGGGCTATCTCCATTTTAAAAGAAAGCATCTCGGTGCCCTCCATCCACCCCCACTTTGAGTCGTGCACTGTTGGCCATTGCGAAAGGGGCAGTGTAAAAAGAAACCTTAAATCCTGTGGATTCCTTTTGTGATCTGGGTCCAGGCACGCACGCTCCTCTTCTGTGTTCGTCAGACTTCCGCTCACTTTGTGCATTGGGGGAGAAAAGTCCTTTTCACAGATAACACCCTGAAGCAACCCCAAAGCAAATGTAAATGAGGAAAGCTGGTAGTTAGGCTTTGTCTTGCCAGGGAAGATATCGCAGTCTCTCAGTATTGTTCGTAAATGTAGCAGATTGTTACATTTAGTCCTATGTTTAGAAATATCCGGAAAAAAACCTCTCCTCCCTATGCGTGTCAGGGCTCTGAAAAATTTCTGTGCGGCACAGAGTTGTTTCTCAGAACGATGCATTAAGGATGGGAGCTTATTTGAGCAAAGTAATGATTTCCCGAGGTTGGTCATTGTGACCTTAATGAGATGACTAACCCGAAGCACCTCTTTATTTGTGGGGCATGAAGGGTACTCAGCACCCTCATCTTGTTTTCAGCCATAGCTTAATTGATCAAAAAGACACGACAGGGTGTTCATTGTTTCGGGAAGAAGACTGTTTAAGAGACTCATAATCCAGTTCCTGAGTGGATTAACTGAGCCTCTAAAAGCCAAGCAGTTTATTCCAACAAGAGAACCAGATCACTGCCAAGGAAAACCATCGATTTACTTCTATGATTATTATTTCATATTAACATTTAAAAGTGTTGGTCTCAGGCATAGATACTATCATTACAAACAATTGCTATGGTAGTGTGAGCTCTCACACCAAAGTCCTTTCCTCCCCATCCCATAAACGTATTCCCTTATAGGGCTATTTAGGGGATATCTATGGAGAAGTTAAATTTAGCAAATATTTATTAAACACTAGCTAGGCGTTGAGCACCCCTGCTCCTAAGGACTTAATATTCTATTTGGGTGGGTGGGTAGATGGGGGCACACAACATGTACACATATAAGTAAATGCAAAATATATATAAAGTGTAAAGGCGGATTGACTAAGGTGGCATCACAGACTGGGGTACTGCTTTCAGGAGACTGGTGAATTGGAGCAAGCATGGACATATGGTTGGGGCAGCCTTTTTCCATTGTCTGTATAGCCAGAACTGTTGGAGGAAAGGTTCCCAAATTTATTTGGCCTAGACTGAGATATTAGAAATATCTTTAAAAAAGATCCTTTAAAAAAAATAATCAGCATCCACCTGGAAACCTACTTTCTTTAACCCTTCAACAGTTTTAAATTTGCATCATTTAATAAATATATATAATATTTTTTGTTATGCATCTTCAATTAATAATTTATTGTGAATTTGTGGGGTTTTTCCTGGATTGAAATTTTGATAATGCAATATTGCATCATGTAACTGTATAGTATCATATTGTAAACAAGTTATTACATGCACATATTCCTGCCAATGCATGTTGGACTTCCCGACAATGCTCCACACTCTTGCCTGCCAACACTTGCTTGTTAAGATCTGTCAGCACACTTGACCATTGATTGGTTATAACTTGCATTTTGTGTGTTCATTTGGGAAATAATGTGATCACTACAACTTTAACTCTGTTACACAATGGATGAAACACGTACCAACAGTTTTTAAAAATTTTCTTATCTTTTCTTCTTTCCTTATGTTTACACCACCCCTTTATTTTCATTCAAGGCCTCACCCAATTGCTCTCTAGGCTTTTACCTCCCTCCCATGGTTCCAACACCCTCCAGGGGACAGTACTACCCACTTTGGGAACCTATGGGAATGCCAACAGTCTTTAAAACATCTTGCTGCAAGCCCATCACAAAAGCAAATGCAAAGTGATTTCTAGGAAAGGACACTAGCAACTAGGGGATCCAGAAAAGCCTTTTGTAGGAGATAGTACTTGAGCTGAGTTTGGAGGTTAAGGCAAGGCAGGAAGTTAGAGAAAGCAAGAGGAAGCAGCAAGCAAGGGCTACCTCCCTGGCCTTGACTCAGTGTTGGAATTTGTAAAACATCTCTACTACTTACTCTGTCTGACCTGGGGCAAATCACTTAACACCTCTAAGTAATTCCTCATCAGTAAAATGGGCAGTGGGGGTGGGGGTTAGATGAGGAGGCTTCCAAGGTTCCATATAGCTCTAAATTTATTATCCCATGACTGGATGAGCTTGAAGAGCTCTTTGAGTTGTAGGATAGCATGATAAACTTGCTTTTCATTTTCAGTCTACCTATATAGAGGAATTCCTTGCAAGTTTAGAGTCTGGAGCAGAGAATTCTCAACCTGGGATCCATAGGATCTCCGGGGGTCCATGGATGGATTTCAAGGAGTCTGTTAAAAAGAATTACATCTTTATTTTCTTTTATTTTTAACCAGCTTTTAAGTATTTTTTCTTTTTAATTTTTTTCCCAAAATTTATTTACTTATTTTTAATTTTCAACATTCATTTTCACAAGATTTTGAGTTGCAAATTTTTCCCCATATCTCCCCTCCCCCAACCCCAAGATGGCAAGTATGTTGATTACCCCTTCCCCCAATCTGCCCTCTCTTCTATCCTCCCCATCTTCCCCTTAATCTCTTCCCCCTTACTTTCTCATAGGGTAAGATGGATTTCTATACCCCATTGCCTGTACATCTGATTTCTCAGTTGCATGTGAAAACAATTTTTTTAACATTTGTTTTCAAAACTTTGAGTTGCAGATTCTCTTCCTTCCTCCCTCCTCACCCACCCCCACTGATAAGACAAGCAATTCAATATAGGTCACACATGTGTAGTTATTCGAACTACATCTTTATTTTCACTAACTTCTACCTGAAATTTTGAATTTCCTTAAATTATGAATGTAGGCAACAAACCACAGTAATACTAGCTGTGCCTGTGACTGTTGCCAATAGAAATCACAGATAGTTTCCTAACATATTAAAGTTGCTGCCCAGATCACAAAATGTCATTTATACCCATCACGACTTTGAGGTAATTGTAGTTATTAATCCTGCCACTGAATCACCTGTGATCACCGTTTTCTTGTCTACAGAGCCAATTTCAACATGATTAGTTTCCTTCATAATCCTATGCATTTTATTTTACACATTAAAAACACCATTCCCAGGTCAAAAGGCTTCCTTAGGCTGCCAAAGGGATCTGTCACACACACACACTGACACACACACACAAACTCACACAAAGGTTAAGAGCCCTTAGTCTAGATGAAGTGAGTATTTTAATGTGGATGCAGGGTTTTATACACACTTCAAGATTTCTTATAATATCCTGTAAACATTCTTTATTGAACTAATGGAACTCTTGAATGGAATGAAGATAGCTTTGGTTTGTGTATGTTGGAATCACCAAAATGTATTGAATTGAAGAAATATTTTGTGCTTTTGTATACTCACGCCCTGGAACAGACACTGAAAGACAGAAGTTGCATTTACACACAAAACAATTATGAAATGGATAGGGGTGGAGGAGTTTGGAAAACATTTGAATTTAGTCAAACTAAATTCAACTGTTATTTTGCAAACAGCTTGGCTTAATTCATTGTTGTTATTGTTGTTAATGTTTTAATAGCTGGGAGAATAGAATCTCTTAAGAAATATTATCATCGTTATCATTACTTTTGCTAACAAAACTGAGCACCTTTTACAAATGGGCAGAGCTATTTCATCATAAAAAAAAATCCTGGGGATTTTTGCACAGCTGCTAGCTCCTGAAGTCTGCCCCACAGTCCACAGCCTGGATGGAGGGTGGAGCTGGGGTTCACTAGAGTTAGAGGACAATGGAAAGGGCTCCACAGTTCTTACAAGGTTGAAAGCCACTGCTCTCCCTCCCTGGTTCTGGTTGTAATTATAATGTGAAATAAGTTTTGTTTTAAATGGAAGTTTCAGTAATGAAATTTGGAAGCAAGCGTCATTTCCCTTCCTTTGCTTGCTACCAAAAAAAATAATAAAAAGTAAAAAGATGATCTGAGGACAAACAATAAAGGAAATAAATAGCCAAGAACCATTTTGTGACCTTGGGCAAATCTCTCCAAGCAGACTTCTGCCTGTTTCTTAATTTCTCTAAGCACACAAGTGAAAAGTAAAGTGGTAACCTGGCAAGTCTCTAGGTTTTGTTGTTTGCTTGTTTTTTTTGTTTTTATTAATGTGAACAGTGATCAAATTGCCAAATCTCTAAATTAACCCAATAATTACCCAGACTGAGAAACTTCCCTAGAGGCCAGAGCTCTCCTATTACGAATTACCTGCCCATATGCTGCTGCCTTTTTGCTTTTATTTCCATCCAACACAATGAATTCTGGGCTCTGAGCCGGGCACTGTTTACATAGAATGAAAAGAAGTTGCTTAACTGCAGCAGAGGAATTGGTTGAGAGGTCCCACCTGATGGAGTGGGAACACGGTCAGGGACTTTTTTTTTTTTGCCATGTTGACACCAGTTTTTCCACTTGAGAAACTCAGAAGGCTTGCCTTTTGGCTTTTAAGATAAATAGCATTTCTCATCTCACAGAGGAAGCCCTGCTGAAAGCCAGAGGCACTGAAGGAAGGGGTGGGGAGAGTGACTGGAAGTCAGAGAGGACTTTCCAGAGAGTCCCTAAAACCAGCTCCAGGCGGAAGAGCAGCGGGCAGGCAGGGAAACCAAAGGAAAAGAAAGGAGCTGCAGAAGGGTTGTGGCAAAGCAGACACTTCTGTCACATTTCTGCCTGGCCCATTACAGCTAGCTTTTGTTGCCAGTATCTGTTATTAGCCCTAGATTGGAGTGTCTAGCCAGAAAAGACCTCTCCCCTTAGTTAATAGGAGAGCAAAGCTGCATCTTTAGGGGCTCTGCCCCTCCATTTTTGATAGATCCTGATCAACTACTTATTCTCTCCAGACTTCCCAGATTTCTGACACACAGTGGGTTGATGATACTAGAATATCTTCACATGTTATGGGATGTTATGAGAGTTATGAGGACTTGGTGCTGCTTGAAAAACTCAGAGTTCCTTATGGAAAATACAATGAAAACAGAAATGAGTAACTCTTATTCTTGGTGATTTTATGGTCTTCACTAGAATTTGTCTTCAGCCTGTGCCTCAGTTTGCCTTCTGGCCTCTCTCAGATCCTTTTTGGCCGTCAGAAAATTAGCATAGTAAATTCTAAGTAAAGGTCTGCTTGTACAAAAGTTGATCATACTGGAGGGAGGAGGAAAGAGTGTAAAGTTAAAGATAATTCCTTTCATAATTTTAATAGACTTATTTTAGTTTAAGGATGTGACCAAAAAAATGAGGGTGGGGTAAGCCTCTTTCTAACCTGGGGAGCAGGTTCAGAAACTCTGTGTTTGTGAACTATCTATCTCTTCAATTCTGGTTCAAGGATTATGTTGTACCCTCCCTGGGGGATAGATGTAGCAGTTACTTAGTGACTTATTGGTAATGTTTGGTTGGAAAGGCTGCCAAAGTCTGCCATTGACCAGGGCGGGGTTAGATTGGCCTAGAGTGAATTGCAACTGGAATTGCAGACCTGATGAATGAACTTGTCCAGAGTGCCAAAGCCAATCCAAAATGGCTGGAGGGTGGGAGAAGCTGGAGACAGAAGGGAAGTACAGAGAAGAAAGACATTTTTCTCCGATGGGTTCAAAATTGAACAAAATGTTCTGGGGCCCAAAGAGAAATCATGGTGGGCCAATGAAGATATTAACTAATTAGGATAGTTTAGGAAGCTTCTGAGCCATTCAGTGACGGCTGGATATAATTTTTTTATATATCATTTTGATTCCCAGAATGCTACAAGTATGTTGTGAGCATGGGATCATAGATCGAGAATTGAAAAAAATCTTGGAGATCATTCAGTCTAACAATCTAACTTTACAACTGAGACTCAAAGAAGATAAACAGTTTCCCCAGTGTCCAACTGCTTAGTAATATTAACAGAGTTGAGATTTTAAGCCAGATCTTCTGATTTCATATCTAACACCCTTTTCATTCTCTCTGTTATAAAAAAAAACTTCAGGAAAGGGTTACTCCAGATATGGAGTGTTTTGGGGCTGAAGAAGGGAAAGAAAATTGGATGCTGGGGTCAAGGCATCCAGGTACAGTGAGTAGAAAGACATTTCAGGAGTTCAGCACTAAGGTCATAGTAGACCAGACTGTAGAACTCAACCTGGCTCAGCAATGCAAAGGAAGAAACTCAGAGTACTGGCTCAGTGCTGAGAGGTTAAATCTTAGCCAGGGTCAGTATGTATCAGAGCTGATACTTAAACCCAGTTCTTTGCAGCCTTCTATCCATTATACCATATGCCTCTAACAAATATAGTAATGCTTTTAAATTAATTAATTTTTTTTGTTAATAATAGCAGCACGTAATCACCTTTGAAAAAAAATCTAACATGAATGGTAGTGTTATGTAGTCGACAGGGTGTTATGGAGTAGTCAGGAAGACCTGAATTCAAATGCTGCCTCTGATATTTCATAGCTGTGCCACCCTATGCAGGTCATTTAGCCAAATATCTGGCACTTATCTCCTATATCAGAGGTGGGTTGCAGTCTGTTCTGGTGGAATGAAATCTTCTATAAGCAGCTCCTCCAAATGACAAAATCTTAGTTCCATGGGGAATTTGAATACATACATACATACATATGTATGTATGTATATATACATGTGTGAATATATGTGTATGTACCTGTAAAATGTGAATGGATGGATGTGATACTTATTCCAGTACATAGTTTGTTGAAGCCAAATATGGCAATGCTTTATGTACATTCAAGGATGATTTGTAATAACTCTGGAGCCCCTTAGAGTCCTGGGAGCTTCAGTTTGGAATCCATTGGCATAGAGTTCAGAAAGAAGGAACATGACCCCAGTTATAGGATCTACAGTTAGTTGAGAAGAGTGGATCCTTTTGGTGAGCTTAGGGGACCTGGGCCTTGAGCAGAATCCTTCACAGAGGGCCAGTACCCAATACTTAGGGTAGTAATGGCATCAACTGAATTACTTGGGGAATTATTTTTCATTTCCCCCATACTATTCAGCAATTTCTATTAGTCATGAATCTAATTAGGACTACAAGACTGATAGCAGGTGAAAGAGTTATTAGGTAGAATTTTTTTTAGTTCCTATGTTTAGCCTGCACTAGCACTTCTATGAGAGGAAGATACCTAGTAAATAGGTCTATTTTAGCTATCTTTGTTTTTATGACTCTTAGGAACGTGGGATTGTACTTTTAAGTCTTTTGATGTTAAATGAAATTACAGATCCTTGATGTCAAAGAAGAAAGAAATGTAATTCAATAAACATTTATTAAAAGCCTGCTATGTGCCAGGCAATATGCTATGCACTGGGGTTACAAAGACAAAAATGAAACAGATCCCATCCCCTAGGACCTAATAGTCTCCTGAAAGGAAACAAGAAATCAAAATCTAAATATCACATGTGTATAAGTTAATACAAAATAGATCCAAGATAAATATAAAGGAATGAGGAAGCACTACTGACCAATGAGGAAATCATGAAAACACCTCTTGTAGGAGGTGGCACCTGAGCCGAGCCTCTAAGGAAGATAAAGGTTACAAGATGCAGATGAGGGGAAAGCATTCTAAGAGTTGGAGGCTCTAGAACCAGACCATGCTTCCTCCATAGCCCAAGACCACTCCTCTAGGAGACCTTGGTCAACTGAGACAACCACAGAGGAGTATGGAGAAGTAGATGAAACACCTGGGCATTTTCAGGGCCTCTGGGGAGTCAAGTGGTCATGACATGTGAAAAGGTATGGAGGCAAGAGAGGGTCTGTGATCTTCAAGGAAGAGCCAGTTTGACTAGAATATGGAAGGACATGAAAGGGAATAACTGTCAATACATCTCATTTTAAATGCTAAGAAAGGGTTTGGTGGTATCTTTGGGACTCAGTTTCCTGATCTATGAAATTAAATTAAATTCTTAAATTCAATAAACCCTTATATATTAAACACCTTTTTGCAAAGCATTGTACTAGATACTACAGGTCAATCTTGACGATCTCTAAGTTCTCTTTCAACTTTGAGGTTCTTTCTCTGAGTGTGGGAGGAAGATGGGGAGGGGATATAAAAGGGAATATATCAACTTTAATATGTCTTGGTTAAAAGAAAAAGTCTGATATGATTGGTTAAAGGCCCATTTATAAGACCACAGATGACTTAATACTCTATTACACAGTGAATTTCCATTACTTCTTCCAAATGAGATAAATCTGAAACCAGTAGCATATATGTATGTTCAAGGTGGTATGGAAGCCCAAGTTCTACATACAGCAAAACTCAGACACTATGACCCAGAGAGCCTAACTGATGCCAAATCTAACCACTTTTAAAAGGACATGTTGTCTAGCCTATACCAGATTATCCATTTAGATAATGTCTTTCCATTTTTCATTTCATTGTTGGAAGGAAGTGGATTAATGATCACATAAGTTTCTTTGAATGAATACGTTCCTTATAAGGCATGCTTAAGAGAGGTTCAGGGAAAAAAATGATGGTGACTTTGTTGCCAAATAAAGTTACATTTATACCATTTCTGTTTAAACCATCTTCAGCCTGGTCAGCAGAGCCTGTCAGACTAACCCCAGGGGGAAAAATGAAGCTGGCGTTCTTTTTGTGATTACTTTCAATTCCTTTATTTCTCTGGTTCTCAGTTTCTCCATCTGTAAAACAGGGAAAGGGAAGGGAAGGGAAGGGATGCTCAGAATTGATGATCTCTTACATTTTTTCCAGGTCTTAAAGTCTGTGATGCTGTTCTGCTCTCTTGTGAAAAAAGTTGACCCAAAATGGCATTGGTAAAATAGTGGCTCTCCATGATGGCGAAATCTGTCTGTCATGAGAATACTGAGGGGGTCTAATGCCTTATCATGCTAATATGAAATTCTCATCAGAGCCTAAAAGGAGGCTACTTAGGGTCAATACGTAGGATCACAATCTTAGAACTACCAGGAACATTAGAGACCATCCAATCCAACACTGCTATTGTCCAAATGAGGAAACTGGGAAGTTAAATTATTTGTTCAACCTCATACAGCAGAATCAAGCTATAAGTTCCTGGTTCATGGGCCAGTGTGTTATATTTAGAAATATAGTTCCATCAATTAGAAAAATACTGTTAGGGTTTCCTCATGATTCAATTTATGTTGAAGCAACATAAATTTGATGGATGGAGAAAGGTCGGTAGGTGGCTAACCTTTTATTCATGTAGCAATTTATTTTATACCTATATAATGCATCTATCCAGTCTTACAGTATGTTACTGTTATCTGTATTTGCATCAGATCCATACTGGACTCTGAACTCCACAAAGGTAGGAATCCTGATAACAAAGTTATTTAAACTTTGTCTCTTCCTCACCACCTATTACAGGGCTCTGTATTCAGGAGGTGTTTAATCTATGTTTGTTGAATTGAATTGCTGACCCTGTGGTAGGGGTACTAACATTTTTGACTGATATCTATGGAGTAATAAAGTGGAGGAAGCAGTTTTGGCAGTAGAAGATGTTATATCTGTTAGAAAATGGATGGCGTTTTTGGAGTTTTCTCCCCAGACTCCTGTCCTTGGTAATTCCAGCTGGGAAAAACCCTAGAGCTGATTTTGACCATACCTCCTCAGAAAAGCCTATAAGCCACTGGGTCAGTAGTAACCAGATCAGATTGGTGAGATCCACAGGATAATGCTACTAAGTCACCACCACAAAGTCCAGTCTTTTAAGTTGTTTTTGTTTAACAATGGAGCCAGTTTTGTGGTAAATCATCCACAGTCTTTTGACTATCTTTCTTGCAACCTACTTTTGTGAGATGACTGGCTAGCAGTATAGGTCATGGAGAGCACTTGTGGTGTTCATCCAGAGCTTTCTTCATTTTATGAAATTTAAATGGTTTCTTCAGTCTCTTATCACTGTAAAAAACTATTTTCATTTTCCTTAGAGATCCACTATCTCCACATATGCCCAACAAAAAAGCCAGGTAGCCTAATTCTTACCTAGCCCAACTGTTAAGGCAACAGTCATGAGAACAACAGTCTTTAGAAATGGCAAACATAACCAACTGGCTCTTCTGAAAACCCTAGGAGAATAGTTTGGTTGAGATGCCCAACTAGCGATACCTCATTAATTTTGGGTTCCCTTTTATCTCAGCCACCTTCAAACTTAGATGTGAAAAGAACACTGAATTTTGTGCTTGGATGGCAGTCCATTCTCATTGTATAGCAGCCAAATGGAGCAGTAGATAAAGAGCCTCAGTCTTGTAGTCAAGAAGACTTGAGTTCAAATACAGCCTCAGACTCTGGGCCCTCAGTAACCTCCATTTGTCTCAGTTTCCTTATCTGTAAAATTGGGATGAAAATAGCACCTAAATCCTAAGGTTGTTATAAGGATCAGATGACATAATAATTGTAAAGCACTTAGTACAATGCCTGGCACATAGTAAATTAAACACTATACAAATGCTACCCTTTATTACAGATGAGGAAATTGAAACTCAGAAAGAAAAAGTGGCTTGTGCATGGCTGCCCAGACATCACATTTTGTAGCCAGGACTTCTGATATTCCTTCCAATGCTCTTTCCCCTACACCAGAATTCTCATGGCGGTGGGGTTTGTGGTGTTCTGTTTTTCCATTCGACTTTCTTGGGCAGGCCACTTTCAGGGTTTTGATGTTTTTCAAGTAGGCTTTTTGGAAGCGTTTTACCTGGTGCTCTATGGGGAATTAGGAGGAGGTCTAGTAGTTTATTTGGTGCAGACAGCTAAAGTAGCATCTAGAGCAATTACACAAATTAATAGGAGACGTGTAGCATGTTATGGAAGCATTTGCCACATTGGCATAGGAGATTTGAATGGCAGCATTTTACAGCTTTGGATTGAAATGGAGCCATGTCTGAGGGTGGAGGCAGGGAATCCAGTGGCCCAGAAAGCTGTGAGCATTTCTGGCCAAGCAGGCTTAGGTCACAGAAGGCATTCTCTTCTCTTCTTGAAGGTTTGGGCCCAGATGAAGCATCTCCTAAAACAGCCCCAGGGTGGAGAACAAAAGGCCTTGGTTCAGAGGCCAGACCAGAAGAGAACAAAGGGCTAGCTTGGCTCTGATGGAGATTTAACCTGTGGCTCAAGGGAGTCAGAATGATAACATACCTGAGACTTCCACTACTACGCTGCCTCTAAGCACAGGCAAAACCGTGCTTGTGACGCAGCAACCTCAATGGAAGGAAATTAATTAAGCGCTGGAGCTGACATTCCCTTCTGAGCTCGTGCCACCACGCCAGAGACAGCAACATATCACTCTGCAAGAGACCAGACATGGCTGTAGGAGCTGTCTAGACCTGCTGTGATTAAGAAGGAATATTCTGCCTTAACTCTGAATGCATTTTCTTGTGTCAGTATCGTAGTCTAACTGTAACATGACTAAAATGTCAGAGGGGTTTGGTTTGTCAAAGAAATGAAACATATTTCATCTTTCTTTTTTGGTTTCCATTATGGTCTGTTGGGTGGAGCTATGTCTACAGCCAAGGTGCTTGACAATATGTGTCTTCCCTCCCATGGGCTGTAATGCATAAACACATATTAAGGCACTTTAAAAAAATTAAATGAAAATGCTTTATGCCAATCAGGGGCACACAATGACCACAATGCCAATGAGGGGAGGCATGTGGATTATGTATTCAGGGTTAAAATCCCTGCAGTTATTGTACATGCTTCAGAGCCACTTTTCAAAGTGAAATGTCTCTACCATTTAAAATGGCATTTTTATTTTGTCAAGACACTAAAAGCAATTAGAAGGCAGTGTTGACTGATCACTCGCCAAATTTCAATTTTCAAATCAAAGCTGTTTTGGAGTTAGGATGTGTGAGTTCCCCAAACATCCCTAGTCACTCTGTTTTCATCTAACATTTATTCAAAATCACTAGTTGTTTTTTCCCCCTCCTTACCACTCTCATCCCCCCCCCCCCTATTTTTTTTTAATGGAAGCAACATTTCCTCTTAAGTTGAAAAGACATGACGCCCTAGAGCAATCTGTTATGGATAAATGATGGACCCCTTGATAGAATGGTTCTTAATGAAAATAGGGAGGAATCCTTTGCCCTGGAAGCCTGGAGGGGGTGATGTCTGGAGATGGGTGGTGTAACCACTGTTGAAATAATCATAGTAATACAAGTTTCAAGATGCTCCCATTCTAAGAACCAGCAAAATGCAGTCATTAAAGTTTTCATATTAAGTATTTGAATGAGATTCCTGTTCTGTAAAATAACTAGAACATAAAACATGAAAAATGAACAAGATGTTTTTCTTGCTGTCACTTTAAAAAAAAACCTCCTATTAGATCTGTCATATTCTGCCTGCCTTACAGATTTTGGCAGGCAACTCTCAGAAGCTCATGGGTCATGTGTCATCTCTTTGGTGGACTAGAACCATGCTCAGTGAGTGAGCCTTGAAGTAGTCATTAGAGACATGCTGAAAAACTTTCAAATGTCAGATGTTGTGTTGCTGAGCCAACATGATCATGAGTTTGAGCATTTCCATGTATGAGAGCCAGTGGCTAAAACAACAGCTTTCACTTAGCTCAAGATCAATATATTTGGACATTTAAAAAAAAAGATTATCTTCAGCACCTTATACAGGACCTTGCACATAGGTGGTGCTTAAAGTTTGTCAGGATTTGTGAAGGATTTGCCGGAAACATGAGCAGTTTAATATTGGTGTTCCCAGCAGAAGGCCAGGCTGGATGGATGACCAACAATGAAATACCATTCAGTGCTTCTTTTTTTTTTTCCATTTAGAATACAACTCAAAACATTCTATTCTAGGGGCTGGGACAGATGCAAATTTTAGATAAGACATGGCCCTTGCCCTCATGGGTCTTACAGGGTAGTAAAGGAATAAGGTATAGACACAGAAACTCTGTGCGTGCATGTGTGTACATGTGTGTGTATACACACATATGTATATGCATTACAGAAATTCAAAGCAAAAGACTGTATATGATGTTTGAAAAGGCAAATTGTTTTTGACTGGGGCAATCAAGTAAGGCTTCTTGAAGTAGCATTTTAATTGGACTTTAAAGGAATCTAGCAGAAGAGGGAATGAGAAGATATTTTAGGGATAGGGAACCATTTGAACAAGGCATGAAAATGAGAAAATATAGAAAATGAGAAAATAGAAGGATAGAGCATTCTAGTTTAATTGAAGATTATAATGCATTAAAGGGAGTCATATTTAGGAAAGATTAGAAAGGTATAGTGGTACAAGATTGTGGAACGCCTCAAATACCAGAAAAAGGAAGTTGAATTTTCTTAGGCAATAGGGAGCTACTGAAGATTTTTGAGCAAAGGAGTGATGTCATTGTGGAGAATGCCTCAATAACTCTATGAGAAGGTGTTATTACCCCCATTTTAGAGATGATGAAATTGAAGCAAACAGAGGTTAAGTGAGTTGCCCACCATCACACAGATAGTGTCTGAGGCTGGATTTGAATTCAGATCTTCCTGACTCTGAGCCCAGCGCTTCATTTACTATAGCACTCAGCTGCCTTAAATGGACCAGTTAAAAGCCAATTGCCATAGCAGGTAATAACGAGTGGCTATAATTAAATGGTAAGAAAGTAGGAGGACACATATATGAGAATGGAATTGGTGACACTTGGAAACTGATTTGGATATAAGAGGTGAAAAAGTGGAAAAAAAATCAAATGATTATTATCTTTAAACATGTAGGACTATAAGAATGGGGATTGGGATTCCACTAGCATGTGTGTGTGTGTATGAATATATATATACAACATGTATGTATATGTATATGCACATATACACACATATGGGTATGTATGGATATGTATGTGCACATATTATATGTGTATGTATATTGTGTGTTTACATAGACATACATACACATATATGTAAAAAGTCAGAGGAAGAGCAGATTTTAGAGGAAAGAAAATAAGGTGAGTTTGATCCCTGTAAAGTTTGAGCTTACCATGGGACATCCATGTAGAAATAACCTGTAAACTTGCAGATGTGAGTCTAGAGTCCAGAAGAGAGATTAGAATCTCTAATACAGATTTAATAGTCATCATAGCAGTTGCAATAGACACTGTAGTTATGAATGAGATCACCAAAGTGTAGAACCTTAGTCAAGAATCACATAAGGGGTCACAAATATGATAAAGTCAGTGTATAGTGAATGCACAGAGAAAGAACATTTAAGAATTGGAAGGAAAATCAAGGACGAGAGAAAAAAAAATTTGAAGTTAATGAAATTCTTCCATTAATCATACCCCTAGAAGGTTTTTCCAATGATTCTGGAGGAGAGATCAAGGCTGATGACTTTGCATAGCTCTGCCTCACTTAAATTCAATTCACTTGCAAGTCAAAACATCCACCCTGCTGCTGTCATTGGTCCTCTTCTAGAATGAAGGATAAACAACAAACAAAGGAGGTTTTTCAGTGATACTTTAGATACCGCTACCGTTGGAATAATAGAATCTCAGGGATGGAGGCAACCTTAAAGGCCACCTAGTCTTTTTATAGATCAAGAGACCAAGGTCTGGAGAGTCTCTTAAATGATTTGAGAAAGGTTAGATAGGAAATCAGGAGCAAAGTGAGGAAAAGAACCCAGATTTCTTCTGTCTACTGTATTCCTCATTAAATCAGTGGTCCAAAATTGTGTGTCCAAAGCAATCAAAAAGTGTTTCTGAGCCAGTGTTTCTGATTCATGGCTTCTTGATGTGTCTACTGTGTATCCAAACTAGAACTTTTAATCACACTATTTATTTACTTGGGCTTTATTGCATTTATTTATCCCCTTAGATTGAAACAGAGGGATAATTTCAGTGTTCCTTCAAATGCTTCAAAATATCACTGCTAGAATCAGTGTTGGCACTTTCTGCATTTGTACAGTTTTCAGTTCTTTTATTTCTTAGTGAACAGTTTAAAATAGTTGTTAGTATTAAATTAAGAATTATGATCTCAAAATTGGTAAGAATATTTAGTTTAAAAAAAATTTTTTTAGTGCTTGAAGGATCTGTAATTTCCTAGTGTGAGTTCTCTCTTCATGCATTAATACAGATCAGAATCCCTCTATAGCTTAGTAGATGATCCATGAAATACATCATCCTTTGGCTAACCTGGTGATGAGCCTTCCTTACTTGGATAAACTTGGATGTCAGTCATCACTATCATTACTAGGTCAGTTCTTGAATCCTTTCCAGCTTAATAGGACCTCCCAACCATTGCACTCCCCTCTTCCAAAGGCTTCAAGAACTCAGGATCACCTCTATCTACAATTCTACATCATCATGAAACATGGATTGCAGATAATTCACCATCCTGTTTGCCCTTTTCTGGACACTTCAACTTATCAATGTCCTTTTTAAATGCTGGCACTCATATTAAATATATATGGTTCCAAAATGAACTGTTGTATGTGACAGCCATTCATCTCATCTAAGCATTGTAAACCATTTTGTTGACAATAGTCAGATGTGTCTATATGTTCAGGACAGAAGTTTTTCTCTTGCCAATCTAATCATTGTGGTCTGTCTATGTAACAATGTAGATATCCAGATGGGATGGTCACTCCCATAGTGCCATTGAATAGCTCAGATTAAAAGCCATGATTGGTGTAATGCTTATGTGCAGCTGCTAATAGAAGGTTAGGCCAAAATAATTAGCAGAAAAGTGAAAGATTCAGTTAATCAGCCAGTTGTTTCATTTATATGAAACAAAACAACTGACCCAAGTAATTCATCACCGCACATAGGCTTCAATAAAATTGGTTAAAAGTTTGGCTACATGGAAACGTAACATTAGACAGTATTCAGTAAAACTAAACCACTCTATTCTAGAGTGTCAATTTCCAACCTTTCACTTTCCTGACATTAGAACGAGTAGAACATATTTAGAAAACTCTCCATTGTGACAGGCTCAAAAAAGAAGAGGAAAATGGAGTTACTGGCTTTTCTATTCCATGTAAGTCACTTATATTCAGTTTTTATTGTCCTCAGTTTCTTTACCTGTAAAATAAATGCGTTGATCTCGGTAGCTAATGATCCTTCTGCCTCTATATTCTGGTATCCTACCCTTGCTCCTATTATAATTCCAGGAATTTTCTTTAATTGCACACTGCCCAGATTTAATGCAATTTTATGTAACAGGTTTATGAAGCAAAGCACTAGGGACGGAGGGGTTGGTACAAATACAACCTTAAAAAAAAAAAGTCCCTATCCTCAACAAGTTTATAGTCTACTAGATCTCAAACAATAGTTTTCTGAGTACATAGCCTTGCTTGAGATAAAGATTCCCAATGAAAGTATAATAAGCTTCAGTCCTTGTCCATATCAAGTTACTCAAAACAGCCAAGGCACAACCAGTTAAGTCATTTTGACCACCTTGTCAATGATAGTGACCTCAAGATCCATGTCAGTCCATAGAGATGGATAAAATGACCATGTCAGACTTGTACACGCTGGTCATTTTATACACAATGACTCAGAATAACTAAGTAATTTCTGCAAGGTATAAACAGAATCATGCCAAAAGCCAAGGATTTCTACTCTCACCCTAGACAACACTTGCCTTTGTCTCTGCTGAAATACATTATAATTAGCATGTCTTCCTGGGAGAGATAGTAAAACAGAATGCAATTAACTGAAAAGAGACAGCAGATTTTATAGGAAAAAATAAAAAGCCTTTAAAGACTGACTAGACAGATGCATATTCAAAGGTAGCAATTTTGAGGCGGGGCAGCTTTCCTTATTTGGTAATAATGTTCTGAATGGCAATGGGCTTAACCATAGTCTGCACGTACTTGTGAATGCACCTTTTGTACATTGCTATGGTTCTTGCTTATAAAACTCTGTTTACTGACTAGACAGAGTCTATTTTCTATGTGTAGCATGCACTTATATTCATATGCCCATCTCTAGTAGTATTGTGCTGTGGTTCACAATTCACTGAGCACCCCCAACTTGTAAAACCATTTGTACTACCTATAATCTTGGTAATAATTCAAATTACCACACTTGGGCAAGTCACATACTATCAGTTTTGTTTGTTGTTCAGTTGTTATCACGTCCAAATCTTCATGATCGCGTGGACCATTCTGTCCATGGGATTTATTTTGGCAAAAATGTACCGGAGTGGTTTGCCATTTCCTTCTGCAGCAGATTACCTTTTGTCAGAACACTCTGCTATGACCTATCCAACTAGAGTAACCCTGCACAGCATTAGCTTATAGTTTCATTGAGCCTATGCAAGTCCCTCTGCCAGGACAAGGTAGCGAGCCAGTTTATTAATCTATAAAATGGGAATGATAGTCCATCTCCCTCATCTCTCCTATAACAATGCTGTGAAAATAAAAGGAGATAAAAATACAGAGGAAAGTGATAGAGCTAATTACAGCACAAGGTGAAGTCAAGCCTCCTAAATATGTGTTCTAAGACATCCAGAACAGAAGGAATTATAAGAGACTGGCCCTTAGTTTGTGTTTTTTTAGTAGCAGACCCAACATTGGAGTCTTGGAAAAAGACTATGGTCAGAGGAGATGTCTGTCCATCATTTAGTATTCCAGCCCATAACTTTCTCTGCCCTGGACACAGGGACTTTCATTCTACAAACTGTCTAGAAAGAAATGAAAAAGAAAAGCCTTCAGTCCAATCATAGAAAACTGGGGGGAAAATGTTTGTGAGTTTGTAATAAAAGATCAAAAACCAATTGTGAAAAAACTCAAAGCAGATGTGGATTGCAAAACTGTATGGCTGGGCAAAGGGAGGCTGGGGAAAAAAAAAAAGAAAGAAAATGGGCAATGCTTTTATCTTGTGGTGCAAGTACACCAGCCCAGAGATACACTTGGTTTTATTGAACAGGCTGAAGCAGCTTTAATTTAAAGTTTGCTACACTAGCATTCTCGCCAATGGGCGCCATTTACTGGTATGCTTTTGGCAGTGCCTTGAGGACCACTGTGGATTGATGAATGTCCAGGTGCGTAGCTGAATGCTAGCCATTTGTGCACATAGGAAACTAGGAGGATGTTTGTGATTAGAGAAATCATAGAATTTATTTGTTCACACCATTTTTTTTCCTCTATTATATGAAATAGAAAACATTAGCTTACTCAAAGCTTGCCTAAATGTTCCATTGGACTTCAGAGTTTTGTGAATAACCTTTACAATTAGAAATAGAACTCCTTTGCTAGTAACATCCACTCTCCCTAGACCATCTTATTCTGTTAAGAGTAGAGTCAGAGAACCTGTAAAAGGTAATCTGACAGGAGTGAGGGAACCCAGGGTTTTAAAAACATGCTCTAGAGGACAAATCTACCACCAAATGAGCTATTTTCCATGTTTAATGTAAACTCAGTCTATTTGAGCTATTCAGAACTAGGTTACTGAGTTGCCATCTGTATCAATCCCATTCCTGGATGTCATGCCCCTGTTAATAAAATCTGGAAGTGAGATTGTAAATGGACCTAGTGAATGGTAGATGTCAGCCATTGCGTGATGGGCAATCATCAATCATCCATTGTCAGTTATTTCTGTCTCAGTGAGTAAGCCTTTATTTAAAGCATAAAGTAAGAATGTTGCCAGACCACAGGAACAAGCCCTGAGCTGTTTGCAGGTGCTGCTATTCACAGCTGCCAATTAAACCCTGACATTTCCATAATGGCCATGAGGCAAAGCATATGCAATTGACATACACATTTAAAAAAAGAAAATCAATCTCAGATTATCAATACTCATGTCTTTATTTTTTTTTTCCCAGGGCTCCAATGTCCTACTTAGGAAATGGCTCATTACAGAAATAGAGAGAAAGAAGGAAAAGCAGAAAAATTGGGGTGAACCCAATCATCAAGGGTATACAGAGGATTCTTTCTACTAACTGAGTTGAAGGGGGAGTCTTAACTAAGAAATCTCAGCCTCATGGAAGGGAAGTCTCCCCATAAATCAGAAGACTCTCTCTTTGGAGATCTACAGTTTTGAAGCATCCCTTTCTCATTTTTTTTTTCCAGTGTCACCATTTGTTCCTCCATATTCCCTACCCTCCAATATTAGCTTAATGTTTGCCAACCCAATCTAATGAATATTTTCTAACCATGTAAACACATTCAGTTTTCTTTATTAAAAACACATTAGGAATCACAACCAATAAATTAATATTGTATATGGGCGTATATGAGAAGATATATTACCATAAATAAAGTTTCAAAAAAATTACATTTCTAGAGAACGATAAACTGCTCAGGATTGCTTTCTGACATTTTTTAGTTGGAAAAATGTGAAATTTTGCTAACAGTTCTCAGCTGTTTATAGTTATTTCAAGGGTGTGTTCATCTGTAAGTAAATAGAGAAAAAGCAACTGCATTCACCTTTCCAGGGATATTTCATCACTTTCTAATTGCTTTACGCTGTTTTTCTGCCTGTAGCCAGCAAGAAAAAATAAGGTGAAATCTAGGGGCAGGCATGGACATTTTAACAGCATTATTTTTCCTCATCAGTCCTCACAAAAATGAAGATATTTTCAGTTATTTTAAGTCCATTTAAAGTTATCTCCTGACCCTGCTACGGAAGTCTTATCATTGCTGAAATTGTCTTATCAAACAAAAAAAGGATGAAAACCCATTTTTGGATGTAAGGATATTTCTTTGTTTTCTATTTTCAGCAGTCATACTTCATTGCATAATTCCACCCCCACCCTCTGGACTTTTTTTCCCTTTTCTTTTCCATCTGGCTGAGCTAACAGAGTTCCTTCCATGTTTTTTGAAATCCCCTATTCCCACTGATTTCAGGGACATCTGTTAGGGAGGGCAGAGTTGACAAACTCGGGATCTCTTTCAAATAAACTTAGCTGATGGTTCCAGCAGGTGATTCTGTTTCTTCAGGGTGATAATTTTATTTTATTTTCTTGCTCTTTGAGGTAGGAGTGGGGGTGGCAGAACAGCAAGGAGAAAATTGGCATCTACTTTGTGATCTGAGTAGGCCATCTTTCATTTTAAAAGGAGAGAAATTTTGTCATTATAACCTATATAAGATAAATTTCTTTTAACAGAATATTTTTAAAACAGATTTTTTTTTTTAAATAGAAGCTATTATGACAATCTTCCTGATGTACTGAGTGCTGGAGGTCTGATAAAATTTTTTAAAATATCACTGTGTAGAAGATACAGTAGTGTTTGGAAAAAGAAAAGATTATTAGGTCCCATAGTTAGAGCTGGAAGGAAGATACTTCCACCTCAGTATCAGATGGCATCATGGCCTTAGTGTCAGCTCTATGTCTACAATGATTCTAGAGTACTCAGAGAATGTGGTGGATTTGAACCATCTCGACCTATCTCATTGTGCTCTTGGTAAGTCTCCTAATGGGTCTAATACAAATATGAAAGGAAAAATTGAACATTGCCCCTACCATAATACCATGCTTTAACTAGCCCCATATGAGTTAGATCCACTTGGGCCAATGAGGTCATGGCAGCAAGCTGCACCTTTTAACCCTCAATGAACATCTCCCAAATATGTGCTACTCAACAAGGAATACAAGTGTTTACTCATCCCCACACTTAGAAAAAATAAATAGACAGTAACAAGGAAGCAATATACACTCATAGTGTATAGACGTGATAGAGACTCATTCAAGGAAGAAGCATGGAATCATACAAGGGACCTTAGAAATCATCTGATCTTCATTTAAACTGATAAAGCTAAAGCCCACAGAAGTTTCGTAACTTGTCTAAGGTCATATAACCCAGGTCTGCTGACCTCTTGTTCAAGGCACTTTTAGTGTATACCATACTGTCTCCCCTTGGAGAAATTAATATGTTCATCCTCATTCCTTCATTCATTCATCTAGTCAGAATTTACAGAACACCTACTACTATAGGCATAGTAGTACTATCATCTTTTATTCATGTTGATACATTACTCAGTACACAGTAGGTTCTCAACAAATGGTGAACTTAGTGACTATAAAACAGATATTGCTGCAGAATATATAAGTACTATGTATATGTATATATATTCCCATATACATATATATCTACGTATGTGTATTATATACATGCATGTCAATGCCTTAACACATCAAGGACTTGTGGTTTTGTCAGTGTGGGAAAATACACACACACATACATATATATATACACATACATATATACATACATATACATATATATGTATATACATACACATATACATATATATACACATGTATATGTATGTGTATATATATATATATATACATACATACATATATTCAATAATTCAGTTCAATTCAGTCATCATTTGTTAAATATCTATGTTCCAGGCACTGTGCTAATCACTGGGGATACAAAAAGAAGAAAAAGACAATCTATTAACATTCAAAAATGTGGGTCGTAACACTTGCTCATTACACATGATTAAGATGGAAGTGTGAAGGTCCATATTCAGAAGCCTACCTATTCACAAAAAGCTATTTCTCTTCTTAAGTGATGAGATAGGCCTTGTCCAGCCTAAATGAACAATCCAATCATTTAAAGCCAACCAACAGCATTAACATTCCTTGAAAGAGTGTTGACAACAATGCACACCTGGGTACCTTTTGTGTAAGCTAAGCAGATTCAATATTACCAAGCCACATTCTTAAAGCTTCTATCTTCTACAGGCACCATCTAATGAACTCTGTTTTATTATTTTATTGCTTCACATCAGAGAGATAATCTGACATGATTACTATCAACTCACCCCCAAATCACATTGACGGTCTCAAATGCCTCCAGAATCTTGGCAGGGGTCCCCCGTAGATAGGTGAGTTTCTACACATTGTTACTAGCAGACATAAATTAGTCTTAATAGTGTTTGAAACTGACACTATATTGTTACCAGGATATATTAGTGTTAATAAAAAAATGGAACCTATGGAACCTGATTCTATTTATGCCATTCTACTTAATTTAGACTCTCCTATTTCAATTTTTTCCTATTCTTTGGGTATCACAAGCCACCTATATCATCACCTTCAGACAGCCCTCTCAGCAGAGGAATTCGCCTCATAGTTCACTGAAAAAATGGAGGCCATTTATCATGACTTCCTTGTCCCCCACAAGTTTACTTTCCCTTTCCTCCTTTGCTCCTCTCTTAGATAATGCAGGAGAACTTTTCCTTAACACAAAAAACCCAGCCTCCAACCTTGTCCTTCTCCAAGATCATTGTTGCTCATCCTTCGTTCTCAAAGAGAACCAATGAAATCAGGAGGGTGATGTCTTGACTTGCAAGTGAATAGGATTTAAGTGAGGCAGAGCTGTGCAAAGTTATCAGCCTTGCTCTCTCCTCTAGAGTCATCAGAGTCCAGTGGCAAAACATAAGTCAGGACAACTGGCAATGGACCCCGCCTCTAAGAGCTTGCCTATTTGATCATCCTCTCCCTTTACCCAAGTTTCAACCCTTAGTTATCTCTAGGTCCTTCCTTGCTTCCTTTGAACATGCACAGATTTCCTTTATTCTTAAAACAGCAGTTCTCAACCTGTGGGTCACAACCCCTTTGAGGATCAAATGACACTTTCACAGGGGTCACAGGAGTCGCCTAAGACCATCAGAAAACACATATTTCCGATGATCTTAGGAACCAAGACACCACTCCTCTATCTGTCTCCAGGCAGGTCCACCCACATGCAGATACACCCACATATGAGTATTAAAAGGTCACAGCATTAGGAAGGTTGAGAACCACTGCCTTAAAAGACACAGTGGAAGCAGCAACAAACCCTTTACTTGATCTTACCATCCTTGGAAGCTACCAATGCTCTTTCCTTTGCTCTCCTCTCTTTCAAAGTCAAACCCCTAGATGAAGTTGTCTCCATTGGTTGTCTCCACTTCCTCACCTCCCACTCTTCTTAGTCTCATTCCTTTTGATTTTCATCCATTCTGCTCTCCTGAGACTGTCCTCTCCAACATCATTAATTAGACTCGTTCTCACTAAATTCAATAAGCTTTGCTCAGCAACTTGACCTCTCTACAGTGTATAAAACCGTTGACCGCTCCATGCTTTTGTATACCCTTTCCTTTTTAGTTTTCATGTCACTGAGTCACAATTTTCTTCTTACCCTGAATGACTCTCCTTTGTAGAATCACTAGCCCAATTCTAGGCACATCATATGTTCTGAGTAAATGCTTTTTGACTGATTAATTGAGCTTGTGATCTTTGACAACCCTGTTAGACATTTACCATTAATGGTGTCTTTCTTGCTTCTTCAGTTTTCTGGCAATTAGCAGCTCTTACTCATAGAATTCTTGTCTCTTCTCTAGTTCTGTATTTATGTTGCTTTCCTGCCATCAAGTTCTCTCTGTATTATGAGAACCTGAGTGTCAATGAGCATAGTCTCTTTGGGATAAATTCATGCCTGTCTAGCACCTAAGCCTTTACCATGGTTTGTCCTTTTAAGAGTAAGTATAGTTGCTGATAATAATGACATATCACCTAAATGGAAACTTATAACATATAAAATCAATATTTATTAAGCACTTACTTTAGGCAAAGCACTATGCTAGGTGTCAGGGAGGCTCAAAGTTTAGATAAGGCATGGTCTCTTCAAGGAACTCACAGTCTTGTTAAGTGATGAGAGAAAGATAACTATAGTGCACATTATTATGTGAGAAGTGCATTATAAAGGAACTATACAAAGTGCTATTAAAGTCTAGGGAAGCTTGGTAGTGCAGTTATTAGAGCTGGATTTGGAGTCAGAAAGAGCTGAGTCCAAACCCTGCCTTAAGATACTTAGTAGTTGTGTGACCCTAGACAGGTCACTTAACATTTTTCAGCCTCAGTTTCTTCAACTGTAAAATGGAGATAATAATAACCTCTACCTCACAGAGTTATAAGGATCAAATGTGGTGACATATGTAAAGTACTTTGAAAATCTTTAAACTCCCTATAAATGTTAGCTATTATCATAGGGAAGATTGTTACTAACATGGGAGGAAGGGGACTAGGGAAGACTTCCTGAAGGAGATGCAGGTTCGGTAGTAGCAGTAGTAGTAGCAGTAGTAGTACTAAGTAGTAGTAATAGCACTGACATAATGCTTTAAGGTTGGCAAAATGCTTGACAAGCATTATCTTATTTCATCCTTAGAGCAACTGTGGGAGATAGATGCTATTGTTTATTCCGTTTTATAGAGGAGGAAACCAAGATAGACAGAGGTTAAGGGTCACACAAGCTGGTAGTATCTGAGGATGGATTTGAATTCAGTTCTTTCTAACTTTGGGGTTCAGCACTCTATTTTCTACCCTATCAGCTGTATGCATATCCTAGGCTGAATGTTTCTCCAGCTTGTTCTGATCACTAGTGACAAGTTCACTTCAAATTGCCTGCCACTCATAGGATGCCTTAGAATACATTTTTCCAAGTACTAGTATTTTCCTCTATAAGGGGGTACCTTCTCTCCCATCCCTCACTCTAAGCACATATGGCCACAGGATATGTTACAAGACAGGCTTTATGTAATTTGACAAGAATTCTCATAGCTAATGTTAGTAGAGTCATATTGATCAAAAGACACTCAGATTCTTTTTGCTGTTACAATTTGTATTGGTCAACTATAAGGCTTCCCTCATTCCTCACCCTGGAAATCCTAGTTTTATGGTAGAGTAAAAGGGCTGACACATCTGATGGAAAAGTAGAGCTTTGATACCACAGGAGGATCTCAGAATCTTAGATAAGAAGCAGCTTCAAAGGTCATATGATCTAAAATGCTTCGGAGCAAGACTCCCTTTTATAACATCCCTGACGAGTAATTATTCAACCTTTGCTGGCAAATCTCCAATAAAGGGGAACTCATAACCACCTGAGGTAGACCATTCCATTTGGGGAGAACTCTAATTATTTGGAAGCTTTTTTAAAAAAACCTAATTCATCTTGTTTTTCAAATTGAACCAAATATTCAATATCGAAGACAGCTATTATATTCTCCTTCAGCCTTTTCCTCTTTACTCTGAACGTCACCATTTCTTTGAACCAGTCTTCATAAGGCAACAAGTTCATATTTCTCTCAATTGTTTTTTTATGTTTCGAACTGACATCATCATTGGAATTGTTAAATTTGGGATGCTATTCTTCAAACATTTTCAAAGCTGAAACACACAAGCCCTTTCATTTCCTTTCTGCCTACTTCCAGTCCCATACATGGAAAGTCACATATTATGCAAGAAATTAATCATATCAGAGCAAAGTAGCTACTGAAAAATTGCCAAACACCATAAACATTGGTCAAAATGCAGTCCAACCATTTGCACACAGAATAATTGAAGCTATGGATTCACTGAGGTAACTAGCAACTTTTCATTATGAATTATAAAGCTTTTCAAACATAAAATGATATCTGAGAGGAGTGCATTACCTAAAAGGTTTCGATAAGCAATGAAAGGAGCTTTAAAATATGCAGGAGGGATCAATCATCTAGACGCCTAACGTTACTTATACTTTGTGGCGTCACACACATTCCTTGATAAACAATGTCCCATAACCTCTGAGCATTCCCATTATTTTCTTCAGCATCCAGACATAAGAAGTGACAAAAATGTCATATGATGTTTTATTTACTGTTATAAAACAAGTTCTACTGGAAGTAGGCATTCCACGACAATGGAGGTTTATGAAGCCCATTTCCCGGCACAAAAATGATTCACTTTGTTCAAAGAAGATATAAAGCCTGTTGTCCGTGATGAATTTTAATTGAAATGTTACTCACTGTAGGCATTAATTTCTTCCATTTAGGAAATGACAGACCCTGCTTACAAGACTGAAGGACAGCTGTGTGTACTCTGGAAAAGGGGGAGCTGGGGAATCCATTCGAGCTTTTTGACACTTGAAGGGCAGAGACACCTTTCTGTTGCCCTGGCATAACCTGCCAAAATTAGCACTGAACTATCTTTTATCATCATCATTTTCACTAGTTCCAAGAGACAATTAGGGCAAGGAAGAGGGGGTGGTTCTCTGTTTTCCTCTGTCCTAAAAAATAAAAAGAATGGAAAAGGAGGGAGGAGAAGAATTGTGGGGTAGAATGGAGAGGAGAAATGGTAACAAATGGCTCCCTGCCTGGCATTTACTGTGGAGCACTAACTGAGGGCTGGTGCTTCATTTCTCACCATTGAAATTTTATTGAAGATAAGATGCTAGATGCAGCAGCGCGGGATATAAAGCAGCCGACAAGATCGGTTGCAATTACTGATTCTGTTCTCAGGGACAGAAAAAGCTCCTGGAAAGACTGCCAGGTATGAATGTGTTCTATCGGCATTGCTTAATGCTGGCAAAACTGAGTTCTAGAAAGAAGGGCATGACAAAATGGCTCCCAAAGAGGTTAAAGGAGGAAGACTATTTATGGGAGCACATTTCCAGGAACTAGTAGTTCCACAAAGGGTAAAACTCATTTATAAGCCCTCATGTGATTAAGTAGACAATTTCATTTAGCAAGGGTTCCAAGAGAAATTTATTTACACTCACAAAACTGCTTTGGTTCAATATAACAAGCTGGCACTTTTCTCCATACATTACTACTCCTCCCCACGTATTGTTAGACTCCAACCAAAATAAGCTATTTGCCCTCATCATGCACTTTCTCTGGCCTCTGTCTTTGCTTGGGCCATTTGCTGGTTCCTAGGAGGACACCTTTCCCTACCCTAAGGAATTCCTACCCATCCTTAATAATCCAATTGAAATGCTACCTCCTCTAAGGTTTTTCTGTAATGTAAAGCCCTCAACCTGTAATGCCCTTTCTCTACAGTGTATGGTGTAGTAGAATGATGTATTTGGAATTTAGGTAGATATAAGGGTTTCAGTCCCTTCCTAGACACTTAGTTGCACTGGGGATTTTGAGAGTCTCTTGAAGAGTCACTCTGAGTCTTGGTTTTTCTCATCTGTAAAATTTCTTATCTGTAGTAACTGTTGCACAGAGTTATGGTGAAGCTTGCACAAGAATGTAAGTGTTTTGCAAACCTTAAAGTGCTATATACATGTCTCCTCCCTGATGCACTTATGTATTGTGTTGTGGTATATCTATTGTATGTGGCATGTGCCCTTACTAAGCAATAAGCTCCCTGAAGGCAGAATCAATGTCCTATCTAAATGGTTTCTCTTTAGAACTAGTCCAGTGCTCTGTACACAATAGGTAGGGAGTCAAGGTGAAATTTCATTGAATTAAGTATACTGGTATGATGCACCATCAGGCCTACACTTAAGTAAAAGGGGAAAGTGATTAGAGAGGAAACCTGCATTTTTCTGAAGAAGAAGGCAGAGACACTCAGTTTCCACCAGGATAACCAATCCATAGAATAGAATATAAGCTGGCGAAGACAAGGACTGTTTCAACTCTTGCCTTAATATACATTGCCTGGCACAATGCATTACACATAGTAGGTGGTTAATGCAAATTTGTGAATTGAATTAACGAACATAACAAATGCTTAGTCTGACTCTGCTGTGAAAATTATTAAATCCTTCCTGTTTTCAACAGATTAGGGAATTAATGGTTTCAAAATTTGAAAGAAAATTTCTGAAGCAGTCAGCTCTATTGAAATCATAGGAACCAAAATAGATGTTTAAAACACACACACAGCCTCTTCTTTGCTCCATCCTATTTCTGCATCTAAGGCAGCTAGGGTGTAGTGGATAGAGTGTAGGGCTGGAGTCAGTAAGACTCATCTTCCTAAGTTCATATCTGGCCTTAGACACTTACTAGCCATGGGACCCTGGACAAGTCCTTTAATTCTGTCTCAGTTCCTCATCTGTAAAAATGAGCTATAGAAGGAAATGGTAAAAAAAAAAAAAAAATCCAGTATCTTTGCCAAGAAAACCCCAAATGGGGTTACGAAGTGTCAGACATGACTAAAATGATCTAACAGTTAACAACGTCTGCATCTGGAAATGCACCTTTCATTTGGTTTTTCTCTCTTATCTTCCCTATAGCTATAGCTTTGCAGGAACTGTGGGTCTAACAATGTATAAAAGAGCACCTGACTGTAACCTGAAAAAGCAACAACCAAATTGCATTGCTCCCTCTGCGCTCATGAAGTGCTTTATAACCTTACCTGCCACTGTCCTTAGCACAGAATTGGGCTTTGGGCAGCCTTTTCCTATTGTAAGTAAAGGGTTGGACATAGTCATCTTCCTTCCTTGCTTCCTTCTTCTTTTTCTTCCTTCTTTCCTTCCTCTCTCTTTTTTTAAAGAACAAGTTGTTTTATTTGTGGGTCTTCATTTTCTTCCCAGCTTCTAAATATAGATGTGCCTTTGGATACAAACATAAATTATATAGAAAACTTTAGATATAGAATATATTTCTATATAGATATAGAAAAAAAAGGGTCAACCATGAATATTTGCCCATGTACACAGATATGTTATGTTATCTGGTTACATACACAAAGCTACTTCATCTATATGCAGCTATGTATATCTCGTTCATCCAGAGATAATAAACATAGGGTTCAGTTTGGAGTTTGCTTGGGTGATTTTCTTTATGTGTTTTCAGCTTACCTAACGGCAAACCTCACTTCATTCTACACTAGTCTAATTAATTTGACAGGACTGGAAACTTGTTCTTCCCGTTCACACTTATTATTCATCTCTTCAGAATGCCCTGTAGGGAGGATGAAGCACAATAAAGTTCCATTTACCAACTCCCTCAATACGAAATCCACCTTTTAGGCTGACTCTGCACTATACTGGCAGGGAGAAGATCTGACTTAAGGGCAGCGAAAGAAAAAATGACATTTTCCAAGCATTGCCTATTTAAACAAGAAGAGCAGGTCTCGAACAAGAAAACTATGTCCTTTTTGTCTCAAGTTCTGCGCTGGGCTCCAGGGATTCCAATTTATTCTTGCTGTATCTGAAATCTTTGTTTTAGCCAAAGAAAATGAGTGACCGTTCCTGACAAGACCAACAGTCCACAGTGGTGTGTGTGTCTGACAACAATTTCACAACACTGTTCTTTTCATCTTTCTATCATTTGACTTAAAACATCATCATACAACATAAAGCATGTCAGGTATTTTATGAGGTTAGAATAAAGAGACACTCAGATATTTGCTAATATTTAGGGGAGAACTTTAAAATTTGGGAATGTCCTTAGCAAATGTTTATGAGTAGGAAAATATTGAGGGGAAGAGGGGCTTGAGAAAATGGTGTGTCTCCTGCCCCCACTTCTGATTTAATTAGCATGGGAAACTCCCTCCACAGATGCAGATAGACCTATAGATCTATAACTTGGAGAATTGTGGGGATACTAATTGGCTAAATAACTTTCAGAAGATTGTAGATTTAGAACTGGAAAGAACCTTAACAATCATGTAATCTAATCCCCTCTCATTTTGTAGGTGAGGAAACTGTGAACTGGAGATGTTTGGGAGATCAGATGTCTGAATCATATAGGTAATAAGTAGAAGAGCTGGAATTCGAACAGAGTTCCTCTGATTACAGATCTGGTACTTTTGCCTTGGTATCTGACAGGATTTTGTAGATCGGTTTCCTGTTCAAATAGGGCCTGAACTAGACTATACATCACCTCCATCGCCCATCATTTTTACACCAGTAGAATGTTAGAAACAAGTCTAAGACCCAACTGTTACTTATTCCAAGGCCAGTTCTCTATTACCTCATGCTGCCTCTCAAAGTCAGTATAGATAGATAATTAAGAAATAAAACTAAGTTTTTTGCACACATTATTTAAATACTTAAAATATTTCCTGTTCCTAATAATACATAGTGATCAGTTAAGTTAGTTGGCTGCCTTCAAGCTGATGGGTTGCTAATCAGAAACAGTCAAATCTTTTCTACTTCAAGTGGAATCATAACACCAATGGGATCATTCTGCCTTATGGCATAATTGTATAAAAGTCCTTGCATGTATATCTCTATGATTATATACTCTCCCTCCCCCACCTATATATGCATTGGTGTATTTTTCTATAGGTTTCTCTACATCAGTACAACTCGGGCTCTGCATCTGTTATGACAGATAAATTTCTCTATAGCTCTCTAGAAGAGTACATGAAACATGGAAGTTATAAAGAGATTGCTAAATATTTTGACCTGCCTAATCCTTTGTTAATTTTGTGTCCAATCACAAATATTCTATTCCTTTTCCTATGTTACACAAGGAAGATGGTTCAGGGACCTAATTAATCCTTGAAAGATCAGCTGATCCATCTCGTTGTTAGCAATACATTTTTAATTGTTCATTTTAGTCAAGCATCATTTGAACACAAGTCAATTTGCAATTTCATTAGAGTACAGAAAAAGCCTGGGGTCTATTCCTCGGTTGTTGTTTTTTTTAAGGAAAAAAAGTTTCTGGCAAAAATTCATAAAGAATGTTAATCTTCTAATTAATTTTATATATCAAACAAGAATTAATGTGTCCTGCTTTTTTAGCAGAAGTCATCTGGCCAAGAAATGTATTTTGTCATACCTTCCCCTCCAGGAAAACCTCTTTACAAGCTTTGTGGCAAAATACTCTGGCAACTAATGACAAGCTTTGAAGCAACATTCACAGGCCATTTGCTTTGATGACATCAGGAGCTTCTCCCCCCACTCCACTCCAGCCCCATTGTAAGTCTAGTACACATGCTGTATGGCCTTTGAAAACTAATCAATACAGTAAGATTTGTCAGGTTGCAGCTGAACAGGATCACATCTTTTAACTCTTTTCTTGGTTGACTTGTTGTACACATTTTTAAGTTAAACCTTATGAAGGGAGTTGGATAAGTTATATTTACCATATTTACAGGCATACTAGTGTGACATGGCTCTTTCTTCCGTATTTTAACATCAAAAGTTCATAATCTGTGTAAGTTAACCTTCCATAAAACTAAAATTATATGGTCATCATACATAATCTGTTGATTGATTACAGCTGTCAGAAAGTCACAAATAGTGAATGTTTACCAGAGTTGCCCCATGAAATTATTACACTCCCCCCACCCAATCAGAAGAAAATAGACAGCTTATGTTCCTGCGTTACAAGACTGAAAGAGGTGGGCTTTCTTTTTCTTTGTGAGTTTTTGCTCTTTTAAAAATCAATGTTAAAACCTTTGGGCCCGATTTTTCATTTCAATGTCTTTATGTCATGTGCCTCTGCCATACCTCACCTAATTTAATAAGATGCACACTAAGGAAGTACTTATGTTACTTATCAAGGGTTTCAGATGACACATTATTGTTGGACTCAAAAGTCAATATTTGCTAATCATGTTAGTACAGGAACTGTTCCAGGCCTACAATACTTAAATTGCAAAGATATTTAAGATTAATTAAACCTTTTCTCCCACTCCCAGGCATCTCCCTCTACCTACATGGAATGGACATGCTATCCTAAGGAAAGCAAATGGCACGAAAGCTTCATGCCTAAAATCTAGAGGCATTCTTTAGGCCCCTGTTTACATCACTCTCTTTAGAGTCTGATCTTGCCCTTTGGCCATGACTTGAGGAACACTGGCATGTTTTGAGAGCAAAGTTCACTGATTTCCTTTAACTAATCAGAGAATAATGACCAGATTTAAACATACAAACATGGAGTCCATTATTTTTTATGTCAAGGCATTGTCGAAATAACATATGGCCTAGTCGCCACCCTTCCTCCCCCTTTTCTTTTAAATATGGTAAATGTGGGTAAACTTGAGCCATCTGAAATGTAAAGACTCAGCACCCTTTGCTCAGAATAAGCATAATGTGGACCTGTGACTGAGTCTGCCTCCCCAATCAGACTATAGGCTTACAACATGACTTTCTGAACTCCTCACCTCTTGTTTTTATTCCCTGATCAGAGGCAGCTGATTATTCAAAGGGTCCTGTTTGTCTTTAATTTAGACTGTAAGACCATTGGGTAGGAATGATTTTTCATGGTTCATTCTGTACAGAATCTAGCACGTTGTTTGGATTGAGTAACAATGATATGAAAGTGTGAAGTCTTATTCCTATTTACTGAGAAGAAAATTAGCTCAGAGCCTCTCAGGATAGCAGTTTTGACACAGAGCAGCTGTTAGCTCAGCTCCCTCAAGGGAGAAAAAGCTTATGAATTAACCCAATATGATACCCAAGATATATTTACAGGTAGTTAGTGAAAACAGTAACACTCTACAAACCAAATATCTCCAACAGGAATCAATATAGTCCTACTAATCCAGTTATAAATGGATTGACTCTATTTGGAGTATGTCCTCAAACACCATGAGCAAGCATGTGAACATTCTGAAAGGAAGAGACTTAAAACCTTAGACAGTCACATTATTCTCTGTAGCTCTCAAATTAATCCAGAGGAGTTAGGTAAAATACTCTGATGCATATTCTACATAATCAGAATGACACGTTCTATTAATATTCCAATTACTGTTGAACTATTAGTCAGTATCTGTTAGCAGTGACTGAGTCTAGTGTCTTAGAGCCTCCAAGCAGCAATTTGGTATCCTTGGGTCATCTTTTGTATTCATTCAATTTAAAACCAGACAATTTTCCCTTTAAAGCATTTTTATTAAACATTATTTTATGCATGGATTTAACATCCTAATTGATTTAGGTGAAATTTCAGAATGGGTTGCAAACTCCTTTGTTCTTTTTTCCACAGTGAAATAGGTCAGTAACTGTGATCTTATTTATAAATTTAAATGTCAATTTTTAGTACTTTGAACTATTATTAATAATGATGGTTATTCATGTTGATAAAAAGCCTCTGTTCACACTTGTAAAAACTAGGAATCAAATCATTCAGTAAAACTAGTCTGGAAAAAGAATTAGCTCAGAATTGTGAATATCAACTCAGGTTAGCCCAGACTTGGGATTATTGTTCTACTTTTTTTTATCAATATAGCTACATACCTGAATATTTTCTAACCCTAAATTTTCTGCTTTTGAAAGTTTGTCATTAATAGGAACTTTTCTTTAACATTAGAGATAGAATAAGACTTCATGGGCTTCATCTACATGAGATGAAAATTACAAGTGAGTAATCACAGATCCAGAGGAGATCCTTAGAGCAAGTGCGGGTCTTTGGATATCAACCAATACAATATCTTTACTTTACAAATGATGCAACTGAAGTTCAGACAGTTGAGGTAATTTATAGGAATATAAGATTTCCTCAAGGTCTAGAGCAGACATGTTAAAAGGCTAAGAAACTCTCAAGGAGGGAACAAGATTAAAATATAACTGAGAAATGCTTAACCAAAAATGTTAAAATATAATAAAATATAGATGATATTAATTTGTGATATTCTAAGTCACTATGAGCCCTGCAGGGATCCTTTTCTATTTTAGTTTGACACCACAGGCCTAGAGTTAGCCTTGAGGAGTGGAGGGGAAAGAGATTTCTAAAACTTTCTGAAGCTCATAAGCTACCATTGTGTGTGCTTCTTATCATGATTATTGGTGGATATTAGCCAGATTAAATAGCATTTAGAAAAGAGTATTTGTAGTAAGAACAGTTGGCACAAAACATTTCTCTGTCTCATTTTAATATTTACTGTCATCAACAAATATACGGGGATGTGTTTGGCGAAGTCCGTAGTCCCAAAACCTGGAGACCTCTTTAGTGACTTCAGGGGATTCTTCATCTTGTTCAAATGCCTTTAATACTGCCCTTATATTAAATAGTCTCAGAAAAAGTTTGTGTGAAATAGTTTGTGATCAAAGCCAGTAATTAAAATTCTACCATACTTCCAAATACTTGGAGTAATGGTAATGGGAATTTGAAGATCTTCTCTGCCCTGTAATAAGCCTAAAGGAATTTGAAAACCTTCCCTGATTTGAAGATCTTCCCTGCCCCCTAATAGGCTCAATATAATCTCATGGAGCCTGTGGTGGGAGGAGTTTGCTGAAGGTAGAGCAAAGCCCACAGGAAGCTGGGGTCATAGCAGCTAGATGGTGTGTAAGGGAGGACTCTCAGGCAAACAGACAGCTAAGCTTGTGAATGTTGGTTTGTGGGAAGGCTAATGGATGGTATGACTCCCTGCTGTGCTATGGTATATTAACTTCTTTGTTGCTGTGTTTCCTGGTGTTGAGATTTGGTTTTCTGGTGTCTGAATAAATGTTTCACTTCTGTCTTCTATATGGAGAAACTGTTATCATGGGTTCACTGGCTCCAGGTAAACCGTAATTCTTAGCCTCTTTCTGTCTCATGGAGGGATATGTGAGGGAAGAATAGGAACTATGATTATTTTGCAAAGTTTTGACAGACTAATTCTTCCACCACTTGGTTGTTAGATATTACAACCTGGTAGTTAAATATTACAGAGTCTTCAATATGTATTGAAGAAGAAATAACATATAATAAACTATACAAAGACAGGAAAGCAGATAGTCTTACTGCAGGGGTCAACAAACTGTGGTCTGCAAGCCAGATGCAACCTGTTACCTGTTTTTTACTGCCTATGAACCAAGAATGGTCTTTACATTTTACCATATGAAAACAAGCAGAAGACAAAATTTGGCACTTGGGACATAGTTTGCTGATCCCTGCTCTAATCCATCGTGGTAACAACTACTTGTTGTCCTTGGATAAGGGAACTACAATTTTGTCTATAAGAACTTCATTTAAAATTGTAAAAATATTCTGTCACTTCCCTTGAAGTCTTCGGCCCTTGAGCAAGAAATGTCTCCTATTTTGACAATAAATAATACAAGCTGCATTCCCCATATTCCCCTTTTCTCTCTTGGCTGATTAGGCTACTTCTCTCCCCCTCCTCTTCCTGTGACATGTTTTCCTCAGCTATCCTGAATTGTTGCAGAACGTTGTTGTTGATGGTCTGTTTATTCTACCTGGGCCTGAAAGGTTACAAAAACCAAATCGGTACCATAGGAAGCTGAAGCTATTATTCGTTCAGTAAGAGCAATCTTCCTTGGCAGACAAATGCATTTCTTACCTTTCAGTTTGGGCTGTTGCATTGAATCTACAGTCATCAGATACCCCCTGACGGGTTTGTCTTTCCTAAAAGGTCCCATTCCTCTTAGTGAAGAAAATTCCCCAACAGTTACCTCTATTCAGGGGTCATCTATGTATCAAGTACAACAACAAAATTGGAACTCTCTAGGTTTAATTGTTGATTAATTTGAAAGAAAAAATCAAGGTTCCCAGGTCAGAAGAAAAGCTTTGTCACAGTGGAGATTTCAGAATATGTAGGGCTTTCCCCATAGGCGTTAGAGACCTGTGGTCAATTGGAAGCCGCCGACTCACCCTTTAGGGGAGAAACAAAGTATCCTGAGCAAAATTCTTCCGTGATTCCCACTATAAGTAATCCATTCACCTCCAAAAGAAAAAAAGAAAGAAAATAGGGGGTGGCTAGGTGGCACAGCAAATAGAGGGCCAACCCTGAAGTCAGGAGGACCTGAGTTCAAATCCAGCCTCAGACACTTAACACAAAAACTAGCCATGGGACCTTGGGCAAGTCACTTAACTCCAATTGCCCTACCTTCCTCCCTTCAAAATAAGCAAAAAAAAAAGAAAGAAAAGAAAATAGAACAAAAAAGGGACAGGTAGGTAGCACAGTGAATAGAACACCAGTCCTAGGATCAGGAGGGCCCAAGTTCAAATCCAGCCTCAGACACTTGATACTTATTAGTTATGTGACCTTGGGAAGCTTTGCCTTCTCTGCTTCAAAAAGCAAACCAAACCAAAAATAAATAAGTAATCCATCACCTGAGTATAGACGAAGTTTCTCGGTGTCCCTATACAGCGCACACCAACTGTTCAGGAACATTTTCCTTTAGTTTGTATACCAAATGATGCCTGAAATTCCTCAACGGAACCTGCCACCATCAGGGCAATCCAAATGGACTTTACAACTGACAAGGACAAGGAGGTCCAACAACCTCTTTTCTTTTACTACACTCATTTAATTTACATATAGGATTATGGATTTAGAGGTGGAAGGTTCCCAGAGGCTGACTAGTCCTATCTTATAATTTTACAAATGAGAAAATTGAAGCCCAGGGAGAATAAGGGGCATTTGAGATAGAAGGATAAAAAATGAAACAGTCCGTACCTTCAAGAAGCTTATATTCTCCTTTTTGAAAACATGAATAGTATTTGGCTGTCTGTAGCTTCCAGGGTTCTGTAAGACCCAAAAGGCCATGTGTAATTCCTATATGTCCTTAGAGAAGGACAAAGTTGTTGGGATTCATTAGGTTATTTACTGTACAAGGTACTCTCGTCCTTTACTCGGCCGTCAAAGTGATCTTTCCTAAGCACAAGTCTGACCCTGTCACCTCTCCCCACTCCATCTACTCCACAGACTCCAGTGGATCCCTTAACTCTAGCCTCAGATACAAAATCTCATGTTTGACTTCTGAAGTCCTTCACAACCTCCTACCCTTCCAGTCTTTCCAGTTTGGTCACCTCTGCATGCTCTATGATCCAAAGACACTGGCTTAGCTATTGTTCCTCAAACATAACATTCCATTTCCCACCTCCATTAATTTATAGTGTGTCTGGCATGCTATACCTCCTCACTTCACCTCCTGTCCTCCCTGGCTTCCTTCAAGACAGTTTCAATCTCACCTTCTGTCAGAAGCCTTTTCTTATCCCTCCCCCATGCCCCCATTTAGTATCTTCCCTCTGAGATTGCCTCTCATTTCCTCCGCACATGTATATATTTAGTCATTTTCATGTAATCTCCTCCATTAGAATATGAGTTCTTTGAAGACAAGACCTATCTTCTTGCCTTTAAAAAAAAATTCTTGGTACTTAATGTAGTGTTTGATATGTAGTAATCATTTAACAAATGCTTATTATGATTGTTTTTGATGAGGTTGATAAAACAGAGTTTGAAGATTTTTTAAAAATCTTGTTGGGTCTCAATGTTCAAATTTTTAAATTTTATCATTCATTAGCAGCCCTTACAAACTCTGCCCTATTAATTTTGTTAACTAAGCCAGTTGAACCAGCCCAACTCCATTAAATGTTCATTTGGTTTCAGGGCACTTATGGATTGCAGAAAACTCCCTTCCTTATTTTTTTCTCCTCCCACAATAAGTATTATTAACATGAAGTTGTAACCTCAAGGATTTAAAAAACCCATTTTATATAATTCCACCTGGTTCATTTTGACATTAGGTATATGAGGACAATTGTGGGGCATAGTTCCTCTAAAAGCTTTCTGACTCTTAAAAGCCTAAGCAAATAAAATAAAAAATTCGAGTCTCAGCAGGTACTCTATCATGAGTGTTGGTTCAAAATCTGTGACTCACTGGTTGTAGAAGGTGCTCTTTCAAGGCTCTTGAGTTAGTGTTCCCCACATAGCTTCCTTCAATAGTTTGCATCAAACCTCAGGTGTTTATTTCTAATAAAACTGGAGAGATTTTAAACATTAAATAAACACTAAGTACTACTTTTTCCAAGGGAACTCTTGGCTCACCTTCCTTTTTGATATATTTCATTGGGAACCAGAAGTTAAAGTTCCAGAAAACTATATGAAGAAGAGTCAAAACAGAGTAATGAGTATATACATTGCTCATTCTTGACCTGCACAAAGCTTTTGATATGGTGCCACACAGAAGATTTGACCATAGTTAAAGGGTAAAGCATTTAATAAAAAGATTTGACTAGGAGGAAAAAGACACTGGGTGCATGTAAGTGTTAACATAATTTGAGAGATATATATGATGCGAAGACTGCCACAAAGATTAGTCACTTTTTAATATTCAAATGGAGTCATAGGAGGAAAAAAAGGCAAATACCCAACCAGATAGAGCTGGAGGCTTCCACATCAAAGAAAAGAGAACTTCTCTACTCAATTTTAAAGTCACCTTGATATATGGGGAACAAGGGCAAAAAGGAGTTCAATAATCCCCATGAAGATCTGAGGCAATGCATTAGCAAACAATGAGAGAATGGACAATCACAAGAGAATGGACCTTCAACTCTGTAATGCCTTGAACCACTTAGATCAAGAGAAGGCTTTGTCAGTTAGGTGCATGGTACTCTAAAGATAACAAGGTGTCATAGAAAGGAGAACTCTTCAGGGCAGTCCAGTGAAATAAACAGTTAAATAATCTAACACAAAAAATTCTTAAATAAGCAAACAACTATGAGCTGCCTGTGTCACCACTCACTCACATTGGCAAGCATGAGTCAGAAGAAATTATGTCAGCCCTGTTGAAGAGGAGCCATGTTTAGAATTATGCGCTCAATTCTGGTTGACTTATTACAAATAAGAATATTACAGAAAATGAAAAGTTCCAGCAGAAGACAGCCAAAGTTGTTCAATGACTCAAAGAAATTAATTATAGAGAAAGGCTAAAGAAACTAGGTGTGCCTCTGATGACCTCATTGAGGTATGCAAAGCTGACAGAAACTTGAATGATGGGGGATTTATGACAAATACAGAGAAGGGGTACAAAAGTCCTTGAGAGGGTCAAGTCTTAGAACGAGTTAGGTGGTATACAGGTTCACAAGAGTTCTCTTTCCATTTTCTTGATACTGATTAATATAGGAAAGAAATAATTCTAAGACAATATTAAAATTAATACAAATGTTTAAAATATGGAACCAACCAATAACTTAGAGGATGGTAAATATTAGCAGGCATAAACTATAAATCATTATGAAGGGATAGACTAATAGAGGTTACAAAGTATAGACTTTCTTTGACCCTGACTGTCCAGTTTACTTGAGGTGAAAAACAAAACAAAACATATAGTATCTTCTAGAATTGGTTGGTCATCACATTGTATTTAGTTGAATTAGTTTTATTTTTTAAAATCTGTATTGATGCCTTTTGTGATTTACATAATTATTTTTTTCCAATAATCCTCTACCTTCCACTACCACTCCCATTTCCCCCACTGAACCATCGCTTGTAATAAAGAGAAAGATATAGGCAATTTTGAATAGCAAAGTTACCATGACGGCTTGTGTGGCATCCTATATCCATAGTCCTTTGCCTCTGTACTGAGAAAAGAGAAGTGTACTTGAACTAATTTTTTATTTGTTTGTTTGTCAATTTTATGCTTGAATAAAGGGCAGGGCCAGGTTCTTTTTGTGGCTTTACTCTAACTTACTATTCTCATGCTTGGTTTCACACAATTATGTTAAACATATGCCAAATTTAAAACTTAAACTCAGCAGTTCCTTTTCACTACTTTTTAGGTACCAAAGTTCAACTGCAATAATGTCCGTTTTTATTATTCTCAGGGTCAGTGAGATGCTTACACTTCAGTGGGATTTGGGGAATAAAGTGGTGCAAGTGTTCTTTAGCAGCCACTCTTTATTTTCTTACATTTAATTCATGCATACCCTTAGATCACAATGACCTTTGCTCTGGGTTCACAAGAAAATAGAGAATTTCTCTGGGCTTACTGGGGCCTGCTTTCAGGAGACTGTTTTCAGTACAAAGATTGAGAGGAAATGTTTGCAAATAACTGATACAATGCAGAGTGTGATATGTAGTGGAAACAAGGTGCTATGAGAATTCAGAGCAGGAATAGAGTATTCCTGAGGAGTGAGAGAGTGAGGCTCAAAAGCTTCATGTAGGAAATAGTATTTGAGCTAAATCTTGCAAGATGGATGAGATTTGTCTAGAGAAGCACTGAAGGAACAGCAGATTATGGGGTTCTCTAAAGAGTATCCCTAGGACCTAGCATGGTGCCTTACATACTATATGCACACACACACTCTATACATATGTATGTATATCTATGTATTATGTATGTGCATGTATATACACATACACACACGAATGCATACATACTGTGTTAAGAAGATGGTGAGCAAAGACCCTTGCTGTCACTCATGCTTGCAGCAAGGCCTCAGCTCCCTATTCCAGAGCATCTGTAACCAGTGATCTAAAATCGTCCCCTTCTTGCCATTGGCACAGTGGGAGATTCCAGAGACCCAATCTTCTGTTTGGAGAGATGAGAATTCCGTCCATTGAAGTCTGATTAGGGCTGAAGAGAAAGGGGAAGGAGGACTCATGGAAATGTCTGTTTTTTCTCTCTGTCTACTGATTGTTGTCTATAAACCCATAAGGCACAAGTCATAGTGTTTATTGGCTGACCATGGTCAGAAGCCAGGGTGCTCAGGCTGGGTTAGTGGTAATACCCAAAACATATGTTCGGGTGACTAATAGCCTGGTAGTATCATTAACAGAAATGAATCGTGTAAGCTGGTCAGCACAGAATCTCAGAGCTGGATTATTGACACCAGTATGAAAACTGAACAAGAATCCCCATCATGACAATAACTGCTAGCTACTCTGCTTTGATAGTTGTGTGGGAGGTAGATTGAAGTGCAGATAGATTTGGGGTAGGGAACTCAATTTGGAGGCTATCACAGGGGTCTGAGTAAGAGGTGACAAGGTAAAGAGAAAATTTGAAATAGAAATAGAATGATGGCTCTGTATGAATGGGGGAGGAGATACATAACAGGAAATGTAGAGATAGAATGGATAAGACATCAATTTAAGGGCTATAAAGGCTAAGGGAGAAGGAAGGGTGGAAGATGACTTGTTCTTTATTTTCATATTGAAACTCTTCTGCCATTTTTCAATGGAACACTTCATTCTCTCTGATAACTTAGACAATGCAGAAAGTTCCTGACTTTTTATTCTGTGTGGTAGACTAGCTTTTATATACCATGAGCATAAATGGTGTTTAGTTGAAGCAGAAAGACAAACACCATGGGTGTTGTGAAGGTCTTTGCACAATCCCTAGCCCCCTCAACCCTTTCTGTTCTTGTCTTTTTTTGCTACTGGCTCTGGAGACCAGCTTCCCCAAGAGAAATGTTGAGGCATATGCCTGTGGGGGGTCCTCAGTGCTGTGGCTGCCACTCTTGTTCTCACCTCATTAGCACCTTCTCACCTCATTAGCACCTTGACAGGCACATCCACCTTCCATTCCTCCATTTTATCAATTTCCTTCTTCTTTTCCTGGAATAAACTGAAAGCTATCATGTTATCTCAAACTGGGTAATTCTTGTCCATGAGGATCAAATGACATGTATAAAATGACAATATTATATAAAGTGCTTAGCACATAGTAGGTATTTTATGAATGGTCCTTCCCTTCCCTCTTCTCCCCCAACCCCATGACTTCACATAAATCTTTTAAAAAGAAGAATTTTCATGTAGTAAATGGACTACTTAACTTGAGGTCAGAAGAAGACTGTGTTCAAAATCTGTACTTCCCCAAACCGTGATAAAGTCACTTAATTGTTCTTGTAAGATAAGGAAAATAACACTTGCACTATCAGCCTGAAAGGGCTATTGTGAGGCTCAAATGAAATAATGCATGTAAAATCCTTGCAAATGCTAAAGCACCATTCAATGTCAGTTGTTAGCATTATAGAAAAGTGAATGGACCTAATGTTCGGGTAGCTTTTTTTCTAGGATTTTTAACAGTTTGGAGAGTCCAGTGAAGTACTGTCCATCTGTGATTCTTGGCTCTTGCTACATGACTGGCTGTGCCCTTTTCCCATTACACAATTATTGAATATCATTTTGGCTACTGCTTACTGTGGGTTGGCCCATAAGTCATTATTTTCTACTCCTACTTTCTAGTAAAAAGCTAAGGCATATTTTTATTAAAGACTTAAAAGAGCTTTGGAAATTATTTGTGATTTTTTTTATGCATCCTTGTCTCTGATAATATAGGTAATAGGTTGGGCATAGTACTCACTTGCCTATAATCCCAGCAATGTGAGAGGTTGAGACTGACAGATCTCTTGAGTTCGGGCATTCTGCAGGGAGCTAAGTTGATCAGGTGTCTCTAGTAAGATCAGCACCGACATGATGAGCTTGGAGGAGCCAGTAGCAACCAGGTTGCCTAAATAAGGTTGGATTGGTCCAGGTCAAAAATGGAACAGGTTCTAGTCTAGTCTAGGCAAGATGAGAAGACCCAGTCCAAAAAAAAGTACGTAACAGTTGGATCTGTAAGAAACTGATTGTTTTCAGTGATGGGTAGGTAATTTTGTACAAATAATTTGAGAGGGAGAGAAAGAGAGAGAGAGTTCATTTATTAGATACTGGGGACACAAATATAAAAATGATAGTACCTGTTCTTTACTTTCTGATTCAGGAAGACAACACATAAAGGGGTACCCTAAAGGAAGAGTAGGTGTGACTGGGAGACTGTGGGCAGTATCGTAGAGACCTGGTTACCAACAAGATAAGACAAAAGGCTCACCTACTCAGAGTAGGGGTTGGGGAAGCCAGAGGTAGAGTCCAAGTTTGTGGTGGTAGGTAGAGATGGTTGTAAAATAAGGCATTGTGAAGAGAGAGCATGTCTTTTCTATTTCTAAACCCATCACAGTTAGTGTTAATCGAGGATGGGCCAGTAAATGTTTAATGACTAGGTCTTTGAAAAAATAAATGTTCATGTTTCACATTTTTATGTTTAATCTGCATTAACATTTTCTTTTTTAATTTTTAATTTATTTTATTTTTCATTTATGAAAGAAAACAAGTATTTCCATAACATAGTAGAATTTTTTTTTAAAAAAGATGATTGCACATGAAATTTCAAATCTATTATGTACAACTTAATATTCCTTTTAAATATATAATAAAGTTATCATGTGACTCTTTTTTCCATTTTCTCTTCCCCCTCTCACCCTAGAGACAGCTGTCATTAAACACAAATCTCTCTGTGTCTGTGCGTGCATATATATATATATGCACACACATACACATACATGTGTACACATATCTATATGTAAAACCATTCTATAAATACTTGTATTTGTCAGGTCTTTCTCTGGATGCTGATAGCATCTTCCTTCATATGTCCTTCGTAATTATTTTGGGTATTTATAAGTCAAAATTAGTCACTCAAAATTGTTCTTAAAACGATATTGCTTTGATTTTATACATAAAGAACAGTCTAGCAAAATTGACATGTTAAAGAATTCCAGCATTATATGCAATGTTCCATACCCATAGCCCTGAACTGTAGCAAAGAAGAACTATGCCTTCACATTATTTCTGAGACCAAACTTTTTCCTTAAAAATTTGAAATATTGTTTCAATTTGTTTTTATTGTTCTTTCTATTTACATCATTGTAGTTGTGATATATATTATTTTTCTGGCTCTCTTTGCTTAATTTTGGATCACTAGCCTGCCATTTGAAGAGAGAAGGGTGGGGGGAATGATTGGGTTTCTTGCTCCCTGAAGTAAGCCCCCAAGACAGGGAACTCCAAGGCAGCAGAACATTCTGCTGAGAACTTTTACCCTTTGTGACCCTTATGAAAAGCAAGCATATGTTGTTTCAGTTCAGTCAGAACTAAAAATTGGGGGAAATAGCAACAAGGACTAGCTTGGGAGGCCACAGTGTGATGGAACAAAAGGGGTCTGGAATCCAGGTAGAGACTGTGCTATCCCTCTAAAAGGTATTGGGGGAAGAAAGCAGATGAAAAGTAAATTCTTCATTGTGGAATGATGTTGAAGCAGTTTTCTAGGCATGGGGTAACCTCCCTCGCCCCCGCCCCCACTCCCACTCCCCAAGGAGAAAAAACTCAGAAAGTATGAGAGAGAGAGAGAGAGCAGAGAAATGTATGGAAAAAAGACTAAAACTGATATCCAGAGGGAAAAAAAATTAAGTTAAAAACTCAGAGCACAAAGAAATGAATGAATAGAGAAGATACTAAAATTAGAAGGGAAGATGAGTAGCAAGACATTGAAGAGATTACAAATGTCTCTAAATAAATATTTCAAGACAAAAGAAATGGAACCAACATCTGGTGATACATAAAACCTTGCAAATTCCCAAAAGGACATGGAACTACAGCAGGTTCTGGAACAGTTAAAAAGAAAAATCAGAATCTTGAGGGAACTTAGAAGTAAAATATTATAGACCTTATGCACAGCATAAATAATTAGCAAAATAGAAAGACTTGAATTCATGGTGGCAAATCTCTTCAAAGAAACAAAAGAAAGAAAACAACAGATTGGGAATGTGAGTATACTGAAATAAAGAAAAACATGAAGAGAAGCATAAATAAGTAACATTAAAATAACACCTCATTTTATAAAGTAAAACACTTTGAAGACAGGATGTATAGGGACAGATTAAGAAGCATAGACCTCCCTAAAGAACATGACAAGTCAAAAAAACCTAATTATCACAATGAAAGAAATAATACAAGAAAACCTCCCAGAAGTTTTTAATAGAGAAAACAAAGCATTAGTTGAAAGAATTTACAGATCATTCAAACAATCAGTCAACATTTATTAAGAGCTTATTGTGTGGGAGTCACAGTGCTAAGAACTGGGAGTAGGGAGGGGGAGTCAGGAAGGAAAGCAAAAACATGGTCCCTGTCCTCAAAGAGTTCACATTCTAATAGGGGAAGGCAATCTCGGAGTCGCTATGCAAGATCTAAACAGGGTAAGTAGAAGGTAGCCTCAGAAGAAAGGCATTAGCAGTGGGGGAACGGGAAAAAATCTCCTGTAGAAGGTGGGATTTTAGCTATGTCCTGAAGGAAGTCCGTAAAGCTAGGAGGCAGAGGAGAGAAGAAAGAGTATTAGTCCTTTGTTCTCGAAGACCAATGACATCATGAGGGTGATGTCTTGACTTGAGCATGAACTGGATTTAAGTGAGGCAGAGCTGCAGCAAAGTCGTTAGCCTCACTTTGTCCTCCAGAGTCATTGAAGACCAGTGGCAAAACAGGGAGAGTCTGTCAAACTTGCAGGATAGCTAGTGAAAAGGCATGGAGTTAGAGATGGAATATTGTGTTCAAGGATGAGTAAGGTCAATGTTACTGGATCATAAAGTATGTGGAGGGAGGTGAAAAGTAAGAAGACTAGAAAGGTAGGAACAGGATAGGTTGTAAAGGGCCAAAAAGAAGATTTCTTATTTGCAATTGGAGATAGTAAAGAGTCACCAGGGTAAGAACCTTGGCACTCCTAGGGAGTAGCAACTAGCTACCAGTGAGGTACTGACCATCATGGGTACTCAGACTAGGACAGCCCAGGTTTTAGGGCTCTAAGACTGTCCTGAGATGCCAAACTGGGTCCTTAAGATTAAGTACCTTCAACTTCAAAGAGAAAAAGGAGGACTAACTCTAAAGGGTAGAGGTCAGCATAAGAATCAAAGGGACACAGAGCAAGATCAAGAGGGCCAATCTCTGTACACTAAAGCACAGAAGGGGAAGGAGCCTAACTAGGGCATAAAATACTCAAAGCCTCAATTCAGACATTAAACCTTAAGAGGTTTTATTCATGTAAATCAAAGAAAACACTGATCAGCATGATTTTTTTTTTAATTTAGCTAACTTCAAAAATCCTCTGTAATAACTGCAGAGACAGAGGGAAAAAAAAGACAAATTTTCTACAAGGACTATATGAATACCTAGAAAAAGTAAAACAAGAGGTTTTTTTAAAAAAAATCAAATAAAAGATATGGAGGCAAGAACTGGAAAGAAAAGTACCTTAGAAGAGAAATTGCTAAATCTTACTTAAAATACTCCCTTAAAATTAGAATAGAAAAACATTATTCAATGACTCCATACCAAGAAATATTAAAGCAAAATCAAAGGAGTAAAATGAAAGAAAATCTAAGACTTCTGATTTTAAAATAACTGATCTAGAAAACAATTCAAGGAAAGATAATTTAAGAAACATCAGGCTTCTTGAAAAACCATGATTTTTTTAAAAGAAATTTTTTTTAAATTAAAATTTTAAAAAGATATTTTTAACTTTTAAAAAAGAAACCAGAGTCTATTAGAATTAGAGACAAAACAGACATACAAAAAATCCACCAATCACCTGAAAGCAACTCCAAAATAAAAAGTCACAAGAATATCTTAGATAAAATTCAAAGGAAAAGAGATAAGAAGGAATCAAAGAGAAATATTATAGACAACCACAAAGAAGTGATTCAAGTACCAATGGGTAGTTATAGTCAGGATCACCCAAGACCTGGAAGCTTCTACTATAAATGAGAGGACATCACATCATAGAATAGAATATTCCGAAGGACAAAAGACATAGACTCATATTAAGAATAAATTACTCTGCAAAACTGTCTAATATTATGGGAGGAAAATGAACTTTGAATGGAAGAGAGGACTTTTAAAGCTGAAGTCTTTCCCAGGTCTCAGTTTGACTGAGGCAATGCCCATTCAGTGATTAAGGCTAGGTAAGAAATGAGGCTAAGAATGACCTCTTTTACCTAGTCAAATGAAAACAAAAACAAATCAGTCTGAGAGGGGAAGACTCAGGGTTTCTGGCCAAAACAGAAAAAATTACTGTTTACTCTCACTCTGAGCCATCTGACCCCAAATAATGACCAACTGAGACTCTCACTGGGACCTATGGTTGGTTGAGTTTAAGGGTTGGTCCTTAAAAAAAGAAATCTAGCTTATAAATCCCAGGATATCTTGTGAGGTTTCAGAGATAAAAATGTATATTCCTTTGTGCAGAGCACCTGCAGGTAAGGGTATGATTTCCTATGTGGATATAAGGAGAGGAGGGAGGGAAAGACGGAAGGAAAAATGGAAGGAAGGAACAAAGGAAGGAACTGCATTGCCTAACTGGAACTGCCTAGTTCGGTCCCCAATGGGGCAGCTACTACTACTCACAGATTGTTATTTGTCTTTTGTTCTTGAAGAGGGCTGTGACTTCAGGAAGGTGATGTCATGACTCAAAAGTGAAGACCTAGGAAAGATCTTAGCTTTAAAAGGCCAAGGTCTCCCACTGCATCCAGGGCCATCTCCAGTTGTCCTGATTTATATCTTGCCACTGGACCCAGATGGCTCCAGAGGAGAGAGTGAAGCTGGTGACTTTGCACAACCTTCTTTCACTTAAATCCAATTCCCTTGTAAGTCATGACATCACCTTCCTGATGGGTGGTTAAGAGGTTATCCTTAAATATGGTACAGCTTCTCTTCTGGGCTCCTTGTTTAGTCATGTATCATTCTTTCCTTAGCTTCTTATGATATGGACACAGACTCTGGGGATGCTTTTTAGGAGAGCAATAGGAAGATGGGAGCTACTGCTGTCTCAGTTGTAGGATTCTGGGACACCAATGGGAAGATGGGGAGATTAATAGCCTTTGGATCCTTCAAAATTGGCAGGGTTCTTCTCTAGTCAAAGGGAAGATGGTTCTTTCTCAGGGGTTCAACTAGGTATTCTTCAACAGGGGTTCTACATTCACTCTAATTTCTGGAATTTCACCCCTTCTAAACTTGATTGGTTATTTATATAAGGTCTCAGATATCATCAGGTTTCCTCAGCTTAGCCAAATAATGACAATGTCACTCTAGTCTCAAGGCCTTTTGACACTCAATCTAAGGTTCTTTGATTGATGGCTTCATTGAGACATACTCTCAACCTTATTAACGTATCAGGACTAAAATGGGTTAGGGTGGTTTTTACCCCATACTTACAAATGTATTCAATGATTTTGCATTTTTTTCCTCTTCTACTTCTTTTTGTTATTTTTTTCATAAAATATGCTAGAAGTGATGATTATGCGTATGATATGGCTACAGGGAAAATTTATGGCATAAAAACTAAACATATCTATAAAATCTAGTTTAAAAAAAAGGAAAAGTATCCAATTAAACTTTTCCAAAGATCCAAGGATCTTAGCTTATTTAACCTAACATAGATTACTTAACCTAAAGTGAGATGGGGAAATCTAAGGCTAAACAGGAAAGCAATGCTTAAGAGTAATTACAGAAAATTTTACATGTATATACATACATGCATACATACACATACATACACATATACATACATATATAAGAAGCCACGAACCAATAGTCCAGTTTTACCAATCCAACAAGGCCTAGACAACTGATGACAAGAAAGAAAAAAGCTTTTGCTAGATGAAGCACGTAAGAGATACCTACAACGATCTGGTTCTTTCACTGCAAAAAGAACATCAGTTAAAATCACAGTTACAGAAAGATAATTTATAAAATGAGAGAGCAGGTGTACCAGTCCCACACCACATTGCCTGACTTAGGCTGGTTCAAAAGCCTTTATTAAGTGCTTTCTATGTGCCACACACTATATAAATAAAAGATGAAATAGTCCCTGCTCTCAGGGAACTTCTACTCTAAAAAGAGAAGACAACAAATAGACAGGAGCAGTAGCCAGGGAAGGAAGTGTCTGCAAAGTAAGCGGAATGGCTAGGGGACCCGTAAGGGCAATCAGTTGATGTGCCCTTTCCAGGAACAATAGGAGAACAGTAGTATTAATTTGGTTCATGAAACTCTGGCGAGAGGTGGAAAACAGAAGAGGTAAAGCTACTGTGGCAAAGGTGAGTTGCAAGATGACAGGGTCAGTGGCAGGATAGCATATGAAGCAAGACCTGGTCACGTGGTCTAGGTTCTGCTAGAGTGTATGGTTTGAGTTTGTGTTCACTCATGTATTACATCAAATGCTAGTCTTCTCACATGCCCACTTGCTGCCTGCAGGAGGAGGAGAAAAACAACATAAGCACCATTTCACTCTCTCTTCTGGCCTACTAGCCTGACCTCTTCCTACCCAAAAGGAAAGGAAAGAAACACAATTCCATCACCTCCCCTCACTGGTCCCCTTGTCTGAGCTTCCTAACACCTTGTGAAACCTCTACCCTGAAGTCAAATTCTAAAGATGTTGATAACCCATCTGAATTAATTTCTTTACTGATTCATAGACTCTTACCCTGTCCTCACCCAGCCCAGTGATTCTGAATCCCCAGTTGCCATAATTCAAACTCCATCCTTTGTCTCTTACAGCTCATTCCCATACCGTTCTACACAACTCCCCCACCTCCCGCCAATGTCCCATTCTAAAACTACCTATACCTTCTACTGTGCTCTCTGGAATGTCTGCTTCGTAGGTAACAAACTTGCTTGAATTTTAAATATTTTCTTCTCTCATGACAGTCTTTCTGACTACCTTTTTTCCAATACTGAATGTATTTTTACTCATTCCTCTCAGCTCATTCAAGCTTGAGAAATTGGAATATGATATGTTCCCTATTGCCACTTCTAAGTCTTCCCTCAAATTAATTAATTACCTCCATCACCTAGTAATCTCTATTCCTTTGAGGCTCACTCAATCCATATTTACAACCCAAACAAAATTATAGTAATTATAATCTACCAATCTTCAGGATACTTGCCTTCTTCCCTCAATGAGTTCAGTGCCTGGCTCACAGTCTTTCTCGCCTCTCCAACTCCTGCCTTCATACTAGGAGACTTCAACTTACATACAACAACTTCAAATATCCTAAACTCCCATTTTCTCTATTCATTTCCCAGAACCTACTCCTCTATTTCATCTTAGCTACATACAACAATTGTATCCCTGATCTTGACATCACCCACAAATATTCCACTTCTATGTTCCTGAATTCTGAAGCTCCCTTATCTCATTACAATCTGTTATCATTCTATATCTTCCTCTGCAACCCCAAACCCTACTATTAGTCCTCATTATGATCTCCAGTCTCTTGATCCCCTCAGTTCTTTTTGAGTCCATCACCCCTCCACTAGCTATACTCTCCTCCTTTCCCCATCTTGTCTCCTTAGTGACTCTGTGCCCCCTTATCCTTACTACTATCTTCAATTCTTTTCATATGCTGTTGAACGAATCTGGGAAAATCATGAAACTGGGCTGAATAGGTGCACTACAGATCTCCACTGTGCTACCATCGCAGTAAGGTAAGCCTTTTCCATCTCCATAATTGACTCACTATGCCACTCATAACAGCAGGTTCCCTAAAATTTCATTCTGATTCAACCATCCCATAGTTCCCCCTATTTCCACTGTCTGAGGTGAGAACTTTGCCTCATATCTCACTGAAGAAAAATTATACTATTTGCTTAGAGGTCCCTTCTCTTCCCTTGTCCTCATCTCATATCCCTCAGATGTCTTTCCCTTTCTCCACCCCTGTGTCTCATGAAGAGATATCCCTTCTGCTTGCCAAGAAGAACCCCTCTGCATAAACTAGTCATCCCATTCCATCCTGTCTTCCCCAGTAGATTGACTCTTCCATCATTCTCACTTATCTTCTATCTCTTCCTGTATCTTGGTTGCTTCTCTACTTCCTACAAACATGCCTGTATCTCCCCTAACTTCACTCTCTAATCAACACGACTCAGCCCCAGGGCCTGAGCTCTAAAGTACATGGACTAATTGGTTGGGACTAGGGACATTTTTCTGGTGATAATATTCCAGGTGGAGATAAGACCCACATTTGTGTCTTAAGCTGATGAGTCTAGCCATCTAAAGGTAACAAAACTGATTATTTTCCATCTGGTTTCCTGATTTTTGAAAAAAATGAAGTAGTTTTGGAGTGAACTACCCCAAGAAGAATCATGGAATAAGGAAGGACATTACAGGCTATCTAGCCCAAATGCCTTCACTGTACAGATAAGGAAACTGAGGCTCAGAGAGGTTAAGTGACTTGCCTAGCATCATAGTAAATGACAAAGAGTTTCTGCCTGCAAACGGTGAGAGCTTTCCACCTCACTTTGCCTCCCCTGAACCAGCAGCAGCAACCTGCTTTAGAGGGCTCATGGATCTGCCTGTGCCAGGCCAATATTCCTTTTTGAATTTTATAAGAGAGTAGACATCAAACTCAAAGTAAAAAGTGGATGAAATTGAATCTGCACAGATTTCTTCTGAATGTTTAGTATTGCCTAAAGCAAAATTCCTTAGGGAAACATTTCATCAATTAGAACTAAAACAGAGAGCATGTGCACTTAAACCAGGTGATTTTTCCTTTATAAAATCTCTTCCTGATCTAATTTTAAAGTGAATAGAAAAGTTGCTGTCCTTGGACAGTCAATATTTCCAAAATTTTACTAAAAACACCTCAACTCCAATAAGCATAAGTGACTGAGAAAACTTTATAACTTTTAGAACTTTCAAGTTTTCTTCAGTAGTAATTTAGATTGTTATAAACTTTAGAATAAATTATTGACAGAATATGTCTTTCTTAAAATCCTACTAGAAAACCTGTTTGGTAGCAAAGTGGCCTTGATTTCTAAAGAGATTTTCTTCCTCCCTTCCTTCCTTCCTTCCTCTACTCCTTCTTCTTCTTCTTCTTCTTCTTCTTCTTCTTCTTCTTCTTCTTCTTCTTCTTCTTCTTCTTCTTCTTCTTCTTCTCTTTCTTTTCTTCTCATTCTTCTTCCTTTTCTTCCTTCTCTTCTTCCTCTTCCTCCTTCTCTTTCTCCTCTTCCTCCTTTTAAGTCTTCAAACTCTACTGTGTTTATTCATTTAGTTTGTTTTTAAATTTATTTTATTTCAATAAACAACAATTTGCTCCCCTCTCCCATTTTGAAAAAGAAAATTTTTTTTTAACAAATATGAATAATCAAGGAAAATCAATTTCCACATTGCCTAGTACAAAAAGTATATGTTTCAATCTGCATTCTGAGTTTATCACTTCTTTTAAGAAGTAGAAAGCATGCTTCATTATTGGTCTTCTGGAATTCTGGTTGGTTATTGCATGGATCAGAGCCTAAAATTGTTCATTTGAAAAATGTTGCTACTGTATAAATTCTTCTTCTGGTTCTGCTCACTTTTCATCAGTTCATACAAATATTCACAGGTTTCTCTGAAACTTTCCCTTTCATAATTTCTTTTGGAACAATACTATTCCTTCACATTTATATACCATAAATTGTTTAGCTATTCCTCAACGATATATATACCCTTTCAGTTTCCAATTCTTTGCCACCATAAAAAGAATGGCTATAAATATTTTGTACATAGGGGTCCTTTTTGTGTTTCTTTGATCATTTTGAAGTATAGATCTAGCATGGCATCACTAGGTTAAGGGGTTTAGATAGTTTAGAAACTTTTAGTGCGTTTCCAAATTGCATTCCAGAATGACTGAACCAATTTATAAGCCTTCCAACAATGCCTTAATGTACCAGTTTTCCCACAGCCCCTTTAACATTTGTTCTTTTTTTTTTTAAATAAACTTTTCCAATCAAATTGGTGGAAATGCTTTAATTTATTTTGCATTTTTACGATTACTAGTGATTGGAAACATTTTTATATGGCTATTAATAGCTTAGATTTCTTCCTCTGAGAACCATCTGTTCATATACTTGGACCATTTATTAACTGAAGAATGATTCCTATTTTTATAAATCTGGATTAGTTCCTGAAATATTTTATATATGAGACCTTATCAGAGAAACTATCTGCAAAGACTTTCCCCCAGGTTACCCATTTCCATTTTAATTTTAGTGGCATTGGTTTTGTTTGTGCAGAAACATTTTAAAAACAAAAAATTATTCATTTTGTTTGCCTTTCTACTCCATGTTTTTTTCATGAGCTCTTCCCTTATTCATAAACCTGAGAAAATTTCTTAGATGTTTCTCCCTCCTTCATTCTCACTGCTGACTACCCTGGCTTCCTTCAAGTCCCAACTAAATTCTTATCTTCTAAAAGAAGCCTTCTCCAAACCTCAAATTTAATTCCAGTGCCTTCCCTCTGTTATTTCATATTTATCCCATATATAGCTTGCTTTGTATATATTTGTTTGCATTTTGTTTCCTCCATTATAGTATAAACTCCTAGAAGACAAGGACCATATTTTGCCTCTTTTTGTATCCACAACACATAGCTCAGTGTCTGGCACATAGTAGGTACTTAATAAAGTTTTATCCATTGATCAGTTGATTGACTGATAGATTGCTAAAAGACTGCTCTAGAGCTAATTACAGCTTATGAGGCGATATATGTTGTAGAGGATGAAGACACAGGAAAATTTTATAAAGAACTCAGTAAGATTGTCCCAATTAAATCAACATATATTTTAATACACATTTACATCAGTAAGAAAGTGGGCATAACAGAGAACAATGAAAAAGGTGTTGCAAAATATGGTTGAGGAATGATAAATAAGACCAAAGGCTATCCAGAAATTTCATATCTAGTATCATCGGGATTTTTTTAAGAAGTTGGAGTTGGGAGCTGTAAAGTACTAAACATTGTAAACTATGAAAAACATCAAGAAAGTGAGACTGAACCTCATGGCTCTGTCCTGGGCTATACTCTTTTCTCCCTCTATATAATTTCACTTAGTGATCTCATCAGTTCCCATGCATTAAAGTACCATCTCCATACTGATGATTTTCAAATCTCTCTATCTTGTACCAAATTTTCTACTGACTTTACTTAAACTTAACCTAAACTTTATTCTCTCATCTATCCTGTACAATGCAGATAATTACATCCTGAAGGGTTGTTGTGAAGAAAATTCTGTGAAAACTTTGTCAAACCATGTCTGAGCTAGCTTATAGCCTAGTGGTAGATAGTACAAAATATTGGCATATAGTTTCTTGCCCCTCTTCTGTACACTAAGATAAAATGTACTCTGGCAACAAGATTTTCATATAGTTCTCTTTCCTTGAAGGAATTGTGTCACTAGCTAATTATCTATTCTACGATCAACAGATCTGTCTTTTGTACAAAGATTATTCCTTCTTAGGACGAAGCCAGAAATAGAAATATGCCAAGTCATTTTTTCTAAGAGGCTAATTAGTACAATTACTATGAGTCATCATAGCACTTCAGATTAAAAAGCTAAACATAACCAATAAACCATTACCCAAGAGGCATGATAATCCATGGTAATGGTTATGGCTGCAGGCCATAACATTATTTCCAATTGACAAAATTAAAATTTATGGGTTTGAAGATTGTTTTCAATTCAGCCATTTATTATCTTTGTTATGGGAGGAAGTCTTAAGTTCAGTTGGTGTTTTAGATCTATTCCTCTCTTGTACATATAATACTTACAAGTGTTATTTTGCTAGCTTTACTTCCAAGAATGATTAAGTTCTCCCTCCCCATCCCACCCCTCACCCCAATAAGCACAATCCACATTTTTTCTGGATGGAGGGAAGAGGCTTCCTCTCATACAAAAGAATTTTTCATAGACATGGTTTCTGTGGCTTGTGAGACATTAGAAGGAAAGGACATTCTGTCTCCTGGTTAGAAAATCAGTTGCTTTCAATTGCTGCTTTAAAAAATGACTTTGTCTTTAGCATTCTTTTCTGAATTTAGGACTGAATGGTGAGTTCCCTTGCCATGAATAAGTAACTCCTGGGATGTAAGGGAGGTACTGTGGAAAGTACATTAACTCTTTCGGGTCCTTGACTTATATTACTTCAAGGGATTGGAATAATATCATTCATTTTTCACTAGTGATAAAAGAATAAATAGATTTCTCAAAGTATCACACATGTTCTGGAGACAACTTTTTGCATTCAGCATGATCTCACTAAATGTCCGCAATAGAGTTCTAAACCTATCATTAGATGTGTTTATTATGAACATCTTAGGTACTTTCCTCAGATAAAACCTATTCTATTATTCCAGATCTCCTCTGATCAGATGACAAAAAACCTGGAAGTGAACCTTTAAAGATCTAGTCCAAACAACCTCTCATTTTCCAGATGAGGAACCTGAAGCCTTGAGGCCACATGTGGCCAGCCCTCTAGGTCCTCAAATGTGACTAGGTCCTTAAGTGACTTCAGTCAAAAAGCCCTACTTGAGACCACAGGTTCCCCACCCCTGACCTACAGAATTTAAGTAACTTGCCTAAAGCTATATAGCAACCAGATTCAGACTTTATCCTGGTTTTCTGATTGCAAATCTTCCATTTCCTAGCGTGGCCAAAACAAACTAAAGAAACCAGGCCATTTTTATTCTCAACTTCCAGTAAAAAGAGACTATGTTGAGGTATAATAAAAATTCTATTACAATAACTGAAATTGAGGAGGAATTCTTGATGTCGGGAGGGAAATAGAACAATTCTGATGAAAAGGTATTAGATGAATGTTACCCTAAGAAGTTCTCAGTGTAACCTCACCCAATTCTTAGGTGTCTAGCTCCCAGTTGCTCTTTTGTCTTAAGGACAGCCAAATATCATGATTAAGTTACACATCAACAATTCTATATGTCAGGAGAAAGATTCATAATTGATGAGGTTTAAAATAACAATTTATTTAAATACTTTCAAACGAGGAAGCCAGAAAACATTCCGATGTGTGCAAAAACTTCCAAATGTCGATTACATGTGTCATTGTTTTCTGCCATGCAGAGATAAGCTATTCATCAATACTATTTGCCTTCCTTGACACAGGCTCAAAAATGTGAACCTCTTCCTGAAACAGGCCCATTGACCCCAGACTTGGCTTCCATGCTTTGAAAGGAACTGTAGACACTTGAGTCAGGATGTTGCTCTATGAAAAGATTCCATAAGGCCATTTTAGGAAAATTAGCCATTAAAACTGCAGACTCTTGGGTTTAAACTATGAATGAATGATTGAATGGATGAAAAAAATATGAACTTAGTTTGCACAGAGCTCCAAATACCGAAATTTCTTCTTAGAGACCTGTTTTTGTTTTGTTTTGTTTTGTTTTGTTTTGTGTAAGAGAATTCTATGACCAAAAGCTTCCAGGACATTGCAAAACAGTGTATTATTCTGCAAACAGAAACTTCCGGATGGGTCATGGTTGCTTTCCTTTCTTTGCATTCCCAGGACTTAGTACAATGACTGACAGTAGAATAAGCATTTAATAAATGCTTGATAAATACCTTACTGGATGCCCTTTTGCATTAAAGGTGTTCAAAGAAGAACAATTGAAACTAGAATCTGAGTTTCTGAGAAAAGGAAACAATACAAAAATCATTAATTTTTGTTTTGCTGAAGTACTTCATATTTGGATAAAATACTTTTTTATAAGCCAAGGTTTCTTAATGTACTCAACCCCAGTCAGAAAAAATGATACAACAAAATACTTGAATAAATGATTAGCAGACATTTGAACAGGAATTACAACTCTGATTGAAATTGTAATTGCCAGATTATTCTTAGCTGCATTTTTGATGCCAGCTTGTTCAGACTGTCATCTTTAGCTCTCGTATTCTCTCCATTGGCTTGGTCCACAAACACAGAGCTCATTGAAATGTATTGCAGAGAACACAGAGGCACTCGTGTACTTTTCCTTCAGTTTCTTTTCTGCTATATTGCTATGTAGGTTGCTATGAATTGTTCCTAGCTTTCTTGGACAGGCAAAACTCAAGACTAGTTATTCTCAAATTTTTTAATCTCAGGATCCCTTTACATTCTTAAAAATGATTGAGGACTGCTTCCAAAGAGTTTTTGCTTATGTGCATTATATCTATCAATATTTTTCATATTGGAAATTTAAGTGTCTTCATATTGTGAAAATAATTCTCACCCTTGCAAACTTCCTCGACCACACTTGGAGAACTACTACTCTAAACAAATTGTGCAATCAGTGAATCCATCTAATGCTTCTTTCATGGTACCAAAGTCTAATGACAATAAATAATATCTAAACTTTTGGGGAATGGGAAGTGGGTAGAAATCCACTGAATATAAATATACATATATGTGTGTATATGTAAAGAGAGAATGTACCTAGAAGATGCCTAAAGCATGTATGGATATATACAGGCTATGCAGTTTTGGTATACTTTTAAAACTTCAAACAAGTCTAAATGTAGCAAATTAGTAGATATGAAGGACAGGAAAAAGATTCACCACTTGTGCTCCTTTTGAAGATGCTAAATTTGATGACAGACTAGAGTGGTTGATAGCTAGAATAATGAAACAGCAGCTTCTACCTCGAAATAAATCAGAAACCATAGACCAACATGGTCTGTATATGCGCAAACAGGGAATCACATTTACATTGAAGTAAATCAGTGACTACAATGCTCACATCAAGAATTATGGCACCAGTACTGAATTGAAGATGAGGGCTTAAGCAAACAGTCATAAATTAAGCTATAATGAAACATGACAAGTCATAATTTAATTTAGAATGTATTTAAAGATGGTTGGCACTGTTTGTATAGACCCTTTATGCCCTTTGAAAGATCTTGGTGTATATAATGAAATGTTAGCTTGGGAAAAAGCTATGGTTTGCATATATGTAAATTAATTAATTAAAGTGATATAAAGACTTTACTGGTCAAAAATCTCCATAGGAGGGGAAAATAGGGGGAGAAAGCATACAGGGTACTGTTACCATAAAATACAACATAAGAAATCTGATCATTTATAGCTGCAGGTGCATCTAACATTAAAATAGACCCAATATAGTAATTCAGATGTACTCAAAAGATGAATGGGGAAGGTAGGAAGTTTCATGACATTTAGAAAGAGGACCAAAAAAGTTTCCTGAAAAGAAATAGCAAACTCTCTTAGTGTATTTTAATTTTCTAAAAAGAAATTATATGCCTTGTTAGGTACACCTATTACATAAAATAATTTTTACTCTGTTTGCTGCCTCTCAGATAGAAATTCTGAAATGAGACATGTCACCGTGTCTTCCCAAATGTTTCTTTTTAAGACTTGGGTCACTACATAGAAAGAAAAACAATGGTAACAATAAAAACTGGATGCTGTATAATTTTAATGACCGAGGTCACAAAGAGATGAGAAAATGTACCTTCTCTTCACTGTAGAGGTGAGAAATTCTGACTGTAACATTGCATATACTAGTGGTCTCCAAACTATTTTGATTGTGTGTTCCTGTCAGTAAAAATTTTTGAATAGGCACCACATGTATAGATTTAATTATTTATAAATTATAGACACACACTATGATATTAATAATTTATACATTATAAGAATTTATACAAAAATTGACATTTTAAAAGGATGAGGAAAAGATGAAATAATATTTTATCCTCAAGCCAATATGTTGCCACTAGAATTTATTGTATGTAGTGAGTGACATGATCAGACCTTTATTTTAAGAATTTGGTTCCTATGTGGAGGATAGATGATGACAAGAATTGCAGAGATTGTAGTTAGCAGTTCAGTCAAGAAGTGATATGAGCTTGGATTAGAGTGATTGTTATGTGAGTAGAAAGAAAGTGACAGATCTTAAAAATGTGCAGGTAGAGATAACAACTATTAGATGTGTTGAGTTATGAAGAATGAATAATCAAAGCTGACTCTGAGGTTGCAGACCTGGGTGAATGGAAGGATATGGTGAATTTAACAGTAGCACGGAAATTTAGAAGAAGGAAGAGGGGAAGATAATGTGATAAGATAGGTAATCTGTTTCAACCCATTGATGCCTACTCATCCTGGGAAATACACATTGTCCCACTCAAAGCAAAAAGGAGAGCTATGGAGATCTTACTCACTGGTCACTTCTTTAAAGCACATGTGCTTTGAAAGAGAGGGTTTGGGATACTGAGTAGAAACTGGAATTTCTCCAGTGACCCCAATGCTGCTGCTGTAGGTATTTGTGTAACTCTCAGGTTTTAAATGCCCTGAGAGACCAATATCTGCTGATATTTGTTTCAAAAGTGTTTGTCTGTATGTGTTGGGTAGGGTGAGGTGAGGAGAAGATTTTTGGAGCTTACCTAGTAGAGAGAGGCAGAAGAGAAAAGGAGCATTAGAGAATAAAGGTAGGTATTATGGTGTTGGAGACAAATACCACAACTGGCTATTATGAGGAGGGTAGGATGTTACCCATCTTCCCACATTCTGACTGGTTGATCACACACCCCCTGGGATCAAGCTACAAGGGTCAGGCTCCATATTGGACAACACTGGTATATACTTTTAGATTCAACTGCTATACCTCCTTCCCTCCCTCCCTTCGTTCCTTCGTTCGTTCCTTCCTTCCTTTTTCTCCCTCTCTCCCTTCTTTATTTCCTGACTTTCTCCTTCCTTCCTTCTTTCTTTTTCTTTCCATTTTTTCTTTTTATCTCTTTCTTATTTTTTGTTATAAGGGATGTCTGACTAGGTAGGGGAGGAGAGTGGGTTATATTCAGAAATGAAGGTGATGTCACAACAAAAAGTTTAGTAGTAATTACAGTGGGTTTTTTTTTTTTGCTTTTTTAGGGGGAGGCAATTGGAGTTAAGTGACTTGCCTAAGGTCATATGGCTAGTTAGTGTTAAATGTCTGGGGCTGAATTTGAACTCAGGTTCTCCTGGCTCCAGGGCCAGGGCTCTATTCACTGCATCACCAAGCCACCCCTGTAACTACACTTTTTAAAAGAACTTAATGTTTCAAATAATGGATACTTTTCTGATTCAGAATGATTGAATTATAAAACTAAAAAAGAACCTTAGATATCATTCATCTCCAAATTCATTTCACAGATCAGAAACTGAGACTTGGAGTTTTTAAGTTATTTGTCCAAGGTCATATCTACAGTTAGTGACAAAGGCCAGGAGTGGAAGTCAGATCTTACATTTATTTTAGAAATTAAAACCTGCCTTTCCCTGGATAAATGTTTTATTCTCTAATTTTATTCTTGTGGAACACAAAACATTTTAGATCATTTTGAAAGTAGCATTCCAATTTGGCAATATTTGTTCAGAATGTTATAACCTACTTTTGTAGAGATTTAGGTAAAATCAATAAACTTTGTTAAACAAAATGACAAACTAGAATTGGGTAGAGAAACCAGAAAAAAATATTGCTTGAAGCAATTATAACTCAAGGAGTGTAGCTTAGTTGTCTAAGAGATAAACAGTGAAAAATAAAAAGTAGATAAAAATAGATATCCATATAACAAAATTTATAATTAATTCAACTCCTTTTAGGAACTTACAAGGAAGCACTATAAAAGACCCTGGTTCTTATTCCTGTGAAAACTTTTCCAAAATTAAAATAGAGACATGCGTCAGTTAATTGTGACTTATTTTCCCCAAATTATCATTATCATCTATTTCATATTTTAGGGAATACGTTAAATAAATCCTGTGTACCAGTTGAAGAGTCAAGCATTTTGCAAAAATATAAGGTGAATAATTCAATACTATTCTACCTGACCCTCATCCTGTAAATAAAATTATGATCAATTTAATATTCCTATTGTGCAAAATAACAACAACAACAAAAGTCTGAGGTGGAAAAATACTGTGACTTCCTCAAGGTTATATAGCAATTTAGGGTCAGAAAGAGAAACAAACGCACTAGAACTTTTTTGCCACCTGCAAACTGACAAAGCCAAAATTAAAGACTGAAAAATTCAGTATAATATATGGACATTCTAGCTACAGAACATATCTTAAAATATCTAATACCTGATGAAAAATTTTGGCTGATGGAAAAAGCAGCTACCACTCTTATGAATATTCGCATCTCCATCAAAAACAGTCCAAAAAAGTTGAAAGGGATGGCAATAATGTGTTCCTGTCCTTAGAATCACTGCCAGAAGTTGGCAAAGTAGAATTACCAGAGCAAAATCAACTGAGTCATGTAATTGACTAGCCTGGCTATGCCAATTGCTGTATTCTAAGGAACACTATTAAACCATTGAGGAAAATGTCATTGTGATGAAATTTATAGCAAGATTGCAAGGCTGTTGGATTATCTGAATGAGTTCCTGTGGGGCAGAATACCATCACAAAGACTAGCTAGCAGGCTGGAGAGCCTGTAAAATGGGAAGCTAATCCTGGCTCTACCATTGCCCTCCACTGTGAATGTCATTTTACCATGCATAATAAATGACTGCAATTATTATGGCTTGGAATTAGAGAGGATCCTTCTGCCCAAGAGATCAAAGCACTAATTCATTCCCCACTCCCAAAACACTTATAAGGTTGTGCATGTGCTCGTGCATACACACACACACACATACACACACACACACACACACACAGAGCTATTTGTGATCCATTTTCCCATCTGTAAAATGGGGGAAAAAGAAATGAGACACCTTAAAGATGAGAATAAATTAGTATATTTAATTTTAGACTTTTAATTTTAGTACTTTTAATTTTACAGCCCAAATATAAAACCAGTCCCTCATATTTATATTATAGCTGCTTAATTTCCTTTCACTACCCATTTAAAGTGGCTATTAGAAAAGAAACAAATGGCCGAATAATATCACATGGGTACTCTGTTGTTATTACTTAGGATTTGGTTTTATTAGTTTTCTTTAGTTTCCTGTCAAAATAAACTTTGTGGTTTTAAAACTAATTTCTTTATTTTATTTTTGAACCTCAATTTTTATTGTTGCATTCTTATAAATTGTATGTATCTTTGCCTCTCTCTAGTAATTAAGGCAAAGAAACATGAATGATTTATATAATCATGAAATATTTTCTGCGTCTCTCTTATGTTCTTCATGTTCCTAGCACGATTTAGAAGTCTGACTTTGATCAGATAAAGCTAGATTAGTTAGTTTTCTGTCAGATTTTCTGGCGTATACATGTTTTATTGTTCTTTTGTTTTTAATTCTATGATTTTTAAGAATGGTTTTAATTACAAGGGAATAAACAAAAATTGCAGAGGTTAAAGAGCACATTTCTATGACTATTATACAAATTGTGATGGTTAGTAATGTAAGAAAATCAAGGGTCCAGAGGATCATTTATGCCCATAATGAACAGGATCAGTTACACTAAAGAGCAAAAGTATGGTTGACAAATTTTTTTAAAGATGTCAGTTTTGAGGCAAAACAAGCTAATTAATACTGAGAAAACAAGCAATAACCTTACGGTAGAAGAGAATTTAGGGAAGAAAGAAGGAAAGATAAGACAAAAGTGAGCAATACAGAAGGATCAAGCAACAGTTTCATAAGGATGAGGGGGACATAGAAGTATTTATAAGCAATAGGAAAGCAGCCGATAGGGAAAGATTGAAAAGAGATTGTGGGTAATAGCTGAGGCAGTCTGCTAGAGAAGAATAGGAGAAAGGGGATCAAATGAAAACATGGAGTGGTTGGCCCTGACAAGGAGAAGAGCTATCTCTTCATCAAAGAATGTAGTGAAAGAGGAAATTTTGAAGAATGACGTCAAAGGAATCTCCAGCCATACCATGCAACCTAGTCAATGAAGCCAGTCAGTCAACAAACATTTGTTAAGTGCCCAATATGTGCCAGTCACTACACTAAGCTAGGAATACAAAGAAAGACAAAAACATAATTTTTTCCCTCAAGAATTCCCCCCCCCCATTATAACGGGGAGGTCACATGTAAATTACTGTGCACATTATACACACACACACACACACACATACACATACACACAGAGTGTAAATGGAAAGTAATCTTGGGGTAAGGAACCAGTAATGTGTGCATGTATATGTATGTTTGTGGAGTTGGGGGAGAAACAAGGAAAAGCCTCTGAAGGAGGGAGAGCATTCTAGGAATGAGAGAATAGGAAACAGCCACTGCAAAGGCACCATGTTGGGAGATGGAGTATCAAATGTGAGAAATAGTAAGTAGTCCAGGATATCTTGACCATAGAGGAGATGGATGGGAATAAGGTATAAGAAGCTTGCAAAGGTAGAAAGGGAACAATGCAGGGTTCTAAATGCCAAATAGGATTTTATATTTGATCCTGGAGGTATCAGGGAACCACTGGAGTTTACTAAGTCAAAAGCATGATATGATCAAATCTGCATTTTAGGAAAATCACTGGAAGCTAAATGGAGGATGGATTGAAATATGGAGACTTGAGACACAAAGGCCAACCAGAAGCTTATTGAAATACTCCAGGTGAGAGGCAATGGTGTCAGTGTCAGAGGGTAGAAAGAAAAGTGAGTATAAGAGATTTTGTGAAAGTAGAAATAATACTTGACAGGAAGCTGGATAGGTGGGATGAGTATGAATAAGGAGTCAAGGGTGACACTGAGGTTAAGAGCCTGAGTGATTGGAAAAATGATGGTGCCTTTGGGAATAATAGGATCATTAGGTAGACAGAACCCTATTAGGTAGGGTTTGGAGACAAAGATAATCAGTTCTGCTTTGGAGTTTGAGATGTCTATAAAAAATGTAGTTTGAGATGTCCAAAAGAGTTAGTGATGTGAAATTGGAAAGATAGTAGGGATAGGTATTTATACTTGGGAATCATTTGCATAGAGAAGATAATCAAACCCTTGGTAGATAATGAGATTACCAAGTGAGATAGGAAGGCTAAGGACATACCTTTGGGGAACACCCACAGATAGCAGGTAGTAGACATTCTGTGGATGAAAATACAGCTAAGGAAACCAAGAAGGAGAAAGGTAGGAAGAGAATCAGGGGATCAGATCCATAAAAATATAGTAAGGACAGTATATCCAGGAAGATAGGGTGATCCAACAATGTCAAGGCTGCAGACAGGTAGAAGGTTTTAAAAGATAGTGAGAGGAGAGAAAGGAAGCACCTGGTGTAGATAGCTTTTTCAAGTTTAGCTGCAAAGGGAAAGAGAGGGCTAGGAGAGCTGGAGTAAGTAAGTAGGGAAGACATGGGTGTGTTTGTAGGCGGTAGGGAAGGAGCAAGTAGATAGAGATTGAATATTAGAGAGATTAGTGATGATGATAATGATAGGGGTAATGTACAATCTACTGAAGAAGGGAGATTTAGTTCCAGGGTGCATGCTGAGTAGTTTGTTTTGGCTAGGAGAAGGTTCACTAATTCATTTGAGAAGGAGGAGTGAAGGAGGAGACAGTAGTGGATGATTTCTCTATGGTGTAACAAAGAAGAGGGAAGAAGAGTGCTTTAATGGATGGCCTCAATTTTTTTTTTTTTAAGTGTGAGTTGAGGTCCTCATTTGAAGGAGTGAATGAACTGGATGCTGTGAGACCTTGGGAAAAGATATGAATGTTTGGAGCAGCCACTGTGGTGAGATTGCTAATTGAGTAGGGAGGTGTAAAGGTGCCTTGCTGCAGTGAAGGACCGGTTGAGTTTATGTAACAAATTTGTAGTTGACTTAGTTGCATGATTTCCTCTATCTCTGTTTAGTAGCACATGGGTAGGGATGAGGTAGGTCAATGATAGCAATAATCCTTTGGTTGGGGTTAAGCAAAGCATGACCAACAAGAGGAGAATAGGACAAAGGTTTGACTAGATAGTGTTTAGTTGAAGTGATTCACCAAGGAATTAAAAAATAGGGAGGGGAAAAAAGTGTGGCTGATATATACATGAAGGCCTGTGAAAGAACTGAGGGGTGGAGGGATTGGGAGAACATTAGAGCCCACTACATCTTCCCTATAAAGTATACAAACTCCATTTTTTCAATTTAGACCAGTGACAGAAGGCTAACCATAAGCCACGAAGCACCCTTTTTATTCTGTTAAACAATTATAATACCCAAAGACTTCAAACCATAGATTTTTTTTTTCAAATGGAGGATGGCTATTTATTTCCTCCACCAAAAGGAAATGCTTAAAAAATAAACTTTTTTCACTTACGCTGACAAATACAGAGAACGTGGAATAATTCCTCACAGTTTCTATTATGTTCTCCTGTAAATCTGATATTTAAAGTATTGCTACATGAAACATTACTACATGGAATATTTTTTTTTAGAGGCAATTAGGGTTAAGTGATTTGCCTAGGGTCACACAGCTAGTAAGTGTCAAGTGTCTGAGGCCAGAGTTGAATTCAGGTCCTCCTGACTCCAGGGCTAGTGCTCTATCCACTCTTGCACCTAGCTTCCCCCCACTGTAGAACTTCTAAACAGGTGTTTCAACCCCTTCCTCAACTCATTAAAGGTACGTAGATTTTGGCCAGTCATGTATGCATAACTCTTATCTGTGGTCATCTATTCCAAGAAGTTGTGATCTCTCCTTACTTAGCAATCAGCATCCAGACTCCAAAGCTCTCAGTTTCTTAAATCATAAGGTTAATACCAAACTTAGAAATAAACTTCTCAGGACCACTATTCCTTTACTGAAGCTAGGGAAAGGAAACAAGTGGAAGAGGCAGGTATGGACTTGAGATCCAGTCTCAGACACACCAAGGTTAACATATGTACTCATTGTCATATGCTTGTTGTTGAATGGAAGGCGGGGGAAGGGAAAAAGATCCCCTCCCCCTCTCCTCACCTTTGATGGAGATCTAAGAGAGAGCTTGAAGAGTTTCACCATGCTTTACAGATGAGGAAAGAACAAGGAATGCTATAAATCTTTAATTGCAGGGACCAATGAAGATAGTATCTCAAAAGAGGGATCCTAACCAATTATGGTGTCCAAAGTCTTTGAGGCATGAGTCTTAAAGTGAGAAAAATGGCACCCTAAAGCTTGGCCCCTAAACTGTAAAAGCGCCAAGATTGAGCTTTTATGTGTGTTGTCTTTTCCCCACAGATGTCCTAATTTCTAACTGTGACTACACAGGCTTGGAAGTATGTCTCTTGTGGAGAAGTGAATGCGTGAGGTTGAGGGCAAGAACCACCACACTTTATATCAGTTGGCTACAGAGAATATATCCTCAATGTGTTGCTGCATTAAAGTAAGCTAGAGGCACAGAAGTGTTTGTGTTGCTTCATTTTTGAGCTAAAGAGGAGCATAGTTTCATTGAGATAAACTTGACAGTAGGAGTAACAAATCACCCCAGTGTTTTTGACAAAGGGTGAGCATAGTGCCTGTTTACAAAAATGCAATTTTTTTGTTTATTTGCTTATTTTAGTCAATACACCACACCAAAGTCACATAGTGAATAAGGAAAACAACCAGGATTCAAATTCAGGGAAATTCAATACTTCCCCTCCAGTTTGTGCTTCTGACTCTCCTACCATGACTGAGTTGCTTTCTCACCCTGGAACTTCTCTTAATACTAAGGATTTTCTTGTTGTGGAACATCTCTGCACCATGCAGGACCCCTCTTCCCATTGGTGAATTCCTTCTGGGAGTTTCCATTTTGGAGATTAACCTAAGATGGCCTTGCTTCCTTTCATTCCCCAACTCCTACTTCGCCCCCAACTTTCTGGAATTTGCTACCATGAATCAGTTGCTTTGTTTCTCTAGATTCTAGACCAGCGGTTCTCAGCTTGTGGGTTGTGATCCCTTTGGGGGGTTGAACGACCCTTTCACAGGAGTCACAGAGGTCACCTAAGACCATAGGAAAACACATATTTGTGATGGTGTTAGGAACCGAGACACAGCTCCTCCAGGCGGGTCTGGCCACGTGCAGATACTCCCATATACGAGTATTAAAGGGTCACGGCATTAGGAAGGTTGAGAACCACTATTCTAGACTATCTTCTCATTTTATCCCTGTTGGGTTTCCTCCGGAACCCTCCATTTTGGGGATAGGACCATGCTAGCCATACTTCATTCTCCTACCAACTGTTCTTCTGACTCTCTAGATTTCTCTACCATGTCCCCATGAGACTACCTTCCCCTGTCCTTCCCTTCTTTTTTCATTGTCTTCTTCCAATAAAAATGTAAGTTCTAAACTAAGGGAGAAATTTCCATTTATATCTGAAGCTAGCACAGTGCCTGGCACATGGTAAGCACTTCATGTTTGTTGCCTGCTGGCTAATACTCTTTCCAGTATACTACAATACCAAAATCTTACTCTATTGGATTGACTACTTTCTATATTTTAAGCTAGGTTTACTTGACTGATTTTTAAAAATCTTTCCATCTAGTAGGGCAACAAGAGACACAGAGAACATTGTAATTCTCAAGGACAACGGCATATGATCCCCAGAAATAAAGCTGTCTTTGAAATTCTATATCCCTGAATGCTTATTTTTCTTAATAACAGCATACTACAGGTTAATCTACCTTTATCTGAAGACAGAATAAATCAGAATTCTTCTATTCATCCTGAGAAGCTTTTCTGATAGGAAGATTAACATTCTTAAGAGTGTCTTCACCCAATTCAACCTCTCCCATCCAGTATCAAGCAAGATGAGCAATTAAAAAAAAATTATTAAAGGACCAGGGTTCCATGTAAAATAGGCATGTGGGCTTGTCGCTACCCACAACCTCCTTGTCCCATCTTCCCCAAGCTGGCAGTGATACTCCAACACTTAATGCATACTCAAAAAAACTTGAGGTCAACTCACTTAGTCTTTTCAACTAAGCAGTCTAGATGTGCATCAGATTCAAGTTAAATGGATTCAGCTTCTTACCCCAGTCCCTGCTATCTTTTGTATCATCTTTTTATTCTAGACCATTGGTGATTAAACTTACCCAAAAGGTATAGGCAGAGATCACTGTTTCCCTCTCCTTTCATTCCTGGGGCAGGATGTGATGAAATAGAAGATATCTGCTTTCTCCTCCATTGAAGCACTAGGACCACTCTTTACCTTGGTATACAACAGAGGAAATTGCTTCTGGGGAATGTCATAATCATCTAAACTATGCTTTCACGTTTTCTGGAATGTGATTAAATGTAACAGAAAAGTGGCATATTAGACAGATGTCAAGTACTTCCCTTCCTCAGGAGGTTTATAATATATATAATATATACTTCAAGTTAGAAGTATATATGTACTTAGTGCTAGAGGGTACAACTTTTGTGATAGAGACCTCTGAGTATCTGCCAAAGTGGGCAGCTGGAAATATTGATGATCTTTATTTTATCTCTAAAGCAACACTGACAGCACTGCACAGAGCCAGAGAGAAAAAGGCCCTTACCAATGAGGACATGCATTCTATTAATTTATCAACATACAAATTTACCATATTTATTTCATACCACCTAATCCAAGTGACTTCTTCCAACATACTCTTCCCATTCCCACGATAAGACATTAGATTCTTTATACCCCTTTGTCAGGAAGAATGTGAGAAAATTGCTTATTCATCGCACAATTTATTTTTTTCTATTTCATTGAGGAAATAATTTGTTAATAAAACTTAACAATGAGTTGTCATTTTTTATAAAAGTTTTTTTAAAAATAAAACTAATTGTCATTATATTATATTCTAGATAAACAGTTCTCTAACGTGGGCTAATTAGTAATAGGAATTTCCCCACTAAAGCTATCTCTTCTTCTAAGCAACTGGAAGGCAATATATGACTACTGATCAATTCTTCTTTCCCTTTTGCCACTTGGTCTGATTTCTGGCTCAAGAAGTTTCAAATATGTACAAAAAAAAAAAAGTAACCAAAAAAGAAAGTTATCAGGTGGTTTTTAACATCTATAAATCAATGAATTAGCTGTAATAGATTTATAGTTTCAGTAGTTCAGCTGATAATATGGTTTGCTACAGACTGCCATCTGCAAAATGGGGCCTGGTCCCACATCCTATTTTCATAACACTTTAAAGTTTAGAGTACTTCCCTCACAAACCTGTGTGTGTGTGGTGGTGGGGGAGGGGGCTGTAGGACATTATTTCTCATTTTATATGAAGAATCAGGCTTAAGATGATCTTCATATCATATAATGGATACTAAAGTGAATAGTAAAATTGTGGTGACAGAGCTGTAGAGAATATAATCCTGTTGTACCCGATTTGTTTAAAAAAGCACCTGCAGAAATATAGCCTTTAAAAGAGCCTTCTCAAACTAAGGATCATTCATATATATTATGGGAGATTCTGATGCAACCACAGGAATACATTGTGTAATGTGTATAGCATGGTGTAGGAAGCTTAGTTTAATTACTGCCTCTGACACGGATTCTGGCATGCAAATCACTTAACCTGTTAGGGCTCTAGACCAAGTCTTCTTAAAACTTTTTCTACTTGAGACTCCTTCAGCACTTCTTAAACTGTGGGTCGAGACAGGTAGGGGTCTAGACAACTCTTAAGACTGGAACATCCAGAGAAGGGGCTGTACTGCATCAATAGGAGGAGTTTCTTCTGGCACTTCCCTATACCAATAAAATAACAAATCTACTTCCTACTCATACACTAATTATATAATGAATATTAATGTCAAGGGAGGCAAAAACGGAAACATGTCAATGACAAAACCTCAGATAGAGAAGATCTTTATTGAAGTTTCTTTAGATACTGCAGTCTGAGGATGGCATTGTATTGGTTTCATCAACCCCTGCAAAACTATAGGGTTGCTTTAATACAGTGGTTCTCAACCTTCCTAATGCTGCAACCCTTTAATATTTGTATGTGGGCTGGCCCACCTGTAGACTGACAGAGGAGAAGTGTCTTAGCCAACCCCTGTGAAAGGATCGTTCGACCCCCAAAGGGTTTGCAACACACAAGTTGAGAACCACTGCTTTAATAAAATCTATGGGCTCTTGAGCTCTAGTGAAGAAATTCTTAACCTGGAGCCTGTGAACTTTCTAAATAAATATTTTGATAACTATTTCGGCATAATTGGTTTCCTCTGTAATCCTATGGACTTTATTTTATGCATTTTAAACAATTATTCTGAGAAAAGGTCCACAGTATTCAGATTGCCAAAGGGATTAAAAAATCCCTAAACTCCAACAAAACATAAAGATGGTAGTTCCCCTGTTACCCTGTTCACAATATGAATCTGGCTGGCCAGAATACTTCTATAGCTAGCATTGAAAAAAACAAACTTCTTAAAATAGACCATTGAATGGGTCAATTTCTTAAAGGAACTGAAAAAATTCCAAATGGAACAATGTTTAAGAGATACTGAAACTCAAAGGTATTTCAGGTTTGAAATGGAAAATATTTATTAATTAGATACAATGGAATTAGGTCCTTTATTTCTATTACCCCCAATACAAGTAGTATAAAAATTTGAGAACTTATTAAAAGCATTAAGCAAATCAGATACCAAACAAAAAAAAAATCAGAAAAGCAGACCTTTATCATATTGCTAAGACCCAAGTTCTGTAATAGGAAAAAGGCTACCTGTTTCACTGAACTTAAAGTTTCACCTCTCTCAGAGATGATTCTCCACAATCACAGCTTTTAAAATTATTAACAATTCTGCTCATAAAATTATAGTACATAATTCAGATGTACATGAACATTTTAAATCTTGCCACTTTTTTGGACCTTGCAAAACTTTTATTAACTACCATATGAGTATATCTGGGAGAAAAAATTCGTTTACAATTGTAAACATTAAATAATAAAATAGAAATCTATGCTTTATAAGTCATTATTAAATTTCTCATAGAGAAACCAAAAAACAAACAATATTTGCTATCAAGAATAGATGTAAAGTCTTTAACATGTCTCTTCTTTCAAATTCGTTTTTTCATTCAGAAAATTAAATTACGTTATGTGCTGCATTCACAAATGATGTCCGGGCTTTAGACATTCTTCGAATCAGAGCTTCTTGTCTCTTTCTCTGAATCTCTTCTGGAGAATACTTTCTATTTTTTTCTTCTTCCTCTGTAAATTAAAAAGACCAATTCAATTTTAAGTTTTTAAATGAATCTGGAAAATACCCTTTCAGATACTACTATTCTGTACTCAGATATGCTGTAGGAAAAGAAGAGAACCAGTGAATAGTCTTTGTATTGCTATGGGCAGTAATCTAATATGGGAATGTTCATTACATTCATATAACATTTGACTACCCACCAATTGTGGCCAATTTCATCTAGTTTCTGTGTTCTACACTATTAAAAATGTAAACTGGACGTACAAAAGGTGAAAATTGAATTTTTAATATTAAACACACTGCAGACACAACACTGCATCAGGTACTGAGGAGATTAAAAAAAAAGTGACAATGAATTTATAAAAATCCTGATATTCTTACGTTGGGAGATACTATTTTTACAACTTTTGTTGTAAAAGCCATCAGGCTTTCAAATTTAAGTATTAATTTGTTGCTCAGGAAATAATCATTTAGAGTGATTTTTAAGATTAGTTATCTTACTAAATATACTTCTGACCACTTGTTGCTCTCTCAGGGTCAAAGCAATAGGTGAAATTTATAGCACTATTACCTATTTTTAAAATTTAAAAATTTTAAAAATTCACTTTTTCGATGCCTTTTATCATTGTATCACATCTTTGTGTCATTGTACAAGTGTACAAGACTTTACATCACTATACAAACATATGATATACTTTGCCTCTTTTCATCATTGACAACCCATGCCTGGAATGACTTAATGGTATTCAAAGGCTATAGTGCATATCTTAAATTATCTTAAATACTAAATATTTATTATTTTAAATTTATCTTAAAATTAATGCCAGAAAACATAATAAAAAAATCTAAGGGATCTAAAGCAAAACTTAAAACAAGGTTTTTAACCATATTGAAGTATAAGTGTATTCCTATATAGCATATTACACTTTAGGTATATGACTTCAGATAGCCAATGTTAAGAAAACTGACCCAAGTCTTTTCAAATAAAGCAGACAAAAAGGAAAAAAAAAATCCCATTAATAAACACTCAACCCCATCATGTAAGGCAGCGGTTCTCAACCTGTGGGTTATGTTCAATTTAAATACATCCTGCATATCAGATATTTACATTACAATTCATAACAGTGGCAAAATTACAGTTATGAAGTAAAAGTTATGAAGTAGCAATGAAAATAATTTTATGTTTGGGAGTCACCACAACATGAGAAACTGTATTAAAGGGTCATGGCATTAGGAAGGTTGAGAACCACTGATGTAAGGAGCCAAAGACCTTGATGCCAAATATTTAATTCTGAAACTTTATCACAATAACGACAAAAATAAGTGAGCTAAATTTATATCCTGGGCAGTTTAAAATATTAGACTAACATAATCTAGCAAAAATTTGTGTTTTCTACAGACCCATAATATTTATTAGTAAAACTATTTCTGTTTTGAATATTCCTTTTGGATGAAAGACTATCATGCTTAATATACATATTATATAACTGCTGAATATAACAGTTTATTTCATATATGTTAGCTTTACAAAGCAGTAAACAGAAATCCCTAATATTATCAGCAAGAAAATAATTTAATTTATACTAACGTCTGAGTAACGATGTCAGAATTCCATTGACTTTAATACAAATTAGACCAGTCTTTGGTAGGTAAATAGCTTTGGCAACCAGGACCAGGCCATACCTGTTATGTCTATTTACCTTATTGTCAAGTCAATTTTTTCCCTTAAAAGATTAGCATGCCAACTAACAATCAGAGAAAGGAATACTAAGAGAAACTTAGAATTTTAAAAAATGATATGGTTAATTTTAAATCATCCATATTTGTAGGATTAACAGGTAGCTTATTAATCCAAAATGAAAAAAAATTCAGCATGCTATTAACATTTGGTTTTGGAAGTAACTTCTAATAAAAGTACAAGATAAATAATTTTTTATTATTTCCATCCCATCTCGGCTAGCCCTTCCTTTTAAGTCACTGTAACATGTATCAAAAAAGTGCATCACCTCAAAGTTTACTGCAAAGCACCACAGAAATGTCCCCTAATCTCTAATGCTAGAGCAATTTCAAATCAATAGTTATTTTTAGTAAGTGCTGCAAGAAGAAACTGAGGCCCATAAAAGTTGTGCTAGGACAGTGGTTCTCAACCTTCCTAATGTCATGACTCTTTAATACTTGTATGTGGGCGTATCTGCATGTGGGCGGACCCACCTGGAGACAGATAGAGAACCCGTGTCTGAGTTCCCAAGACCACTGGAAATATGTGTTTTCCAATAGTCTGAGGCCACCCCTATGACTGGGTCATTCAACCCCCAATGGGGTCACGACCTACAGGTTGAGAACCGCTGTGCTAGGATAACATGTAAGAATGGGTAAATCCAAGACTCAAATACATGCCCTCTGACTTCAAATCTACTGTTTTACCCATGGTACCATGTCTTAAGTAGATAAATCCCAGGGAATTTACTGAGGCAGAAAGAGGTTAATTGACTTCTCTAAGGTCACACAGTTAGTGGTGGGATTTGAATTAAAGTCTTAAGGAGAAAATTTCCTGATAGAATTTGTCTCTGTAGAAAACACACCAACTTCTCTCTGCTACACAGAATAATTATAGTTAGATGATTGAATTATTATAGCTATAAATATCTCATACCTCACCTCTATCCCCAGCGTAAGTCTGACAATTATACTCTAAGACAACAATTCTTAAAAAGAATAGTTTTGTACATACCCTTTGTAGGTAGTTTACAGGATTCAGAAAATTGTCTCTTCAAAAGTTGCTGTGGCACAGCCTCCTCAAGTAAAGAATTTACAAACTGGGTTTTGCTTTTCTCTGAATGCTGTAAATTTTTGGTGTCAGATATGCTTCCTGATGGTATACTACTGTGACCAAAATGAGGAAGAGTCTGAGGATTTTTAATCTTTGTGAAAGAGTAATCAGAAGATGTTGGAATTGATGTTTTGTTAACATGGCAACCAGTCTGGGTTGTTACTGCACTATGAGAAAGATGCTGATTGTGTAAATTTCTTGAAGAAGGAATATCTGCACATGTGTAGCCTGAACTTATTCCCAAAGTTAAATTTCCTGAAAGAACTGAGAAATTGTTCACCCCTGCTGAAACGTTAGAATCATTCCAAGAACCATGTTGATTATTGTTCTGATAACATGGGTGCTTGTAGTCTTTACACAGATTTTTAGTACCTGTAAAATAAGCAGAACTTCTATAATTTGTACTTTCTTTACATGTTAATTTGTCTGTTTGTACAACTTCTCTCAATGATGTTCCATGTGCAGAAATATTATCCGTGTTCAAATGCTTATACTGCAGCAACTGGTGTCCTTTTTCAGATGTAACTGAATTAGTTTCCATCCCAAAATAGGAATTACAATTGACCTTTTGTTTATTTTCAGACCCTTGGCTGTCTTTTTTCAAGTCTTGCTGCTGTGTCAGCTTTTCTACATGGTCACATGCTTGGTAAAGCAAATCATCATCATCATCATCTGCATCCCAAGATTTCTCTAATTCATGACATGCTTCAATAACTTCACTAGCAAGCTTAGGATCACTCCAGTCATCAAAAAAAGAAAACTGTTTTGGTTCATCCTTCTGATTTAAGTTGCAAAAATTGGTTTCATTAGATATTTTTAGAGAGTTGTTAGGATTCCTTTTAGTTGACACATTAAATGACTGATAACAGTTGGGTGGATTTTTGCCACCTCGCCCAGTTTCTAACTGAAGATTGGTATGTCTTGTGACCAAAGTAGACTCCTTTGCAGAAACTTTCATATTTGATACAAATTTAGGGTAAATAATCTCCTTTGTCTTTTGGATATTAGATGTAACTGAAAGCTCAGGATAACCAGAAATTTTTGTGGGAAAATTTGTCTTACTGAAATTTCTCTCATATTTCACTTCATTCTCAGTAGGTACCAATTGTATAGGCTCATTATTTGACTCTGGAGAAAACAGAGCTTTGGTAGGATGAGGGAAATTTTTATTATTTGTCTCTGAAAGAAGTTGCTGCAAATTTTTTGAAAGACTTTTACCAATGGTCAAATCTCCATTTATTCCTACCTTGGTTTTATCACTTTTACTGGCAGTAAGCATGCAAATATCTTTCTGAACAGTTGGTTGAGAAGTATCAGTAGCAGTTAAAAGTTCAGGGGCTTGAGAAATTTGCATAACAAAAGAGTCATCAGTTAGCATGTGTTCCCAGTCATCATCATCATCAAAATCAATGCTAGCAACTATCTCCCTAGGCTTAATCTCTGACTTTTCAACAGAGGAAGTTACACTTGACTTTGCCATTACAAGGGATTCTGATGCAGCAATAACCGTCACTGGGGTCAGATTTTGTTGGCATGAAATTTTATTCATGTGTTTCTCAGTGACCACAGTTTCAGTAGAATTGTCTATCTCCTCTTTCAAAGTTTTACTCTTGCTGTGGATATTATGACTGGTAGTAAAAGAAGCATTAGACAGACCTTGGCTTAACTGTCCACTACATTTCTGAGTCGAACCATCAAAAAGAGCAGTAAGAGCTGCTTCGGCGGTTGGGTCAAAATTAGTCTCACTGTTATTTTTATAATGTTCTTCTTCAGAAATATTGGAGTTCCCTTTTACTGTCACAACAATATTTGCTTCGGGAACTTCATCAGAGACTGAATGCAGAGCTTGTATCTGTGCATCATCTTTATAATTATTTAAAGTCTGCGCTTCTGAAATCTCCTGGACAAAATCACAAGTCTCACTGTCTTGTATCTGTCTTACATCTAGCTCCACCATGTTTTTATCAAATTGTTTAGCCAATTTTATAAGTTCTTCTTCACTACTTTGTGCTTTACACCTGCAAAATAACCACAAGAAAAATTTAGATACTTAGTCTAAATATAGTTTTTTTTAAAATTACCATGAAGTTAAATATCTTAGTACAGTTTAAACACCTCAATATCGTCAAACTAAATTTAAAAACAGAAAACTAAGGAGAAATATTAAACCTGGTAATATATCAATACCTTAAATAGATATTTTCAATAATTATCCAGTTACCATCAGTTTAGAAAAACAAAACAAAGAAGAACTTACTTGATATAGTTAGTTCTCGTTCTAGATTTAATTTTTGTTATGCCAGGAGTACATGGAATCGCACCTTCACCAATCCACATGTCTAGAAGGGAGTCTGTTGATGGTTTTTCACCCTTGAAAATTAAGATTCACAAATGTTTACAATGATTTTATCTAATGCCCTAACAATATGAATTATAGTTTATTTTTTACATAAGGAAGACAAAGAATTCCCTGGAAATATAAAACAATGGTGATGTAATGTTCAAAAACAGTGAAAAAATTAATATATATTTTGTAAAATCAATCTCTAACATAATGCAAATTTATTTGAAGTAACTTAAGTCTCATTCTCCCTCTCTCTCTGCTTCCCTATTTTAATCAAGCTGGCACTGTAACAGCTACAGAAGTGGATAATCCCATGCTCGAGCTCTGACCTGCTTTGTTTCCAACCTGGGCAACTAAACCCTTCTATAGGCAGTCTGGAGGCATTTATTCATGGAGGCTTATAATAACAGGTGTTAAACTTAGTGTGGACACCCAATCCATTTTGTCCTATCTAGCCAAGAACTCCCAAACTGAAGTGACCCACTAGTTTAGGCCTCCCTATTAAAAGGAATTATAATTAATTATGCACCACTATGCCTAGCTGAAGTATTTCATTACTGGTTTATTTACTTTGGATGGAAAAAAATAGTAGAGAAATTAGACTGAATCAGAAGTCAGGAAATATAAGTTCTAGTCTCAGCTTTATCAACCAATTGCCATATGTTAAGACACTTGGTGTTTCATTTCATTTAATTGAAGTTTTTCATAACCCTTAAAATAAAAATTATGCCTAAATAGGAATCGTATCAACTAATGTTGATAAAAAATTTATGATAAAGGAACTAGAAAATTATGTAACAGTTAGCATTTATATAGTGCTTTGAGGTTTGTAAAATGCTCTATATGACTTCTTATTTGATCTTCAAAACAATTTGTAAGGTAAATGATATCTTCATTTTGTAGTTGAGAAAATTTGAGACTCAGGAAATGAAGTGACTTGCTCAAGGTCACACTGCTAGTATCCGAGGTGGGATTTGAATTCAGGTTTTCTTGTCTCCAAGTCCAGCATTCCAACCATGTTGTGTACAACCTAGCTTCCTAGGACTGGAGGAGTAACCACCATTATTTCTGTCTGATGCAATAGTAGATTACAATTTAACAGTACATTACAACTCTAAACAAAAAGAAACCCAAGTCATTAAAACCAAAAAGCAAAATCTTGGTAAGGTATTTATCAGAAGCCATCAACCTTTCAACAGTATAGGTTCTTAGGCACTGCTTTTTATGTGTATAGGTACAGGAATACACCTTAATTATGTGCCTCCATGCATGGAATTTACTGGTATACATACCAATTGGGAAAGGAGAGGAAGTGGGACAAATTAAGTATTTACCTTACAAATATGTTTTAAAGAACATACTGATGGGCTGTTTTCCTAAAAATACTTCCTGAACACTAGCTGATATTACTCAACCATTTTGGATGAATTAACTGGTAAAGTCTTTTTGAAAAAACAAGTTATTACCTTATTTTATTTTAATAAGAATGATCAAAGGGGATAAAAAGGCTATTAGGAGAGCTCCAAGTAAAATAGGCGGAAAGGTGGCAAATGTGATTTTTAATTTACCTCAAAATTGGCCTACAGCTAGCTATGGAATAGTATGTTCCTAAGAGGGTGGCATTACTGTATCAATTCCCAAAACAGTCAGGGAGATAATCTTGCTGATATCTAGCCACTGAAAATGGGCCAACATTGTGTGGACTGTCAATTCTGAAATTACAATCACAAATAACTTAACCTGAAAAGCTGAGCAGAATCTTATAAGGAAAAACAATCCATACAAGGATAGCAGGAAGGTAAAGAAAAGCTGATCTAAGTAATGACCAGCCATGTCACCAGAGGAAATAAGAAGCATAATGCCCACCTCTTGACAGAAGGTGATGACACAAAGTGAAGAGACATGACCATTGTGTATATTAGTTTTGCTTGACTCTGATTATCTGTTACCAATCTGGTTTCTTTTCTTTTGCTTTCTCTGAGATTTTAATAGGGGGAGAAAAGGGTAATAGTGATAATCCCAACAAGTCACTGAAACAGTCTAAAAAATGCACAGCAGAAGAGACCAGAAAGAACTTCAGAAGTAAGTACAGATAGTTTTGAAAGTAATATATGCAATTTATTATGCACTTTTTTTAAAAAATGAAACTGAAATTTTCATAATCATCTTTGTGTGTTATGTTGAAAACATGGAAATGTTCTTTTTTGGTATTTAAGCTCCTAAATTTAAAAATCACACCAAAAAAAAAAAAAAAAACCAACCAAACACAAAACCTAATTTAAAATATAAACTAAAATTTAAAAGGAAAAATCCATGCTGCCACTTCTTTGTGTGAGTTATAATTTTGGGTCCATTTAGGTAGGGTGACCAATACTTTACTCAGATATCTATCAATGTTTAGGCTGTCCAATACAAAAACATTTTATTGTACTTCTTTGATTCATGTGAAACACACAACTAATGAAGATCTTTTTGTTAGCTTATTAGGAAAATGGTAACATGGCATAAATGCTACTTAACTACTAACAAACTATTTGTAAAATGAATTTCTAAGACAAATATATGATGCAGAGCTTATATATAATTTCAAGTATTTTATAGGATCCAGGAAAATTCTTTCACTCTCCTGTCTCCCCCACTAAACAGCTAATGATGTCTTTCTAACCATGTGCTAAGGAAGCTATCACCTACTAGTAAATATACACCATGCTTCTTTCAGTATGGACACCCTATAGAAAATGGGAAAAAAAGCAGATATAAATGTTTAGTTGTAAGACAAAAGGAATCTTCCACTGACTTGTTATTATTTCTTAATAATCTAATAGAATGTAAATTAAGTGATTTAATTGATTCCTGACATTACAGATATTTAGTGTTTAACTTTAACTTCACTCATGCTAGTAATAAAAACTACAGGGAGAAAGGAGAAAAACAATTTTTATAAAAATTATTTCATTTGGTAAAAGATCCTAACACACTACTCAAGTCTTTAAGAATCAGTATTAAGAACATTTTTAGGTAAATAGATTGTATAGATTTGGTGTAGGTGTGTAGGTATAGTCAAATACTTCAAAGATGATTTTTAAATATAATTTTTCCTGTTCTATCAATAACTTGAAAAACATGACAATCAGTTAAAAAAATCAGAGGGATTTTGACAACGTTTATATGAAGTGACTACCATATACCAATCACAGAATTTCAGAGCTGGGACTACAAAGGTCATTTAGTCCAACTGGTAGCTAAATAAGAATCCTCAAATATCCCTTATAAGTAGAGGTGAAAACACAGATCTACCAAGTATCAATCTTTTCTGCTATTATTTTAATGTGAAGAAAAATATAGAGGTGAGAAAATAATTATTTATACGAAAGACAAAGTAATGTTGGGAAAACTTTCCTACTTAATAACTATATAGTGTTTCATGATTTACAAAGGTCCCTTTCCACAACAATCTCTTGAGGGAGACAGTGTGAGAATGATACCCATTTTAGAGATGAGGGAAGTGAGGCTCCCAGATGTTAAGTGATTTGACTAGAGATAATGAGTTAATAAGTGCTTTAGTAATGAAGTATAAAGCTATAAATTTTATTTACCTGAGGAGCAATACGGTTAACAATATCTGAAATTGCAACACTACATCTCCTGTCAAGCTGTTTATTTCTTCTTTCATCTAAAAATGAAAAGGCATTTGCATAGGTTATAAAAGAACATTTAAATTGTTAATACTAAGACTCCTTAAAAAAGGAATTTAAATACTATGCTTTAAGTCCATGACTACTCCATACCATAGCATGCTTTTGATGAAAAGGATCAATACTGTCATAAAAATATTTGCTCTGCACGAATTTCTGACCTTATTTACCAAATAGTTATCATTCAAGTCCAACTATCAAATATTATCAAAAATCAGTTTTTTATGAAATATTTCCAATTACAAGTTACCTAATTGACAGGTTGTTGGAGAATTTGGATCCCAAAATATTTCTTGCTGTCCATCAGTATCATTACAAGGGGAACTGAAAGGTGATCGAAAACTGGGTTGCAACAATCTCTTTGGAGTTTTATACAAGCACATTTCTGGATAAATATAAAATATAATTAAAATAAACATTATTGCATTTAAAGTGTTACTTCATATAAGAGTGATACAATAACTAAATGGCTTTAATTCAATTACTTTGTAGATAGGCTGATAATTTCCTTCCAAAACAGGATCATTATAATGATGAAGCCTGTAATGTTTTATAAATCAATGCATAAACACTGAGGAAAATTTAAATATTTCTGCATCCCTAGCCACATACTTATTTTTGAGTGCAGTCATGTAATCAGACCATATCTATAGCTATGTATATATCTATATCTAATCTATTCATATGTTGAGGCATTGGAATCAATTTAGAATATTCCAGTTCAAAAAGATTTTGGCTCACTTATTTCAAGAATCAAAAAAGTACTCTCCTTAATTTAAGAATTAGACACATTCTTCTATCAAGGGTTATATCAAGGGGTCTTCTATCAAATGGATTAATTTTCCCCCACCTTTGAATTTATGACCCAATATCTTACTTTTTTTGGGGGGGGGGAACCTAAACTACAAAATCTGGAAGACAAAAACCTCATTATTATAATTGGTCCTAAAAAAAACAATCCCTCCCTTCTAGGATTGAAAAGCACTTGTATGCACTCTAAGCTGGGTTTAAGGGTAGAAAACAGTAAAGTGGAATACTGGTTGTATGCTCTAACGCAAATTTCAAAGAACAAGAAACACTTTCAAGTTATAGTGACAATCACCAGTCTGTAGTTTGTAACTAAGCTGTGCAAATGAGGGCATCTGTCCCACTCGCTCTTGGGGCCTCCTCGGCGCCAGGGGGAGGGTTGGCTGGGGCGGGCACGTGGCCGGCCCGCCCTCTCTAGGACCTACCCATCCCAACGTAGTTCACGCCAGCGTCTAGGCTAAGCAGGTTTGGGCACCCCGCGGACCAGGAGGCTTCCTTCCCTACACCCTCCCCCCCCCCCCCAAAAAAAAAAAAAACCAAACCGACCGGAAGCCGCGGGGCCCCAGGCCGGGTGTCAGCCTGAAGGGCCGCGTCGCCGCCGCAGAGCCGCAAGGCGGTTCAGGGGCAATGGCTGGGGCGGGGGAGAGGAAGGGGACGAGGGTGTTTCCTGAGTGAACGAGCCGAGAGCCCTCCTCCCCGCACCCCCAAGGCGCGCGTACGGCCTGCCTTCCTGCAGCAGTGGCCCGGTCACACCTGGGCCGCCCAAGGCCTCACCCTCGGCACTTTTACTGACAGGAATGCAGCTCTCCGAAGCCTGGGCCACTTCTCTCAGCGCCCGCCGACGGCCCCGCAGCCGCCGCCCGGGACCACTGAGCGGCCTCTCCTCGTCCCCGGCCAAGGGGGTCGGCGGCGTCGGCGGAGGCGGCGGGGCCGGCGACCCTTTGGGGCCGGGAGATTCCCCGAGCTTCCTCCGCCGACTCAGCATCGTCCCTCAGCCGGGGCTTCCCCCTCCCGCCGCGCACTCTTTCTCTTCTCCCTTCACATCTTTCCCGGGAGGTGGGGGCGGGGTAGAATACCGGCACTACCACCAAGCGGGGGCCTTCGCGAATGCCTTCGCCATCTTGACCGGACCGGCGGCTTAAAGGAAAGCTGGTGATTGGCTGCTGCTCGCAGAAGGGTGGGACGAGTGCCTTACGTCAGCGTTGTGCGGACTTACGCACGCAGCCTGGGATGCTGCTGGGGAGGGGCAGAGCTCCCTCAGGTTGCTGGAATAGCGGATTCGCGCTAGCCTGTTCTCTATCTCTAACGTTCTTCTCTTATCCGTCTGCCGGCTGGCACTGAGTGGGGCGAGGCATGTACCCAATCCCAGGGGGCCTAAAGATTCAGTCCGATACAACAATAATAGCTGACGTTTGTAGAGAGCTTTAAAGTTTGCAAAGCGCGTTATTCACACCAAACTACACCCGACTCTCCACACACAGTATACACACGCTTAATACTCCGGTTATGTGAGGTAGAGATGGTTGTCCTTATTTTTATAAAAGGAGAAATTTTACACACGGAGAGGTTAAGTCACTTGACTAGGGCCACACAGCTGGAAATTGAATCTGAGTCGAACTGAATGCAACACACCCAGTCCTCAACGAGCACCCACTGCCGAGTCTCAGGCTTCTTGGAATGGACATTTTGTGGGGGAAAGTACATAGATTAGAAAACAGTGTGTGTGTATCTAATATCCATACTATGTGTGCACATACACTGTTATTTTTCCATATGCAGATGCATATATACGTGTATGTACATACAGACATGTTATACATACACACATATATAATTGTTGATTGTTAGTTTGTTTTTGTTTTTGAAGAACAATGACATCAAGGGGCCATGTCTTGATGTGTGTGTGAATTGGATGCAAGTGAGGCAGAGTTGCACAAAGTCATCAGCCTCACTGTTTTCACTGTCTCTTCCAGAGTCATCCAAGTCCAGTGGCAGGACAAAAGTCGGGACAACTGTCAATGGCCCTGGCCCGTGTGTGCAAGTGGATGACCTTGGCATGTTCACTGTCTGACCAAGCTCTAGGCTCTTCCTAGTGCAAATTGTTCTCATCCATCAGGGGAAGTCTTCGGGTAGACACCCCCTTAACTCCCTTGTGGTTTGAGGCCCACTGGTTACCCTCAACCTGGTTTAACCTGCCTGCCAAGATGATTTTACCCGGTTGTGACTACACAGCTGTTTGGAGCCACAGGTGAAAATTGAGTGCCAGGTGAACACCAAATGTGGCCGAGCAGCCTTGGAAAGAGTTTGGCAAGTCCTCACACCAGAGGTAGCTAGTCATTGAACACCACATACATGCATACATACCACACACACACACACACGTGTGTATGCACACCTCCATACCAAAAGACATACACAGTTTATTTTTCTTCCTAAAGGTTTTTTATCTCTTGTTTCCTACATACCCATTATTTGAGTGACCCTGGGTAAATAACTTGCTAGCTACCATTTATATCAGACTTGAAGGTTTACAAAGCACATCTTTAGAAATATTTATCTTTAGAAGTATTATTTAGAAATATTTTATCCTCAAAACAATTCTGTGAGATAGGTGTTACTATTATTCTCAGTTTACAGATAAGGAAACTGAAGCAGAGAAAGATTTAGTGACTTGGCCTGGGTCAAGGTTGCTGTTATTTGAGACAGGATTTGAATTCATATCTTCCTGCACCTAGGTCCTCGGAGCCACCCAGAAGCCCTGTATGCCTCTAGGCAACTTAAATAAGAGGATTATTTCTGGGAAAATTGAAAATCTGCTTTGCTTGAAGAAAGTTCCTTCCCTAGAAGATATATTGATGAAATTACAGCTTTGGTGATTTCCTATAGACACACAAATGTGCCCTCAGAACTTTGAGTAAACGCTGTTGGCAAATTTTCGGAATGATTTTCATTTTCACTCTGTGAAAAATCTGATTTTTCAGAGTGATTTTCTGACTTCTGGCTTTCCTAAGTGATGTTCAGAGTGAATTCATTAATTGTGATGTGCATCGTTGGAAGTAACTCCCTAATCACTGAGATCACAGATCACATACATTTATGAGCAGGTTTATATATCCATCTAGGTTTTGAAGTGGATAGAACACTGTGCCTGAAGTTGGGAAGACCAGAGTTCAGATGTGGCCCTAGAAACTTACTCACTGGGTAACCCTGGGCAACTCAGCCCTACTTACTTCAGTTTCTTCCTCTGTAAAATGAGCTGGAGAAGGAAATGGCAAACCACTCTGGTATCTTTGCCAAGAAAACCCAAATGGGGTCAAGAAGAGTTGGACAGGACTGAAATGGATGAACAGCCCTAGGCAATAGGTAATGAGGTCATTAATTAGGCCGATGGCTGTGTGAGTGAAGAGATGGATGGAAGAGATATTGTGTAGGTAGAATTTATAAGACTTATCAAGTGATTGAATGAGAATGATTGTTGGGAATCAGGGTGAATGATGTTGCCACGAGAAAGAAGAAGTTACAAAAGGGTTGGATTCATTGGGAAGGATAATGTTTTGGACATTAAACAAGGATTTCTTTCACCCAAGCAGGGAGACATGATAAATGCCAGAATCTTAGAATTTTAGACCTTCTAGAGTAGACCATCATAATGAAGAATAAATTAATGGTGCTGGGCTCCGTGCTAACCTCACTTGCTAACCGTGCTAACAAATACAAAATAGAAGCTAAGCTTGCCTTTAAGGAGCTTTCATTCTAATGGAGGTAGGGGTAGGGGTGGGGCCTCGGGGCAGGGTACTAACAATTACAGGACCAGCTGCTGAGGAAGAGAACAGTCACTAGTTTGGTGAGTACCCTGTCCAGGAACAAGGATAGCCTTGTTTTGATTGGAAAGGGGAGAAAGTGTGGGAGTGACTTTTTGGAGGGGAGGGAGTCAGGGAGGAGGCCGGGCCCTATCAGGAAGATATTCAGGCCTGATAACTGGGCAGTAATGGTAGATGTAATGATAAACTGTGTAAGCTCCTTGAGTATAGGGACTTGTATTTGTTGCTTTGTATATACCTAGTGCCTAGCACTGAGCCTTGATCCTCTTAGAGGTTGCTTAATGAATGTTTGTTGGATTTGGATCATAAGCCACACCCTTTATCTGAAGGGAAAATAACTTTACACTGAACTGGATACTTCGAAAATGGCAGGACTGGTACAACCAGGACTTACACCCTACAACCCCAGGGGATAGGCAGGGCAGGCATTTTCAAAGCCATTTTACAGATAAGAAATTGAATTCAGAATCCTTAAGTGACTAGCCTAAGGCCAAGAATTGGAGCTAGAGTTCAAACACCGGCCTCTCCCAACCCTGGGTCCAACAATTTTACCATTACACTATGTTGCCTTAAAAAAAAAAGAAACTTCCAGTAATAGAGACAGTATTAGGTAATAGAAAGAACATAGGAGTTGGAATCAAAGATTCTAAGTTCAAATTTTGTCTCTGATACTTTTTCCCATTGTAACATTGGGCAAGTCGCTTCTTTTAAGCTCTGCTTCTGTGCAGTCTTTTCACACATCACAACGTCATTTTCACACATCACAACCTCCCTGGGCCTCAGTTTTTTCCTCCAGAAAATGAGAAAAACAAGGGACTTAGATGTTCTCTGTTCTCTCCTTCTAAAGAGGTGCAGGCTCTGGGAGACCTCCCCCTCACCTTGAGCTCTCCTTGAATCTTCCCATGAAAAGCATTTGCCTGAGATCATGGGGCTTAAGTTGTGGCTCTGCCCAAGTCTTTAGCTCTCCTTTGTTCCAACAGTTTCCCACCCTGGATGCTCGGGTTCCCACCCTTGAACTGGTCTGGCCCACCCTTGTCGGTGGTCTCCAGGTAGCTTTCAGCAATTTCCCACCCTTAATCACTCATTACTGGAGTCTTGACCTCATCTGATTCCTGAAGAGCCTCCCCAAACTCCTCCTCTAGACTACCCTTAGATTCTTCCCACAACCTTTCTATATATATACAACCTTAACCCTCTTTATGGGTAACCACATCACTTCAACTTTAAAGATATTCATACCTAGCATATGTTCCAAGTCTTCAAATTAACAGATTTGCAAATTGGATGGAGGTGGGGGTTGATGATGGTGACTACTTTCTTAGCTTCCAAGATAATCTGTGGGTCCCCATTCCTTAAACTATATAGCTCATAAGTTCCTATGGTTGCTGAACTGGGACTATGCTCTATATGTGGTGGTGATGATGGGGTTTAGGCTCTGGGAACCCCCTTGAATCTTCCCACTTGATCCAGTGTTCCCCAGAGGCCATAAACCTTTCATTATCAATATGATTGAATCTCTGTTAACCTTAACCTAGCCTAGCACTCCATAGTCTGTTATCTCCAGGTAGCCTTCAGCTATCTCTCACCCTTCTCAAAATATTTATGACCAAATGTGTTACCCTTAAAACTAGCCTAACCCTCCATTGTCTGTTACCTCAAGCTGTTTCCCACTCTTGATCCCATCAAAATGCTTTTGGTTCTTGGAGTCTGACCTCATTCCCATCAAGATCCTCTGACTCCCTCTCAAAACCCTCCCAAACCCTTCCTCTATACCACTCCCACTCTAGATCCCTCCCACAATCTTTCTGTATATAAGGTCCATCTTGTCTCCAGGAAGCAACTGAGATTCTATCTAGTTTACACTCTTTCTGTGTCAATTTGTTCTGACCCACTTGTCAATATACAAGTGTCACAAATACTTAGGCTCCTTAAGAGTCTACTCATTATAGCGAATCTTTAATAAACTTTGTTTTACTTTGGCTGAAAGAAGGTCTGAGTCAAATTCAGTCTGCAGGACCCGGCGTGTCAGTATTTTGGGGTCTTGAGCACCCCCTAAACTGCAAACCTCAACATTTAGTGGTGGTGTTGGGAGGGGGTGAGTGGGATAGGGAGATTATGACTCCTATGTGTGTGGGATAGGAAATATTTACATTTGTAATTATATCTTCTCAAGTAATTATTTGTGTAAAATCTAATCTGTTAGTAGCTAATGCAACTGATCTTCTACAATTTAGGGAACAACATCAGTGAGGTCTGGAGCCATTTGCAAAGAACTTAGATACCAAACTCCCTCACATTCCCTCCCCCTCCCCATTTTCCTTAAGGATACTGGAGATCCTTGGGGGAAGGGTGAAATGGAACCTTCTTGGCATTCCAGGTAAGTGAGCGCTGTGGTAGTCAGTGTGCCCTATATACATTCTGTCCCTGAGATGGATCACATGTTTCATGATGGTCTTCTGCAATCATGAATGATCATTGAATTGTCCATAGTTCTTATAGCTTTCAAAGTTGTTTGTTTTTACATGTTATGTTATTTCAGCCCTTTTCTAGACTACTGCAGTAGCCACGTAATGGATCTTCCTGGCCTCCAGGATCCTCTCTAAGACATCCTCCATGCAGCAACCACATTAATTTTCCTAAAGTGCAAGTAGACCTGTATCACTTTCTTGTTCCAGAAACCCAAGTAGTTCCATATTATTTCTAGGATAAAATAGAAAACTCCTCTATTTGGCATTTAAAATGCTTTACAGTAGGGCTCCCATTTTAAAGATTTATTGTATATTAATCACTCTCATACACTCTATATTACAGCCAAACTAATCCATGTACTGTCCCTGTATATACACTATTCCATCTCATACTTGTGTACCATTGCACAGACTATACTCCATGCCAGGAATACTCTCCTCACACTGCCTCTTAGAATCTCTGGTTCTCTTTAAGGTGCCACCTTCTACAAAGGACCTTTCCTGAGGCTTTCTCCCTTTTAGTAATTCTTCCACCTAAATTACTTTGCATTCATTTTGAATATATTTTTGTTTACTTATTCTGTTAAATGTTTTCTCCTAGAGGAATAGATTTTCTCTGAGTTCAGACTTCCTTTCATTTGTTACTTTGTATCTATCCATGGCATTTAACACAATTCCTAGGACATAGTAGACATTAAAAAAATTCTTGTTGAATAAATTCCTATCAGGCTGATCCCTAAAGAAATACCTTTTGGGTTTATGATTTAACCAGATATGAATTTACCTAATGTGCTATTATGAAATCTGTAATTTTCCATTTTGTCCCCAAAGATATTATGAGAGACTTTGCCAGAGGACCTGCATTCAAATCTTTCCTTTGCCATTTAACTACCTGCTTGACCTTGTGTTACTCATGTAACCTCACTGGGCCTCCATCTGCAAAATGATGAGCTTGGATTAGATTACTCCAAGATGCCTTCCAGTTCTAAATCTGTGATCCATTGCTATGATTTACAGTCTGTTTCTGAAATCTACAATATACTATTTACCTCATATACCTAATCTAGTAGTTTAGTGATCTTGTCAAATAAGTGTGTTTACTTTGTGATAATTTGTTCTAAATTTAGTGATTGCCATTTCACTTTCCAAATGCTCACAGTCCATCCACTTAATATCACTTATGGGATGTTGCCAGGCAGGGTTATCAAACTTACCAGTTTGTAGAATCCAATCTGTCCCCTCCTTTTGGAAACTGTCCACAAGCCTCTGGTCTTTCTCCTGTGCTCCAAAGTTTCTCAAAGGTTTCATACAGTGGTTTAGTGATTGCACTTATAAGTTCTTTCATAACTCTGGGATGTAATTTGTAGTATACATCTCTCCTCAAATAAAAATCATATTTTCTTCAGACTATAGCTTAAAGAAGAGAAAGATGAATGATGGGATTCTGAGTAGGACAGTATCCCATGAAGATGGAGAAGGAAGTAGTTGAGGTTTTGCTCTTTGTGCCTTTTCCTTCTCTTCTTCCCTTTCCCCTCTACCTACCTAGTCCAGTGAATCTATCTTTCTGCAAAGAAAAACAGTTAAGAACAGTTAAGCAATACCAACTGACTCAACAACTGCCTCTGACAACCTACGCAACATTCCACACTCCTATTCCCCCATCTAGCCAATCTAAAGGTATGAACTCTGTGAAATGTCTACTTTTACATCGACCTACCATCTGATGGGCTTGCCAGGATGTTAGCTAAATAGTCCTAGCATGTATTAATTTCTTCCATTGCAATGGAAGACTAAATTCAGTTGTTTACCCAAAAAAAACAAAAACAAAAAACTAAGAAGTTCATCCCTAATAACACTCTCAGTCCTCTAATTGAAAGGGTAGTATATACTTTTTCTACTTTTCATACTTCTTTAGTCCTCTGTTTAGTATCTCCTAACAAATTTTTATCACTCCTATCTTTTATAATGTGTCCCAGTTATACTCCTCCCCACCCAAAGACCCTGACCCACACCTACATGGGCTGATTCCAAGAGGGTCAGATTTTCTCTTTGTCCCCCACCCTAGAATTTTATTAAAGGGAAGTCACCAAAACATAACTTGGATATAAACTCACATGTAATTTTGTTCTGATGTTGCAAACCAGGGTGACTGGAAGGATGGGGATACTCTTGATGGAAACTTAGAAGTTCAGAAAGGGAGACAAGGGTTGAGGGAAAGATAATAACTTCTCATGTGAACATAGCAAGTTTGAGATTCTAACTAGTTTGAAATGTCAGTCAAATATACTAGATTGTATTTTGCTTTGAGGACAATGACTGTGCATTATTCATCTTTATGCTCAACACTACAACCACCGAAGACTCATACAATTTTTGACTAGAAAAGACTTTAGAAATCATCTATCTAGTTCAGAGTTCCTTCATTTTACAGATAGAGAAACTGAGTCCTAAAGGGGTTAAGTGATTTCTTAAGGCCACACAGTGACAGTCTGAGATTAAAAATTTAGGTCTGCTTTCTATCATTAATCATTCCACTTTTGTATACCCTCTGTTCCTGAATGGTCCTGAAAACAGACCAGACAGTCAATAAATGTTTGTTGAATTTAATTAAAGGACTCTATTGTGAGTGCTGTCCCCTTCCCCAAATTAACATGTATCTTCGTACACATTGCATTCCCCTCCTCTCAGTAGAATTTAAGTTCTATGAGGGAAGAGATTGTTGGTTTGTTTTAACATGTTCCCTGTGCTTGGCACAGTTCCTTGCTATTTCAACTTCATGCTCTCCTCTATTTTTGAAAACCTCATCCCCTCATCTTATCATTGCTTATCTTTTGCCAAACCTCTGCCCTGAATTACTTGCACAATCTGCCTCCTCAGCTGCTACTCATAGATTTGCTGAATGGAGCTGAAGGAAGTCCCAAAACTATGCCATCTGGGTACATTATAAATTCTTGTTGTGCCACTTCAACTGGACTCTTACTGAAGCTAGGAAGTACTTTTATTCCTCCATGATTCTCTATCTCACTCTCCACACAATGTATTTCAGAACTTTTTTTTTCTCTCCTCAAAGCTTCTCCTTCCTACCCCTACACTTTAGTTGAGGACTTTGTATCTTACTTTTCTGAGAAAATTCATTCTTTGTGAGCTTCTGCTTCTTCCATTTTCTTCACCTCAAAACATCTTGAGAATACTCTCTAGTCTCTCCTCCTTTCTCTTGGTTTCTGACAAAGAATTGGCCATTCTCCTTGCCAGAGCCAATCTTCAGTCATCCTTCTTTCTGGAATCTGCATCTTCTCCCTATCAATTGCTTTCTTTACTATTGCCTTCAAATATACCCTAGTCTCCCCCATCCTTAAGAAAACATGCTTTGATTTTATATGTATATGAGTATCATATTTATTACCATCTCAATAGGTAGGAGAGGGAATAGAGAGAATTTGGAACCAAAAATAAGAAATCTAAAATTTAAATTAAAAAAATTAAAACTTTTAAAAAGAAAATTCAAATTTAAAAAAGAAAACATGCTTTAATGCTTAAAAAAATTCTTGTTGATTGATTCACTAAGGGAACCTATATGGTGTTTAAAGATGCTAAATGGATTAGAATGGAGAAGCCACATTTTGTTAGCTCATTGAATTACTGTATACACTTGAAGGTAATATAGTTAAAATTTAAGAATATTCCATAATTCAGTAGGAAAAGCTCAGTTTAATTTTAAATCTCTCAATTAATACTTAAAGTGTGAATGTGGGCAGGTTGCTTAAATACTTGGAATCTATTTCCTCATCTGTAAAATGAGGATAACATCTGTGCTGTATAAGAACTTTGCAAACTGTAAAAGCTTTCAAAAATGTTAGTTATTAGTATGGATATAGAGGGTGGTTGAACCAGTTTAGTGAAAATTCTAGGATTCCTAATGAATTAAAGTTGAAATTCTTTCCCATTTCACTTGTGGAAATTGTCTGTAAACTTGATGTCCATTATTCAGTTAAGATGTGTGGCAGAAAGAGCCCGTATTGCTGAAGAGTTTCTCTGTGGAGTGATTGCCTCAAGGAGCAGGGAATTAGAGTCCACTTATTATGGTACTAACTGCTGGATCAATGGCTAATTGTGAAAAGACTCTGTTCCATGGGATAACAGCAAAATCATAATGCTCTAACACAAAGAGTACTAAACCCCAGCTCCAAATCTGTCAGGATAAAATTGGCAGGAAGCTGAATGGGTAACAAAGTAAGTAAAGTTTTAACAACCTTGCAAGTAAGTTTCTTGAAGTAATTTGAACATGATTATTTTCATTCAACTTTATCCTATTGACAATTCAGAGAAAGGGATGGCAATAAAATCACCAGTCTGGGATTAAGGGTAGTATTCTAATTGAAGCCTACTACTTCACTAGGTGCCATGGAACAGGGGCACAGTGGTGAAATTATTTCTATATATTATGTGTGTAGCAGGATACTAGTAACATTCTTGTGAACAAGTCAATATCAGTAAATGGCTCTAAAATCTAAATCTAAATCAATGTGAATAGTACCAGAAAGGATTTTATTATTTAGATTAAAGGATTATTTTTTTTATCTTGAAAAATATGAACAGGTAAGCAAAAAGACAAGAAAATCCACAGGCAAAAGTATTCATTTGATCAGATATTTATTTAATGTCTGCTACATGATAGGCTCTAAAGATAAAAATGACACTTTCCCTCTAAGTGCTTTCAGTCTAGAGCAGAGATTGGTATAGAACAGTGATTCTCAACCTTCCTAATGCCACAACCCTTTAATACTTGTATGTGGGCATATCTGCATGGGGGCGGACCCACCTGGAGATGGATAGAGGAGCAGTATCTTGGTTCCTAAAACCATTGGAAATGTGTTTTCCGATGGTCTTAGGCGACCCCTGTGACCTCTGTGAAAGGATCGTTCGACCCCCCCAAAGGGGTCATGACCCACAGGTTGAGAACCACTGGTGTAGAAGATGGGATTATAGTTGGGACTTGAAGTGAGCCAGGAAAGCCAGAAGATAGAGGAGAGAGAGCATCCTAGGCATGAGGGACAGTCAGAGAAAATACCAACGGCTAAAGAGATGGAATATCTGATTTGTGGAACAGCACGGAAGTGAATTTTAGTGGACTGAATACTATGTTAAGGGGAGTAAGGTGTTAGAAGGGTGGGGCGTAGGAGGCTAGGTTATGATGGACTTTGAAAACCAGCTAGCAGATTTTCTAGTTGATCCTGGGATGATGGGAAACCACAGTAGATTATTGAGTCATGGTGTAACCAGGAGAAAGATGGATTCAAATCCTACCTCTGGTACTAGATGCCTGATTAGTCATTTTTAACCTCTATTTCCTCATCTGTAAAATAAGCATGATAATAATATTTCTGGTAATTACCTCACAGGGTTATTGTGAGGAATGAATGAGATAATAATGCTTGTAAGGTGCTATATAAATTTTAGCTATGGTATTTATTATTTGGTGACATGTGATTCTTCTATCAGATAACTCAATGTGCATCTTTTAAGTACCTACTACTTTCAAGGCACTGTGCTAGGCATGAGAAATACAAATAGAAAAATGTAACAGTCCCTGACTTAAGTAGTTTCCATTACATTTTTATTTTACAAAATCCTTAAAAGTAAACAAATTAAAACTCTCCTCAAGTAACCCACTATGATTAAAAAAAAAAAAAGCAAACTAACACCCAAACAGTCATTTGCAAGGAGATCTTCTTAAACCCTAACTTCAATCCCATCTACTGTCTCTTGTATTTTCCCTTTCATCTTGCATGCTTTGAAGATGGACAGCTAGTTCCCATCTTCCGTGGGCTCATCATTTATTTGAAAACTACTACAGTATTCTTACCCCTCAGCCTTCTCTTCTTTGCGTTAAATAGCCCCAGTTCATTTAACTTTGCCTCAGAAAACCTATTTTCCAAATTTTTCATTTACCTCATATTTACTCAGTATGTGCCTGAGGCCAGGACTGGACCAAGAGGATAACATAGCTTTCAGATTTCAAACTGAAGTCATGCTGTACTTGTTAAAGGAAAAAATAAAGCCCTAGACAATTTGCTGTGACAGAAATTGGATGGTTGCTGGGAAAGAGAGAAAACTCTATGGAGGGGGTGGAGGGAGAAGGCTTTTTAACTAAGGGACCCCATGGAATATTTCCAATGTTTCAGACCCTGGATGTCAGTAGGAGGATGGCAGTGAAGAAAGCTACATGATTCTGGAGTGGGACATATTTTTACATCTTAAACTTCCTGCAGGCACCATTTAGCAAAAGCACTAATTGAATTCAACCCCACTGATCATTTGAAGTACTAGCAGCCCCCATCTGGTCTATAGTTTTTACAAAAAAGAAAATACTACCCAGTAATAATAGCTGTGGGTGGCATGGAGGTAATTCTAAAAAGCATTTTAGTCTATTGCTTTAAGTGAAACATTTTAAAAAATCTGAACAGATCTGAAATGTCTAATTAAGGGTAAATAACTTTTTGTTCCTGGCCATAATGGAATGTAGTCATCTGCTGTTTGCTTTCATTTTTATGAATAGCAGGAAGGTGGCTTGATTTCAAAGCATGTCCTTGACCCTCCTTGAAGCAGCAGGATCTAGTCTGCTATCAGAGCTTTCAAGTAGAAATGATTCTGATATAGAACTTCCCCTTAAGTGGGTTTCAGATAGTTTATGTTTATTCCAAATGTTCATATTAAAAGATATACTTAAAAAACAACAATAGCAGCACTACATCTTTTGGGTTAAGCTAGTCAGTAGTATTGTGTGGCTGTGAGTTGTAGAGCTCCACAGTCCCCAAAGAATGAAAAATGAGTATTAGAGGGCAGTGGGTAGGCATTTAGTAGAACAAGCTGTAGCCCATAAAGATCTATGAATAAGAACCCCCCAAAATGGTGTTATCAAGGATTTGCAAAAAAAAAAAAAAAAAAAAAAGGGACATGACTTGGTAAGGGCAAGCAAGGGATAACTCTGGTATCCTTCAGATATCAAGAAGGATAACTTTCAGCAAGCTAAGTGGACACTCTGTGGTAAAAGGATACAAGGAACAGACAAAAGTTGAAGAGAACAGGCAGGGAATAATTGGAATGGAGCCTGTACTGCTGGAGAAAATGTCTGTCCAGAACTATGAGATGATGATTCACTTGGGTATTGCATATCTGAGGGAGCAAATGGAAAGTTTGAAGTATCTTTTAAAAAGTCTTGTGTGTGGCTACTTTGTTTTTTTGACTATGTATATTGATTACAAGGGATTTTTCTGATTTTTTCCCCCTTGTGGTATGGGAGCCAGGACACAGGAGAGAAACTAAGTTATCATTAATTGTGGGAGGTGGGGTATGTGTGTGTGTGGGAAGATTAATTTAGGAAAATTAAATATTACAGAAGGTAATTGAAATTAAAAAAACATATTGGCCGGAAGAGGCCATAGTGTAAAGGACAGAGTTATTTTTAGCGGAACCTGTGAGCTTTATGAATATCTTATTAGTTCATATAATTATAAAATCCAATCGCAAAGCCATCCCCAAAATAGCTTGGTGATATTTCTGCTCTTATCCTGAGAGTTTTACTTGAACCAGGAGAATTCTAGTTCTTCAGATTTAGTTGAAAGATATTTATGGAAAAATTAGTTGGAGTATTATGAAGCCTTGGGTGTTTTGGTGTACTCTATGATGCCAATCAGAATTGTGATCCTGTGGGCATAGTTGTTGGCATGGAGTCAGAAGAGCTGAGTTTAAGTCTGTGATTGTTACTTTCTACCTCTTTGGCACTGGTCAAGGCCCACAACCCCTATCAGCCTTGGTTTCTTCATTTGTAAAGTGGGAGATGTAATATTTATGATACCTACCTTATAGAACTGTTAAGAGGAAAACATCTGGAAAACTAATATCCATCAGTCAATTGACAAACATTTATTAATATAAATACAGAAGTGAGGGAGTCCTTTTCCTCCAGGAGTTTCCCCGCCAGTGGGGGATGAGGGCTACTACACACATAAGAGTGGTGGTCAAGGGAAACAGACGAACTCCAAGATTGTGAGTGGAGTCCCAGGTCAGCAGATCATCGTACTTTTCAAAAGCTGTGGTAATATGGTTTGATTATTTTTCTCTGAGCAAGAAATGGAAAGCAGAGACTGGAGGTGGTATTGATAGTGGTACTGATGAGGTACAGCCTCTGGGAGCCCCTTTGAGCTCTCCTTGAATCTTTGAGGTACAGGCTCTGGGAAACCCCTTGAAGTCTCATTGAATCTTCCCACTTGATGAGCCCATAAGAATTTCATTGTGGCTGGGCCCAAACCTCTATTACTAGCCTGGCACTCCATGGTTCATCTACTTCCCACCCTTGAGCCTATCAAAATATCAATCCACTCTTACATTGACCTCATTGACTCCTCCTGAAGACCCTCCCCAAACTCCTCCTCTAGACCACCCTTAGATTCCCCTGTACATAAGACCCCATCTTCCCTCCATGTGGTGTGAGTGCTCCATAGAATAGCTTAGCACGGACTTGTTCTGTGTGAGAGCACCATAGAATAACCTAGCATAGACTGGCTCCTTAAAAGTCTACCCCATATGATGAACTTTTAATAAACTTTGCTTTTCTTTGGCTGAGAAGACTTGAGTTGAATTCTTTCTGCAGGACCCGGCATGTTGGTATTTTGGGGTCTCCAGGGCAACCCTAACTCTCTTTGTGGATATCTTTTCAGTACATGAGATATTGCACATGTGCAAGGACAAGCTACCTATGGCTCTTGCCTGAGATCTGATGTCCTGGTGGATAGCTGGAGAATATAGACGATCTGAGAAGGGCTAGATATGGGGAGCTACAATGAACAGTGACTCAAATGTCTTCTAATCCAACCACTTTGCCTCAGGGTGAGTCCTGGACCTGAGTGTAATTGACTGACTTGGCCTCTAATCCTAGTAGATCCATAAAAGTGTGAGTTTCATAGTTGACTGGATTATGGTGGGAACATAACGTGACTTAAAGTGAAATCTGGCTCCAGACTATCTTTCCAGGCTTACTTTACATCTATTTCTCTGTGTTTCAGTCAAACAGGTGTACCTGCTGTTCCCTGAAATTTGTATTCTATCCCTATTGTCCCTGCAGTGCATGGGAGGGTGGGGGTGGAGGGCTGAGTGAGTGTTGGGAGGAAGAGAAGAAAAGAGAGGGGAAAGAAGGGAAGAGAGGTTGCCAAAGATTTCTTCTCTGAAGAAATTTTCTATTTACCTTGGAAATATTGCAGGTTCATTTTCAGAGTACCACATTAAAGTAAATCGTAGCAATTTTTGGTTTCCCAGTGCATATAAAAGTTATGTTTATACTATACTGTAGTCTATTAAATGTACAGTAGTATTATGGCTAAAAAAGTGTACATACTTTAATTTAAAAAATAATTCATTGCTAAAAAATGCTAACCATCATCTGCGTGCACCTTCAGCCAGCCATAATCCTTTTGATGGCAGAGTCTTGTCTTGGTGTTGATGGGTGCTGACTGATCAGGGTAGTGGTGCTGAGGGCTGGGGTGGCTGTGGCAATTTCTGAAAAAAAGACAACAATGAAGTTTGCCACATAGATTGACCCTTTCTTTCAAGTGAACACTTAAAGGCCATTTTGGGTTATTAATTGGCCTAATTTCAATATTATTCTGTCTCAGGAAATAGGAAGGCCCAAGGAAAGAGAGGCTGGGGAATATAGGTTAGAGGAGCAGTCAGAACACACACAGCATTTATCCATTAAGTTCACTGTCTTACATGGGTACAGTTTGTGGCTCCCTGAAACAATTACAATAGTAACATCAAAGATCACTAATCACAGACCATCATAACAAATATAATTGTGAAAAAGTTTGAAATATTAAGAGAATTACCAAAATGTGGCACAGAGACATGATGTGAACACATGCTATTAGAAAATTGGCTGTGATAGACTTACTTGATGCAGGGTTGCCACACACACCTGAAGAAGATTATCCACTAAGAGGGTTAGGGGTGCCTGAGGCCCCAAAATACCAACATGCCGGGTCCTGCAGAAAGAATTCCACTCAAGTCTTCTCAGCCAAAGAAAAGTAAAGTTTATTAAAGTTCGCCTATACTGGACACAGAGCAAGTCTGTGCTAGGGTCATTCTGTGGTGCTCTCACACCACATGGAGGGAAGATGGGGTCTTATATACAGAGAAATCTAGGGGTGGTCTAGAGGAGGAATTTGGGGAGGGCCTTCAGGAGGAGTTAATGAGGTCAATGCAAGAGTGGATTGATATTTTAATAGGCTCAAGGGTGGGAAGCAGATGGACAATGGAGAGTCAGGCTAGTAACAGAGGTTTGGGCCCAGCCACAATGAAATACTTATGGCCTCTGCAAATGCCTCATCAAGTGGGAAGATTCAATCAGACTTCAAGGGGTTTCCCAGAGCCTGTACCTTATCATTCCCCCCTCAAACAAATGGGACCCAAATTCCTTTGGGGTAAAGGGCGAAGGTTTCAGCTTCTGAAAGTGCTTCCTGCTGGCAAGGGGCAGAGAGCTGTCCCTGCCTTTCTGGGTGCCATACAAGGGGGTCAGACTTCACATCCCTGGGGTCAGACTCTGGAACATGCCTGATGCCAGATCCAGTGGGCTGGAGAACTTAGGGCTTAAACCCTGGAGGAGACAAACCTGGCAAAGAGGTTAAGCAAACAAAGACCAAAACAGGCACAAAAAAGTATAGCGAAAGAACAATTTCCCTGGTAGGAATTAAAGATGACTATGGCAAGGCCAAAATGCTGTCAGATATCCCTTTCCTTTCCAAATTGCTCCATGGCCATTTGGCACATGGAAAGCAATAGCAGCTTTTCAAAAACAGGCAACAACTCCCAGAGCCTGTTCTCTCCTTCCTTCATCATAGAGACTATTGGGTAAAGCTGCAAAGTCTCAAAAGCTTTCACCTGTTCTAGGCCCCACTCTGGACAGAATGAGTCAGGGCCTTGAGTAGCCATTAATGGCTGCAGTCCCTCCCAGGCCTTGGGTTTAATAGCTTATAGACCACGGTGGGGGGACACTTTAGGACCCAGGAGTCAAAAACAGATGCTGGGATGGCAGAAATAGCTCACCCAGGAATTTCCTGATCCCGAACAATTCATTCAACTATCTCTCACACTCCTAAGGGAACATGGGGAGATCTTGGAGGCTTAACTAGAGAAAATTGGCTTCACTGTTTCACCAACAGGTCCCTTCCCAAGAAGGGGATGGGATAAGGAGAGCATAAGGAAGGAGTGTTCAAACAACAGATCCTCAAGTAGGCAGGGACTGGGTATGTCTGGAGACATTCCTTAGTTTCCCCTTCGATGCCTCTGACCTGACTGGTCAAGGGGAAGGTAGAACCAATTGGTTAGAACAGAGAACTTAGCCATAATAAAGTGAGTAACCTTACCTTCAGCCACGATGCTTGCCCAGAGTTCAGTGAGAGATGGAGAAAGTAGGAGCACTGCCAAACCCCATGCTCCCCATCACTCCAAGTCTTGAGAAGACTGAAGGACAGGGTATTTGGAGGTGGCTCTCATAGACAATCCTTCCTCCAATGTCCCTCCTGGTCAGATGGGCATGGTGCTAGAGGCGTTGGTTCCTGGGGCTCCCTCTGGGGGGGTGCCCTGGAGGGGCACTCCTTGGACCAGTGACCCTCCTTGTGGCATCGAAAGCAGGTTTTCTCTCTGCCCAAGTGACTGGGTTTCCTCCAAGGGGGTCCCCTGAAGGGGCTTTTTCTGGCCATGGCAGCAGCCAAGAATTGAGCATGTTCTTTGTCTCTGGTTCGTTCCCTGCATTCTTTCTCCTCTGCTACAACCAAGTCTCTGTTATTAAAGACTCTAAAGACTGTCTCCAGTAATTGGGCCTGAGGTGTTTGGGGTTCCATTGCCAATTTCTGCAGTTTCTTCCTAATATCTGGGGCAGATTGACTAATGAAATACATGTTAAGAATTGCTGCCCCTTCTATAGAGTCAGGATCTAAATTTGTATACCTTTTAATAGCTTCTACCAGTCTATCTAGGAAAAAGTTTTCTTGATTTGTCTGGGAAATTTCTAATTTTCTGATAATTTACTTGCTTTTGAAATGCAGTTCTTAGGCCTTCTAACAGGCAAAGTACCATATGGTCTCTCTTCTCTCTATCCTCCCGGGTTTGATAATCCCATCCCATGATTCATGGTTTTCTAGGTGATAGCTAGGCCAGTGTTGCAAAAAAACACTAACTTTTCCTTTTTAAGGTCTCCAGAGAAACTAAATTTTTCCCAGTGTTGTAAAAGACAAACCAAAGGCTAACTTTTGGGAGCTACAGGCATAGGGCCTGGAAGTCCCTTCCTCCATAAAGGAAGGTTTACGAGTAAGCCTCGAAAAACAAACAAAACAAAACAGGGCAACAAACCTACCAAAAAATACCTTGAGTTTTCCCAGTTCCCTAGTGCTGAGAGAATTGAAAGAATCTGGCTTACGCTTCCAGATGAGGCATCTGTCCTTGTCCTCCATTCTTCAGAAGCTGTACACGTGTCCATTTTCTCCAATATAACCAAACAGGACTGAGAACCTGAGGTCAGGCTGAGTACCTAGCTGTTTGACCTAATGGGACCTGAGATGTCAGGCCCACAAAAACAAAACAAAACAAAACACAAAAAAGCACACACAAAAAAACACACCTCCAAGGCACTTGGAGAACAAGAAGGCAATGGGGAAAGAGAGAGGCTGACATACCTTCCAGTTCCGGCTGGAGAAGAGTTTGAGATTAGCAGTGTTTCTTGGTCAGGGAACCATAAAAATGAAGAGGATTACCCACTAAGAGGGTTAGGGGTGCCCGAGACCCCAAAATACCAACATGCCAGGTCCCACGGAAAGAATTCCATTCAAGTCTTCCCAGCCAAAGAAAAGTAAAGTTTATTAAAAGTTCACCTGTACTGGACACAGAGCAAGTCTGTGCTAGGGCCTTCTGTGGCGCTCTCATACCACATGGAGGGAAGATGGGGTCTTATATACAGAGGAATGTAGGGGTAGTCTAGAGGAGGAGTTTGGGGAGGGTCTTCAGGAGGAGTTAATGAGGTCAATGCAAGAGTGGATTGATATTTTGAT
>CM053585.1:93816677-93837632 GCA_028646515.1 Pseudochirops corinnae | reverse complement strand
TGTGTTTGTTTATTTATTTATAGTCAGTGTTCCTGATGAAGGCCTCATTTCTCAAATATATAGAGAAATACATCAAGTTTATAAGAATACAAATCATTCCCCAAATGATAAATGATCAAAGGATATGAACTGTCAATTTTCAGATGAAGAAAGCTATCTATAATCATATAAAAATGCTCTAAGTCACTATTGATTAGAGAAATGCAAATTAAAACAACTCTAACATGCCACCTCACACCAATCAGATTGTCTAAAGACAGAAAAGGAAAATGATAAATGTTGGAGAAGATGTAGGAAAATTAAATCAATGCATTTTTGGTGAAGTTGTAAACTGATCTAACCATTCTGGATAGCAATTTGAAACTATGCCTAAAAAGCTATAAAACTGTTCATACTCTTTGATCCAGCATTATCACTATGAGGTCTGTATCCAAAGGGATCAGAGAAAAGAGAAAAGGATCCATATATACAAAAATATTTCTAGCAGCTCTTTTTTAAGGTGGCAAAGAATTGGAAATTGAGAGGATGGCCATCAGTTGGGGAACGCCTGAACAAGTTGTGGTATATGAATATAATGGAATACTATTGTGCTGTAAGAAATGATGAGCAGGTGGTTTTCAGAAAAACCTGGAAAGACTTATATCAGTGGTTCTTAACCTGTGGGTTGTGACCCCTTTGGGGGTCTAACGACCTTTTCACAGGGGTTGCCTAAGACCATCGGAAAACACATATTTCCGATGGTCTTAGGAACTGAGACACCACTCCTCTATCTGTCTCTAGGTGGGTCCACCCACATGCAGATATGCCCACATATGAGTATTAAAGGGTTCCGGCATCAGGAAGGTTGAGAACCACTGACTTATGTGAACTAATGCTGAGTGAAGTATGTAGAACCAGAACATTGTACATAGTAATAGCAACATTGTGTGATGATCTACTATGATAGACTTAGCTCTTCTCAGAAACATAATGGTCCAAGACAATTCCAAAAGACTCCAGGAAATTGCTAAGTATTTCCAGAAAAAGAACTATGGAGTCTGAATAATGTACCACAGAATTGAGACAAGAGTCCTTTGATTTTAGATTATATGCTATGTTCAATGTATATTGCTAGATGGGATTTTCCAGGGTGATACCAGAAGTTATCCCTGGCTCACTCTTTTTAAGGTAATGTCGTTGAGCTCAGTGCCCCAGGGTTATATCTTTTCCCTCAAAAGCATTGGAGAGAAGACAGATAAGGAAAGAAGGGATGGCACAACTAGTGAAGCATTTTTGCCCACTGTAAGATGGCAAATAATCACTGAATCACAGGGTCACAGAAGTTTATAGTTGGAAAGGACCTCATATAATATCTAGTCTAACATCTACCTGAAAAAAAAAAACATATGCCTATACAACATATCTAAGAAATCTCTTTGAAATTACATTCTGTAATTACTGTATTTTCTATGTATAGTTTTGCATGTCTCTCCCATTAGATTGTAAGTTTCTTAACAGCAGGGACTTGGGTTTTGCCTTTCTTTGTATCTTCAACATTTAGCACAGTGACTAGGATGTAGAAAATGCTTAACAAATGCTTATTTACTAACTGCTTAAAGATCTGCAGTGAGAAGGGTTCCATTACTTTTTGGGCTAGCTCCTTCCACTTTAAGATCACTTCAATTATTAAAGTTTTTTCTTCAGTCATGATGAAATCTACCTCTTTTCACTTTCTACCCATTGATACTAGTTCTGCTTTTTGAGGGCCAGATTGCCTACTATTTTAATCACACGCGATGGTTTCTTCTTTGCCAGATACAATCTGAAGAATTCAGACATGGAAAAGTTCAGATCTCACTTTAAAAGAAAATGAGCCTTATAATTTGATTTATTTTTCTCTGGCTTATTCACACGTAAATACAGTTGTAAGTGGGATTAAAGGCATTGTCTTTGTTCATATATTAATAAGTCTAATTATGTTTCACTTATGTTTTTATATAAGGCACCTTATTTGAGTTAAAATTAATCTCACTGTTATCTTTCTAATGTAGTAGCTTCTTAGTAGTGCTACAAAAGACATTCCTATTGTAGTTGAAGGCTTTGTGAAGTTAGATTTTATTGTTTTATTTATAAATTTCTACATCCTAAAAATGCCTGTAATATAAATATAAACTTCTTTAGTGCAAATTTTGAAGGAAAGCTGGAAAAACTCCACTATGTTTTTAAGTCTAACCTTCTTTTGCTGTATTCCAAATGAATATTTTTCTAGAGAGCAATAGATTTGTAGTCAATTTAACTCTATAAACTAATGAGAAAAAGATCAAGGGTCCTAAAAGTTCCTAATCTTTATTCTTTATATATAATTTATATATTTATATCCTAATTCTTTATATTTGACTGGAGAGTTTTCCCCTACTTCCAACCCTTACTTAAAGTCAGAGTTACTTTCTAAATTACATGGCTTTTCCTAAGATTCATATCTCCTACGATCTCTTATTTATATAGCCAGTTGGCCTGAAGAAATGATGGCTGTAACAGTTTTTAATTAACCAATTTCTACTGTGATCTGAGAAATCTAGAAATCTACTTCTTCCCTTTTGACTAAGAAATATTAATTTTCATATGTATTTATCATCATTCTTCTTCTCACCTATTTTTTTGTGGAACATAGAAATGGCTCTGAGGTAGTCAGCATCATGTTTTATAACAAAATCTAAAGTTATTTTATCTACAATAATCTACAAAAATTAAATTCAAGAGTAATAGCATGATAGTGACATTCCCAGGACCATTTCTATATTAATTCCACCAAAAAAATGTGAGTACTAGAGGGAGGAACAAAAAGAATGATTGTGATATAACTTTGTAAAGATGAATATAATGTAGTCAAAAGGGAAGAAGTAGATAGCTAGATATTCTCTGATCACATTAGAAACTAGTTAAAAACTGTAATGCCAGTCATGGCAGCACACCTCAGGACTGCTGCTGTGAATAATTTAAAAGGTCTAATTGCATAGTATAATGAACTCTCTATTCAGAACTACACATTGTTCAATAAAGCATAACATTCATAACAACATGCTTAAGCAAAACATACCTATACATATATATGTGTGTGTGTGTGCGTATATATATATATGTGTGTGTGCGTATATATATATATATATATATATATATACGCACACACACACACACACGTGTGTGTGTGTGTTGTATGTTGTATGCATAGATATATCATTGTATTCAGTAAAATTCCCCCAAATACCTGTTTATACAATTAGGTAGTCCTAAGCTAGAGACTTCCCTAGCATAACATATTATACAGTATATATCATTGCATCCCTCAAAATCAGGGGATCCTAGGCTAGGGTCTTTCTTAGCACAAAACATCCTTAAGGGGTAGCAGAAAATACCATACCATCCATTCCTAGGTCACAGTAAGAACAATCTCCTTAATCAATGCCAAGCATCCAAGTAAAGTCCTCTTTGGTCTTGACTTGAGGTTGACTTCTAAGTCTCATGACTCTTCTTCTTTGAGCTGATTGCTCCCAACTCTTGCCTGAATTCACACTACTCTTGCCTGACTTCACACATAGGTAGCTCTCTGCTTCTGCTCCATATGTCAGTTCACAGGGACTACTCCACTCCAAACTCTTCCTGCTCCTGTCCAACAGCAGGTTCCAGGGGTTCTGCCTGCAACTTCTGTTTCTAGGAAAACAAAGTTTAATAGAGCCACAAGAGTACTTATGCATATTACCAACACCATCTTCTCAATTCACTTCAACAACTCTTAAAAGGGGCTCAAGCTAAGCCTCCTTCCTGTGGGTAGATCTCTGCAATTCAACTGAATTTTCAGAGAGGGTTTCTGTCTGAGGAATTAACACGGATCAACAGACAGGACTTCTGTCTGAGAAATCAACACAGATCAACAGTTGGAGCATGACATCACAAATCTTCTTTCTGTTAGGTCTCCCCCCAAGCGAGTTCCCCAAGTCCACTCACATTCACTTCTCTCTCTCAGCTCTGCTCCTCTCCCTACTTTCTTCTCTCCTCCTAAGCAATACAATATATACTGTTTCCAATCAAAGACCCTTGATTCAATCAAAGACTCTTGATTCAATCAAAGGCAAGACTCAATCAAAGGCACTTGATGGCCTAAAACTCAATCCAGAAAAAAAAACAGCAAAAAATCCTTATTTGCTTTCTGTTACAAAAACTTGTAAAAATAGGTATACAGCAAGGGATTTGTTTAATGTAACTGGAAGTATTCTACCTCTGGATAGGACCCATGAAATGTCCAAGATCAGAGAGTTGAATCCCAAAGCTCTCTAAGGGTGACATATATTTGAACTCAATCAAAAACATGTTTACAAATGATCGTTGGTCAAATGGCTAAATGATTTTTTTTAACGATAAACAAATAGAGGGAATTTCTGATGGTAATTCAGTGCCAGATCACTGACACCAGAAATTACATATTGGCCACTCTTAAAAAGCCCAGATTTATTGATCAGTACAGGTTATATAAAGAGGAAAAGGTGGAAATAGTTTAATGCCTCACTACAGGTTGCAAAATTTTAGCACCTACCAAATAAATACCTAGCAAGACACAAAACCTGGTACCTAAAAATTATACACTAATAGCTTGATATCTTTCATAAATTAATGGATAATAAATCTTCATGCTTCAAATATAGACTTTAAATTATTCTTGATGATTTATCCACTACTTAAATTGGACCATTATCACAAATAGAATTGTTAGCCACAATGACACAGATACAACATTGATCCATAAGAATAACATTTCAAATAGATTGCTCCATTCCAAAAACTCATAATCTCTAAGCTACATGGGATGAAATAATTTCAAAATATTATAACCTAGGAGAATATATAAAAACATGTGAGAACAGAATGAGATGCAATATCATCCCTTTTTTTCTTGTCTATCACTGGAGATGTGTCAAAGTTGTTTATAGAAGGTGACCTTACAACCTAATGTTTAGTCATTTTTTAGTCAAGTCTGACTCTTTGTGGCCACATTTGCAATTTTCTTAGCAAAAATATTGGAATGGTTTGCCACTTTTTTTTCCAGCTCATTTTATAGATGAGGAAACTGAGGCAAACAGGGTTAAGCAATTTGCCCAGGGTCACCCACCTGGTAAATATCTGAGACCAGATTTGAACTCAGGAAGATGAATCTTCCAGACTCCTGGCTTGGCACTCTATCTACTGGGCTATCCATCTTCCCTACAACCTTTTTTGTTATTATTTTTGAGTTATTTCAGTTGTCATACTCTCCATGATCCTATTCTGGGGGTTTTGTTGGCAAAGATGTAGTATCACATACACACAGAGATATGTACGTGTATACAAAAGACATAATACAAAGATATTATTTATATATATATATACACACACAAATTATATGCAAAGATATAATATACATGTACACACATTAAATATACAAATGAACTCAGCCAACCTGTCCACAGAAAAGCATTGAATGAATGAAGGACCAAGTCATACAGATTCATTACTATTTAAAGAAATAGGAGAGTTCATGAAAGCAATTCAGGTGTGAGTCAAAGCCATCAGAAATTACAAATGGACAACCTTTAAGTAATCAACATTTATTAAACAACACAGATTGTGAAATGAAAAACTAGAAACATAGTTTAGTAATATGTCACTTTATCAAAAAGGATAGTGAGATGAATAATATTTAAGACAATCAACATAATTTACACTTATATAAAATTTTAATTGTTTTTCTTATATATTATTTTCCAGGGCAAGGAGGACCCAGATGCTGTGGGAAGTTCTAGGATGAAATAGTATTATAGCATGATTCTGAAATCTAGAAGGTCAGGAACAGTTTCCTCATTCGCATTATTAGGTGGTTGAACTGGATGAACTCTAAGGGCTTTTTTGGGTATGAATCACAAGATTCTATTCTTATTTTGCAGACAAGGAAAATAAGACTCAGAAAAGTTAAGCTATTTGTTCAAGATCACATGGCTTGTAAGTGATCCTCTTACTTTAAAATCTTGAGAGCATTAATGAGTTAACCTGAGGTCAAAACTTGGCTGGTATATGTACCTCCTCCACTAGCTCAGATCATCACTCTTTCAAGCCTTTTTATCTTCCTGTCTTTTCATAAGTCTACCAAGGAGACTCTCCCAGGGTGTTATAAGTTTTACTCATGTTATTTTAATAGTTTGTGAATGCCAGTAAAACATCTAGGTTTCTCTTCTTCTATTATGCCTAACTTTTGTCTACTTCCTTTTCCAATCATAAATTTCACTGATGATGACTTTTATGCCATTTAACATGTACACAGAAGTCATCTCGATAATATCCTAAAGCAAGTTTGTACCCGTCATTCCTCTTTTCATTATCTTTCATGTTACTTGTGATTCTTTTGAGGACATAGTCTATAGCCCACAGTCATACAATATTACCAGGGGAATATTACTGTTACAAAGATAGGCTTCCGGTAGTATGCATCTTGGGATAATTAAAAATGATGTGCACTTACACAAATTAGAACTAGTATGATCTTTTATTTTTTCTGTTAAATTTTGGGTATAGTTCATTGACTCTTTGTGGTTCCTACCTGAGATATATTGATGGATGAATTTAATGAGGTACTTATCCAACTGGATATAATAATCCCTGCAATATTTACTCATCCACTTTATTTTTCCTTTGTGGATGACTGGACAAATATTTTTTTTGAGGGAACATGGATGTCATTGAAAAGTCCCCATAGTGTTCTGGGGCTCAATGTCATCAATATAGTGTCATAAAAGCTGTCCTGAGTAAAGTCCAATTGGAAGATGAGCCATATAATCACAGAATTTTAATTTTGGAAGGAGCCATAGTGGTCATCTAGTCCAATACGTGAAATGAAGTCCTAATTTGTCATTCTTGTTAAGTGGTTACCTAGATTCTCCTCGAAGACCTCCAGTGGTTAGAACCTATCACCTTGTAGGACAGTCCATTCCACCTTTGGAGAACTCTGATTATTAGGAATTTTTTCCTGATATTAAGCCTAAGTTTCCTTCTTTGAAACTTCCACACATTGCTCCTGATTTAGACCTGTAGGGACAAATAGATTAAGTCCAATTTCTCTTTCATATGGCTGCCCCTCAAATACTTCAATACAGTTTATAAGGTAAGATCTGGGCCTTTCCGTCTCCAAGATCCACTCAATCCTATTCAGAGATTCTACAAATGCTTATTTTTGCTGCAAAAAAATGCATAAAGTAAATTATCTGATGGAAGATACCTAAAAATTGACTAGTTGAATGGATAATGTTTAGTGTTCCTTTTCTGCTATGTTTTGGAACACCATGACAAGTTGATATTTTTGTGTTGCTCCGTCTGGTCTACTTCCACAATTCAACACACGTTAGTTTGCAGATTTGGCCCTTAGGGGAGTGACTGCTATTCCCACGGATTTCAAGGGGATAGCTTTTGAATATGGGCCCCCCCCCCATTATAGATCACAAGCACCCCAGCTTCTATTGGTAAGTCAACCAGTAGACACAATAAGCTTAAAGCATGACATAGGAAGATTAGCAGCTACAAAACATCCCCCCTATAACTCTGAGGAGAGAAAGAGAGAGAGAAAGAGGAGAGAGAGACAGAGAGAAGAGAGAGAGAGAGAGAGAGAGAGAGAAGAGAGAGACAGAGAGAGAGAGAAGAGAGACAGAGAGGAGAGAGAGAGAAAGAGGAGAGAAAGAGAGAGAGAGACAGAGAGAGAGAAAGAGAGAGAGACAGAGAAGAGAGAGAGAAAGAGAGAAGAGAGAGAGAGAAGAGAGAGAGAGAAGAGAGAGAGACAGAGAGAGAGAGACAGAGAGAAGAGAGAGAGAGAGAGAAGAGAGAGAGAGAAAGAGGAAAGAGAGAGAGAGAAAGAGAGAGAGAGAGAGAGAAGAGAGAGAGACAGAGAGAAGAGAGACAGAGAGAAGAGAGACAGAGAGACAGAGAAGAGAGAGAGAGAGACAGAGAGAGAGAGAGACAGAGAGACAGAGAAGAGAGAGAGACAGAGAGAGAGAGACAGAGAGACAGAGAAGAGAGAGACAGAGAGAGAGAGAAAGAAGAAAGAGAGATCTCCTCTCTTCCTTCTCCAAGATGTGAAAAGCAATTCCCTTTCAAAGATTAGATTCTTCCTCCACTGCTGCTTCTCATCTTGGGTAATTGCAGAGCTACATACTTGCTTTTTAAGACTACCAGGAGGCATGGCCAGTTTCCCCTCCTTTTTCCCCCCAGCCAATGACTATGTTCTCCTACCAATTAAATCAAACATTTTTCACACTTTGTAGAGGAAGAGGGGAAGAAAAGCATTTTTATACTTAGTTTAACACCTCAATATCTTCTCCTTACTTTTTGTGATTATATCCTTCTCTGGGGATTTAGCCAGGGACCAATCTTCTCCTCACCCACATTTTATTTTTTATTTTCTTAGAATTTTTATCCTACCTCTTCCCTCAGAAGACTGGAAGCATTTCTATATTATAAGAGATAACAGAGATCCATTAATGCTTCCTAAGATTCATGATTTCAGCAGCATTGGTATTCTCTCTATTGATATGGATTGAAATCCTTCCATCTCTATGTGTTGGAAAAGAAATAATCACCATATGCTTAATATTCTGGGAGTAAGGCTCTCTCATTTTAGGTAGGTAAGTTCTCCTTTTATTCCTGGGCTTGAAATATAAGCATTTCCAGCTTAAGATCTGGCTGAGCTTATGCTGTTTTAGCATAGCCTTTGAGTCCCCAGGGGTCTTCATACCATGATGAGGAATCAAAGAGGGAACAGTGGAAATGGACTATATTAATAAAAAGCAGAGCAAAATAATACCCTGAATACTCATCTTGACAAGATATGCCGGTTATGTTTAAGAAAAAAGGAAGAAGTAACCTTCTAATGATTTTGTTTATTGTTGATAACTGTCAATACGACTTACTCCTTTTACTAATGTGTTATACTCTTCATTAAAAGCATTCTTTTTCAGGCTCTCATTTTAATAAACTATATAACCTTTTTCATAGATTTCTACTGAGGGTAGGTTGATATGGTGAGTCAGGAGAGAACCAGATTTGAATTTTGGTCTTTAGATATGTGACCCTGGGCAAGTCATATAATAACTCCTCTAATCCTCAGTTTTCTCAACTATAAAATTGATATAATAATATTTGTAGTAGTTGCTCTTCAAAGTTGTATCACATGTGATAATGCATTTGCAGCACTATATAAATTCCAGCTATTATTTTATTTTTAAAAATTTATTTATTTATTTTCAGTTTACAACATTCAGTTCCACAAGCTTTGGAGTTTTAAATTTTCTCTCCCTCCTTCCCTTCTCCCCTCACCAAAGTGGCATACAATATGATATAGGTTCTACATACACATTCATTTTAAACATATTTTAACATTAGTCGTGTTGTAAAGAAGAATTATAACCAATAGAAGGAACCATGAGAAAGAAGAAACAAAACAAAACAAAAAAGAGAGCAAATAGTATGCTTCAATCTGCATATAGACTCTGTAATTCTTTCTCTGGATATGGATAGTGTTTTGTATCTTGAACTTCTTGGAGTTGTCTTAGAACCTTGCATTGCTAAGAAGAGCCAAGTTTATCAAAGTTAGTCATCACACAATGTAGCTGTTACTGTGTATAATGCCAACCGTTATTATTATTGGTCTTGTTGAAAGGATGACAATAACCTTCTTGATTTTAGAGAGAATTTTGCTTTTTCCTATATTCATTAATTGTTTTATTTAGTAATTTTCCACACCTAAATATTCAAAATGACCCAATAATGGAGAAAGGTTTTACTTCTACATCATCTTATTGGTGCCTTTTTATCATAGTATGAGAAATTCCATAGTAAGAGACTTTGATTAGCTGTTAATGGACCAAGCCCAGGCAGATTCATGTCCTGTCTCATTGTTAACATTTTCTCTCACTCTAGATAGATAAACCATGGGCAAGCATTAACCTATAGAGCTCTGGCCTTTATCTCATTCATCTTTTGAAGATAGTAGTGTTGTTTTAGAAATAGAATGGAAATGCAGAGAAATGGAATGACCTCCAATTCACTTACTGGAAATTTTGCTTTTAATTTTTCTTTTCCCTTCATTTATTTAAAATAATAGTCATTGTATTCTGAAAAGAACTAGCAAGTATTACTAAACTAATCTCTATAGTACCTTTATGGAATAAACCTCATTATTCTAATTTTACTTATAGATAAACTGAGTTATAATGGTTAAACTTCTTATCTAATCTTCCCACCTGGCTATACTAACCCTGACTTATCAACCACGCTCTGGAAGCTCAGCATTGACATAATCTCTTTGTCCTGCAAGACAGTGGTTCTCAACCTTCCTAATGCTGCGACCCTTTAATACAGTTTCTCATGTTGTGGTGACCCCCAACCATAAAATTATTTTCGTTGCTACTTGATAACTGTAATTTTGCTACTGTTATGAATCGGAACGTAAATATCTGATATACAAGATGTTTTTTCATTGTTACAAGTTGAACATAACCCACAGGTTGAGAACCACTGCTGTAAGATCTCATCAGCTTTAGCACTTCGCCTCATCATCACTCTCTGCCTCTTTGATTGGAGGGTGGGACCATGAAATCCAAACCTCCATTTAAGGAGAGAGCTCAGCTCAGACATCCCCTTACTTCTCACCTGGCTATCCTACCTTGGGACTTCTATGACTTTTTCTTCTCCTTCCTTCCCCACCCCTTTTCAGCATCCTTTTGGGTTTCTTCCCCAGTTAGATTCTAAGTTCCTTGAGGGTAGGGCTTGTCTTTTTAAAAAATATGTATTTGTATCCCTAGAGCCTAGCACAGTGCCAGGCACTTAATAGGTACTTAATAAATGTTTAGTGACTATTAACAGAGACATGGCTCTCTTGGTCCATAGCCTAACACAAGGTCCAGTGTAGTTTACCTCAGTTTATTTTTTTTTTGATGTGAAGTTACCAAACCACAGAGTGAGATAGAATTAACATCAACAAATAAGGCATCTTCAAAAAAATAGATACCAAGTTTTATAAATTGTATATTCAGTGGGGCTTGAAATACTGTTAGTGCAATGAATGATCTGGGTCCTGAAGCTGAGAAAATCAATTTTATTTAAACTCCAGCAAATAGTCTCTCCCTTGCTCTCGTAAGCTAACAAATCACATTGACCCTCTCCTTAAAATAACAAGTATTTGGATAGAACTATTGTTTGGTTTCAGGTTTATTACCTTAGCAGGATGATGCACTGTCCATTAAAAATGGGAGTGTTAGGACTGTCTCACCAAACGGGCACTCTAAGTGGCTGAGGCTTCCTTCGCACAAATGCCAGCTTCACTACAGATGTGGCATTTCTTTTTGCTATCAAAGGTGAATGGAAAGGATCAGCAGGAAGGATAAATGTATTATTCCATGGTCCCCCATTACTTACTCCACAGAGAGCCTGCATTGCCATAGGAATAAATCGCTTGTTGTTTCTTTAGGGCCTCTGCTTTTATTTATTATTACTCATTTTAACTCCTTATTTGGTTTGTGGAGAGCTCTAGTATTTTCTAAGGAGAGGAAAAGAAATCAGTTTTCCTTGGTTTCATGATACAAAACTCAGCAAACCAAGAGACCGATTCTTCTTCCTCCCTCCCCCTTTTTGTTTTAACTTTGTTTAAAACATCCATTTCTGTGCCACAGCTGAATGAAACTGCTGAGTTGGCCAAGGCAGTAAATTGAACTGGTCCTTTTACCTCTAGAAAATATTAAAGCATCCTTCTGCCACTGAGCTGGCACACATTGCTGGCTCAAGTGCTACCATTGACGGGAAGGAAGGAAAATACATTATCACTCCTGTGCTGTCCTTATTAGCAAGGGGGTTTCACTATGAACTATGGTATTCAGAAAAGCCAGGCAGGGAGGGAGGGGGTTAGGGGAAAAAGTAAGACATGGAGGTGCTTAAAAAAAATTTTTTTTAAAGAGACTGACCAAAATTTTGGAGACCTAAGAGTTAGGAAATTCAACTTGCATGCAAAACCAACTACTTTTTTTTTAAAGAGGCAAATTAAATAACCACATCCTTCCCTTATTCTGCAGGTACAGATTGGAAAGCAACAGGCTTGGGAATTTTAAATGACTTCATCAAATCAATTCCAGTGGATCTGAAACCTGTCAAGACGAGATTTCATCCATCTTAAATTTAGAAGATGTATATTTTATACCCAGGAAGGTCACAAAGAATTAATTTTCTTAAGATTTTTTTTCTTGCCAGCTTAGGGAATAAATCCATTTTCAGGGTGTCCCTCCTTTTCTTACTATACATTTTTAAAACTTAATTTTAAATAAGTCACTAATCTGTATTTGGAATTATAGCAATAAATGGCTAAGGATAGAAGAGCTTATAAAATTGTCCAAAGTGCTTTATGTATATTATTCTCATGATTCCCAAGCAAATAATGGATATAAGGTTTTTGTTGATTTTATAAAGGGAAACCTGGAAACAGTAGTGAAATGACTTGATTTAGGCTACAGCGAAAGATTCAGAATTGGAGAAGAGGCATTTCTAGTTCATGATGCTATCTATGATCTTGCTCCATCTCCTTCTCCATTCTTACTTAGTCAAATTGGTTCCATACAGTGTGAGCCGGTAACTAAAAGAAGATGTAATCATTTTTATCTGTATCTTCACAGTCTGTTTACAGTTCTGATTCTATTGTGTAGCATATTGGATAAGCAGATCCCTGATGAATTCAAAGTCAGTAAGTTAGTTCCTGGATCTGTAGCAGGCCCTTGTTAATAAGGTTACATCTTGTAGGTTAGTCATCCTTCCCGTTTCTGTCTTCTACCCAGTCCACAATGAGCTTTCTAATTCTGTTCCAGAATCATTCCTTCTCTGGCAACAGAGATCTAAAGAAAAATTTTTAAAAAAATGAAAACTTGAGATAAGTATAACTTTCCAAATAGTTACTACATCCAAAAATTCAAATAATATGAAGCTACTATTCTACTGTTCTTACAGATGCTGTTTTCCCTACAAAAACTGAAGTGCTTCCCTATATTATTTTTTTAAAAAAGTTTTAAGCAATCATTCAGATAATCAGCCTTCATTGCTGTGAAATTTTATCAAAGTGTACTCTATTCTTGAACTTCTATGTGTGGACCCATTTTGTCAATCAGATAAAATTTCTGAGGCTCTTTCCTAGAGGCATGAGTGGTTAACTTGATCTTTCTGCACTGCAGAAGATTTTGTGCTACAAATCATTTTTCATAAAAGCTCTTTATTGTGTGTGCTGGGAGAACTCCAGACAGACTCTTTTCTGAAAAAGAGCTTCAAGGTTGTTTTCTTTCCTTGGTCGCCTCAGATGAAATGAAAATTCCTTGTAATCCTGACAAACCAACAGAACATTAAAGGAGGAGGCAAAAACCGACACAGGGGAAATAAGCATCTTAATACATAAAGGTGTTATTCTTAATGAACAGCCAGGCAATCAAAAAAAATGGGGTCTGGGGTGGGGAGCTGAAAACTCTGATCTGGAAACACTTGAATTTATCTTGCCTTAAATTTAAAATGGCTTTTGAATCTGTTGGAAGTCCCTGATTTTCACATAGAAATCCAGGCAAAAGAATCCAAAGATTCTACCCCAAATACTTGCCAAACCAGTCCTTTCATATCTTCTATCAGAGGTCAGCTTTCCAAAGAGCCCCACTAAGAGTCAAACCAACATGAAGAGACTTTGCTCTGAGAAAGCACTAGGTGGTGCCCCTTTTCTATCTCTGTGATAGAGCTAGATTTCCCAAGAGAGGTGTTCCTGGGCAGCTCAGCAAGGCCCAGGCATAGACAGTGGGCTCTCCTTGTGTAGTAGGATGGCTGGGAGCAAACCTGGTACCCTCTTGCTTCTTTAGAATTTTATGGAGCCATCCTGTTTGAGCTAGGAACTATCTGTAGTTTGGGAGAGAAGGAGATCTTAAAAACAAGGAGTGAGCCCCAAGATTCTATACTTCACAAACAGCAAAGTTAAATTCTGCTTTATAAAAAAGAGGAATAAAATAAAAACACCCAAATGAGTCTCTGTAAATCTGTACCACTATGAAAATCTTACTGTGATATGTTTTCCAACATGAACTGCAGCTAGCTCATGAAGATAATTCAGTTAACATGTTAATTTTATTATTTTGCTTCCACCATCCCTGTTCAAGATGCCTGAGAAAATGAAGCTTAAGCTTAAATTTCAGCTTCTCTCTAGCCTTAAATAATTCTTTGTAGTGTGGAGTATGGCAAATGCTAAGATTCTGCATGCCTTGACTTGGCCCTCAGTACCCCCTGTTTGAAGGTGGATTTATGCCATTGGGTTTATTTCTTTTAAAAAAAAATCTTGTTAGGCACGCTTAACAGATTGTTGCTTTGTGTGCTAGGAGCACAGATAACTGGTTAAAGGGATGTTTTCCAGGGTAGCTTTATCCCGGCACTATGCCCATCAGTTCTGATTTAGACAGTAGATCCATTTAGAAAGTTTTTGTTCTAGTAGAGGTCTAGTGACAGCAAGCAGAGATAATCGTGACAATGAAACAAACGAAGAGAAAAAAAAAGAACATATCTATCAATTTCTAATGAAAACATCTGAGCTGCCCGCCCATTCATTATCTAGTCCCTGAAATTTGGCTGGATTGAGTCCCTTTCTTGAATATGTTAATTTGGGTTGGAGGCTGTCAAGAAAAGAGTTTCTCCAAGTCCCAAAGCAGGCTCTCCCAGCAAAACCCGAATCCTGTTTCGCGATTTAGAATCAGAAGCCTAATTTGGAAAATTAAATCTATTACTTGCTTTAAAAAATTTAAATGGGGAGAGGAGCTTTCATATAAAACTAAAAGAATGATTCCCAGGCTTAAGGTGCCCCATCATATGTCACGACATGTGGCAGGTTGACTGCTCATTAATTCTATTTATATCAGTATGATAATCCACCCCACTGAGTACACATGTGTTAAAATATTCATAAATTATATTTAGTATGAGCAGATATACATTAAATGCCAAAAGAAGATCATTATTTAAGGACAAAACTAGTCAACAATCAAATAAGCATACCCCAGTTTACTGGATGTCCGACATGTTATATATTATCAGGCTCATATTAATTGCCTTTCATTTCAAGTTCATCATCACATGTGTTTATGTTTGGTTTGCTAACTGTGCAAAAGACATAGCTTTTGCTAAAAGAAATAGATTTGGAAAATGAAAGATGCTCTGTTATCTCAAGCTAATAAGAACATAATAGAAATAAAATATCAAAATTGAAGGGAACCTTTGTCCTCCAAAGATTGTAAATGTGTTGTTAGGAAAAGGCTCAAACCCTACCACAGATGTAAATCAAATCGCTTGTAGTTTTATGAAAATTATAGACCAAGGTAATAAATCAAACGAATTGTTGATAAACTATGCTGCAGCTTGGTGATTTTAAACTTATTACTTTATTATACCTTTAAGAGACCTTTTAATTGTGAGAAATTCATGGCTCAAAATTACTTCTAGACTAAAGCATGCTATGTCTGAAAGCCAAGAAGATCAAATCCAAATGGAACTTGGTGAGCTACTACATTTGAATGATTTCAGGATCAAAGGGAACATTTTTTAGATAAGCAGTTGGGACGACAACAGACAAGGTTGAAAAGCTGGAATTCCTCATCTTACAAAATGAACCAAGTATGTTATTTTTGTGGAAACTATATTTTATGATTTGCACCACCATAATCTGAAACTATGTGCAATTTTTAGGATTATTAATTCAACAACAGCTGTGCTTCATGTGAAATGATAAGAATGGGTAAATGTTAAGCTAGAACACACACACACGTCTATGTGATTTCTGACACATTTCAGGAAAACAAGTTTTAAACTTTCCAAACTTAGATCATCATTGGAAATATGTATTTTGTTGTTATTCAGGAAGAAAAGACAAAGGATGAAAAAACAACAGGAAACTTTTAAACCTCAGTCACTCTTCATTTGTACTTATTTTAAAGATAGCTGCCAAGGCCATGTAAAGAATAAATGATTGTTTTGGAGAGACAGCCTTTTATATTACAGAATAAAGCCAAGGTTCACAGCAGCAGTGAGGAGCAAGCATTAGCTTCCTCTCACACATGCTTTCAAGAAAACTTTCTGACTTTATGAGTCTCTGTCAAAAATTTTGGCGGTAACAGCTATTTCTTCTAACTTGAGTGCTAGACATAAATTACCACAGATTTTTAATTGGGCAAAAAAATAAAATACATGACTTCCTTCCACATTTTTTTTCTTATATATTTTTCTTGCTTATCTGAATCTTAGCACCCCCAAACCATTTTTAATCACTTATTCTTATATTCTTCTTGTATTTAACTAGTTTGACATTTTCACTCACCATTCTAAAAAAAATCCTAAGATATTGTTTTAAATATATAGCTGTGTGTATGTGTGTAAAATGCATGTGCATGTGTGTACGCACACACACACACACACACCCTCTCATTAAGTTCTCTGAAAAGTTTGATATGTACTTTCATGTAAATCTTGGCCTCAGTACAGAACTGCCACACAATCATTTTCATCTGAGATTTGAACATATTGGAAGAACTAGAGCAGTGCTTTCTTTTATCCTGTCATTTTTTTTTCCCTTGGAAATGATGAGCATATGGCAACCACCCTCACTGGATTCTCAAACAACAGGAGGGACCTGATTTCGATTCCTACATCCTGTCATCAGTGACTCCCATGATATTTCGCTCTTGCAAGGCTAAAGATGTGATTCGCATTTGCCATAAGGACAGAGCTTAATGCGATGCCATTTTACCACAGGAGCCCTTCATCAGTTAATTAAACATGATATAAATCACCACATGTATTTGTAGAGTAAGATGAATATGGCCAAGTCAAAGGAATGAAGAATCTTTGCCAGCCTGTAAGAGTGTGAAGCCCCCATTGGAAGATTACCCCTTTGGAAACCCAATCTGCTGGGGTAGGCTTTGTTGGATTAATCCCTCAGACAGCTTTATGTAACTCGAAACCTGGAGCTGTCATCTTTAGCCAGAATTTCAGCCATAACTTCCTCAGCTTTCACCCAATCATTTAAATCAGCATTCACAATGCTTAACAAAGATCAAGCCTTTCAGCAGACCACAAGGCTGCTTCTTACCACCTGGGACTCTAGTAACATGTTTAATAAATATTTCATTTTGTTTTAACATGAAGACTCCTCTCCCCCCCCCCCCCACTTTCTGTATCTTTTTCTTTCCTGGGGAACCAAGGGATACCCCCAAGCAACACATTCCTTCACTGTGGTCAGTTAGGTTTATAGCCTTAATAAAAAAATTTTCTCCCACTCCATTCCCCCCCACCTCACGTACTAGGGAGTCTTGTTAAACTAGAAGAGTGATAGAAACACAAGATAGGTGCTTTGGGAAGATCAAAGTTCCACCTCAGGACAGCTCTGTAGGAATCTGGAGTTCTCTTTGAAAAGTGCTCAGTTTACAAAGTATAGAGGTATTAAACCCCAGAAAAAAAAAAGAGGTCATGTGCAAATAATGTTCAAGGTCTGATGGTACTTAATATGGGATCTACTTCAGCCACTCTGTGTATTATTCCTAATATCTATTCACAGCGTACCTATAATAGCTCCAAAGGAACCATTACGCTCTGAAGACATACGCATATGATGGATCCTTAATACCAAATGCATTACCTACTCAGTAGGTATGTTTTAACCTCAATATCTTGGCTCAGGGGGAGGGGTGGGAAAATGGCCTGTAACTTTCTTTGGGGAAAAAAATAGCCCTGCAGCTTGCTTGGGCCTCAGATGCTATCCCTCACTCAGTGGGAAAACTGGAAACTTTATGTTTCACACAGGAGGAAGAACTAATGCCTCAAATTCTTGCCTGACCTAAGCTATCCCTCTTTCCCCTACTCAAGAGGCATCAGCATCTGCCAATTCAGCCCACTTTAAGCCAACTGGTGTTTCGGCTACATCTACTCTGTTCTATAGGTATAAAAGTAGCTCATTTAAAAAGGATTCATATGTCTCCCATTAAATTCATCAACACAAAAAATCACTTTTTATTGCTTATTAGTATAAAATTACCCATGGTTTAAGTTTTTTTAGGGGTGGGGCATGGCATTATGTTCTATGATTTCATTGGGGTGGGGAATTCTTGATCAACAGCTTGTCTGTAACTTATAGTTGGGTGTTGCTTGGGGCAGCAAGGAGTTAAGTGACCTGCCCATGATCATAAAACTCATACTTGTCAGATGTAGGATTTTTGCCTACATGTTCCTGATGCCAAGGCTAGCTCTCTAACCAGTATACTAGGCTGACCCTTGGTTTTAGAATAATGTTTATTAATATCAGGGAGGCATGACTCAGTTTGTGTGGTTATGATGATGAATGATATTTTGGGGGTATTTTATGGGAATAAAGAATAAAAACTTCAGAGAGGCATAAACAACCAATGCAAAAGGTATCAGAAATACATTTTCTTCATTTTCTACTTATATTGTAAATATAATTTCTTTTATGTGCAGTTTTAACTTATAAAAGTTTCTCAGTTTGTTCAATGGTCCTCTGATTATTATTATCAAGGGAGGCATAACACAGGGAAACACAGGATAACCAGAGGTAGGGGTCACCGTCGTGGAGCATGGACATCACAGAGTCCAGGTCAAAGAAGGGCTCCCCATAGATGCTGATAGCCTGCAGATGCTCTTGTTTGCAAATGACAGTATGTTGACTGCAGAACTTCATAATGAAATTCATAATCACTCAGAAAAAGTTTGATTTAACAGGAAAAACCAAGTAGATGAAATTGACTGCTGTCCAGAGTAAAATATGCAAAAGACAGTGAAAAGAGTGGGTCCCTTGTACACACACGTACACTCATGTGTATAGACATATACCATACACATATACATGTGTATGTATACGGTGTATCTGCATGTGTATATATACACATATTCACATATACACATATCTGTCTCTACTATCTTCTCTCTCTTTATCTTTTGAAAAACAGTGTAGATGGTCAGTGAACTGAGTCTAGAACTGAATAGCAAGAAGAGATCAGACTAGATTAGATTTGGTAAATTTGCATTGTTTTCAATGACAAAAGGCTTATTTCTTGAGCAATAACAATATTTGGTGATAATATATGGCAATCAATCATAAAATACCATAGCAATCAAGGAAGTTAAAATTATGGGTTACCCAAAGGGCAATGGAGAGACAAATGGTAGGTATTTCTTGTACAAAGCTGGCAGGAAAAGATGTGATAAAAGGTTATTTTGGGGGTATTTTATATTATTTATGTATATTATATATTTATATATATATTTATATTTATTATATATATTATAAATATATAATAATATTATATATATATATCCCATTAAAGAGGTATATTGCCAGAAAAGGATATGGGTCAGTCACACAGTGAGAATGGGGGGTGGCACACAAGTGATGCTTTTATTGCAGTGGTGGAGGAGTTGGGAGAAGACATAGACAAAATAATAGTGATGGCTAGTATTTATATAGAATTTTAAGATTCGCAAAGCATTTTTCAAACATTATCTCATTTGTTCTTCACAAGAACCCTGGGAAGTATAGGGGCTGTTATTATTCCCAGTTTACAGTTGAGGTAACTGAGGCAGGTAGAGGTTAAGTAACTTGCCTAGGGTCACACAGCCAGGGAATGTCCAATATAAAATTTGAACTAACATACTTCTGCCTCCAGTTTTCGTGCTCTATTGAATGCATCACCTCATTTCCTAGCTGCCCAGATTCCCGTAGGATGAGTAAGCTTGTATGGATTGTGATCTCAGCCACTAGAATCACTAAGATTAACGGTCAGTCAGAGAAGTAAAATTGGTAATACACCTCACTCACATAAGCGTGCTCAGGCTGAGACTCTTACCTGTACACTTTAATTAGGAAAAAAAAGCAGGGAGGTTATTAGTAAGAAAGTTACTAAGTATATTAATTATGATACTGAATTTTTGATATTTGAGGCATTTGCTGTATAAACTTCTTAACTTTGAAGAATATACTGATTGAAAAACAAACATAATTTTATCCCATAGGGTCCATCTTGAGTGAAATGTTTTACAGTGGACAGCGTAGTCAAGAGACTTAGATTCCAGGGCTCACTCACTTCTTTTTAGTTATGGGATCCTGCATTCATCACTTTCCCTCTATAAGCCTCCATTTTCTCCTCTGTTAAGTAATGTTTCTGAGCCAAATTATTTCCAAAGTCAATCCTTGTCCTAAAATTCTATCATCCTACTACTCACAGTTATAACATAATGCTGCTTTAGACTCAAGTGTGAAGATCCTTTTAAGTGATATCTCAGTCTGACTTTTATTTCATTTAAACTATTATCATCCACTCCCAAATGTATACATTCATATATGAAATAAAGCTATTTGTGGAAGTTGGACTTAGGTAATAAATTCTACCTTCTAATCCATTTTCCTTTCTCTTATTTGTGTGTGGCTATCTGAGTAAAGGTACCTCTCAAAAATATTATATTTCTTTTTTTTTTTTCCTTTTTTTTCTTTCTTCTTTTTTTTTTAATTTGCTCATTTACTTTTTATTTACAAGATTCAGTTACACAATCACTTGAGTTTCAGATTTTCTCCCCTCCCTTCCCCCCTCCCCCCGTGGTGGCGTGCAATCGTGTATAGGATCTGCAAATACTTTCACATTGTACAATAGTTTGGTCATATAGAAGGGCTGTAACCAATGAGTGATCACTGGGGGAAAAAAAAAAACAAAAAACCAGAGATAAAAGAGAACGATAACGAGTTTTGCTTCAGTCACCATTTAAACTATAGTCTTTCTATATCTTTCTCTGAGTTTAGGTATCTCCTTCCTTCTTGAGGCTTGTAGAGTTGTCTTTAGCTGTGCATTGTTGAGG
>CM053585.1:93755272-93816177 GCA_028646515.1 Pseudochirops corinnae | reverse complement strand
TATCACAACTTGTTTAGCCATTCTCCAATTGGAGGGCATCCCCTTAATTTCCAATTCTTTGCCACCACAAAAAGAGCTGCAATAAATATTTTTGTACATATGGGTCTTCCTCCCACTTCCATGATCTCTTTGGGATACAACCCTAGAAGTAGTATTACTGGGTCAAAGGGTATGCAATTATTTATAGCCCTTTGGTTTGCCGCATGTTTTTGGTGTGACCTTGGGTGAACGATTTTACCTGCGGGGCCTCAGTGGTTGAGGATATTAATGGCAAAAGGCTAAAGTGACACAAAGAGTCAAAGCCATACCAAAAACAAAATGTACAGTTTAACATTAATCAAGCAATTTTTTTATAGAACTTTGACAAGTAAAAAAAAAAAAAGGAAGAAAAAAAGAAAAATCAGATGTGAGAGAAAAATACTTGAAGAAGGAGAATGTGGAAAATTTCTCACCATCTATATGGTCTCAAGAAGTCCAACACAATGAAAAAGCCACATGGACCAAACTGGAAACAGAAGGCTGGCAATACAATATAACACAATAGTTATGGCCAAGGTGATGAATGATCTCTTCAAAAATGGAAAGGAGTGCTGTCAGATAAGTTTGACAATTGTTGACTGACATGCATCACAGTGAAACACGAATGCCTAGGAAAGCCCTTTATTAGCTTCTTCTTAGAGAGAAGCCTGATCCTACTTCTCTTAGCAGAAGGAATCACATATCTATTGCCAAAGAATGCCAGTGACTCTTCCAAATAGAAACCAATTACAAACACACACACACAGAGTATAAATAAATTATTCTTGCTTATATGCTTGTATCACTAAAAAAAAATCTATAAACACTTAGAGGAAAATATATTGGTTGAGGAGAAAAAAAGGGAGTGCCAAAGAAGTCCAAGATCAAAATATTATCAATTCAGTGCTTACTGAACAAGTTGCCATGAGAGTCACAGTAATTATATTATCTCTTTATTGATTATAACAAAGCCTATGACTCAGTTCCACACTCATGGCTTACTCATGTACTGGAAATATATTATATAGAGCCAAATATATAGTGAGAACACTAGAATTGTTGATGTCTATATGGAAAATTGTTTTCAATTTAAAACATGCCATCAACAAAATAATGTTAGAAATTCTTACAAAATCGAACATGTTTAAGACAAAAAGTTTAAGTTTATTGTTGTTCTCTCTAACCTTAAATTCATTATTATCTCCTTTAAATAAAACTAATTATGACTTCTGAATTAAAAAGAGAGATCAATCAAAACATCTTATTAGTCACTTGATGCATATGAAAAAGACATTAAACAGTTTCTTTATTATATAGAATCTTTCTACAATGACATCAAAGCATCATTTGGATTCAGTAAGTATAAAATTCTTTATATATACCAAAGGAAGATACAAACTGAACGTGAGATTGAATGTGGAAAGCATATTAAAACAATGCATGAAGGTAATTCTTACAAAAACTCTGGTTTCCTCCAGTAAGACACATCGAGTATGAAATTGTCAAAGGGAAGGTTGTGGCTGATATGTTAAGAGACCCACTGGTGTCCTGAAATTGAAGCTGAATGAGAGGAATGCATTTAAAGCTATGAACACTTTTGCAATACAATCTTAGTCTTTACTTTGGGATCTATAAACCCAACCCTCAACTTTTAAAATAGTATCAAAATGAGGTTTTTCTTCTTCCCTTTTCTTTATCTCACATCACTCAGAAAGCTTCCCTTATTATGTGTTCCTTCACTCTAGTTGTAGGATAAAGAGAAGGCCTTTCTCCTTGCTATGGCTAACCTCTTTACATGCATGCATACTTATTTACTGACCGGCTTCACAGAGCAATAGTAAATTTTGATAATGGGTGCATGTCACTGGATTTGTCAAATGTCAGTCATCTAACAGTCAACTAACATTTTATTCAAAGTAGTTTGCTTCAGGATGCAGTCTATGAAATTCGTGACATACAAAGGGTCTTGAATGGGTGACAGTTTGGATAAATCCTTCCAATAAGATATCAAGAAAGAAGTAGCAAACAATTGACTTAGCCCTACAGTTTTGTTTATACAAAGGGAGGTGTTTTCAATGACTATTCAGGATTAGTGCATTGCCATTAGAACATATAGAAGAGGTATCCTGATTAATGCAAATAATGTAAGTAAATGATAGAAACTGTGCAAAACAGAACTGTAGCCTATGAAAATTTAGAGCCTACTGAAAACCTAGCATGACATAGCCTTACAATTAGAATTAGGCAAAAGAAGTTTGCTATCCTTCCATTGACTCACAGACAACACATTCTTTCTCCTATAGATACAGACCTGAAAATATCTTTGAGAACTCAATTAATAATCTATATTAGAATCAAACTTTCATAAAGTAAACAGTTGCCCACAATCACCTGTATGTAATATTGATCCAAAAATATTTAAGAGTAATGTTTTAATAGATATTATCCTAACAAATACTTATAAACTCCAAGTTATATGGAAAGAAAACTTTTAATGCATAGAAACAGCAGAAGAAATAAAAATCCTGTGAGAAAAGGATGAGGTAAGCATAATCTTATCTGCTACTGTCCCAACTGCTAGTTGAAGATTCTGCTGAGGAGCCTATAGAAGATGAACTGACATCCTTATAGGATCATTAAATCTCATAAAATCATGTATTAGTACCCTCAGTAGTAGGCAAAGGGGAGTAACTGAATGAGTCTGATTGTTCTGGGATGGTTCAAACTCAGGGCAATTCCCAGGTAGTTTAGGTTTGAAATTGGAACAAAATGAGACCATCATCAGTCATTCAGTAGTTAACAAAAAGAGATTAACTTATCACATCAAGAGAGATATTCAATGAGGACAGATGAGTTGATTCACCTGAATGATTTGCCTGAGATACTCAATGTAATCACCACACTCTTCTTCTGGAGCTCTCATGACTGCTTTATACTCAGATGACAAAGAGAGTGGGATCAACAGTCTAATTCTTTCGAAGGAAACAAATTTCAAGGAAGCTCTCAATATCTTTTAAGTAAAAACTAGGCTAGCTTGCATGAAGAAAAGAGTTAAGATATTGCTCCCACCACATTGGTGATGCTACATTCCAAAGGATGGAGTCAGAGGAGAGTGAGTAAGATCTCTATTCTATTTTTCCATATGATTTTTTATCCCACTTTATGCAAATAACTATCATTATCACCAGGCTTTATAAATATGAAAAATGACATTGTATCTGTTTTGAAGAAGCTTATATTTGAGATATAATATGCAGAAAGAGATATGGTGCAAAATATGAAAGTATGCAAAAAAAAATTCAGACAAATATTGCAAGGTATTTGAAGAGGAAAGAATCCAAACACTTCAAAAAAAAAACTATTTAGCTGATTGCCCAAAATGCAATTAAGAAATAAATCATTAGATGGATAAGTCTACCTGTATTCCTACTTTCTCATTGCTCCAAAGTATGAGTATATTTATGTCTGCATCAAGAACATTTACAATAAAGGAAAGATGCAAAGGGATCTGACAAACAATTTGAAATGATATTTTTCAGAAGACTATATGTCTATAGTTACAAAATTAACTGTAAGATGATCATTGTAGACATTTTTTTCAAAAGTAATTCAATAGAGCAAAATTGTACCTTAAAGCTCTTCTCCAAATAGAATCTCCCACTCATACATCAAAATCATACCTGATTTCTGAAAAGTTGTAAGAAAAGAGATAAATTTGTCTACCCACTGATAATTAATAGAGACGTATAAAACAGGATGTCATCTGATTGCCAAAGTTTTCTTGTCCTGGACGCTGTCCAATACAGAGTCCAAATGAAAGTGGAGTTAACTATAAATGGTTAGGTCCTCCAAATGCTCCTATTTTCTTCTGACGTTGTGCTGATTAAATCAAGTTCCAGAATATTGTGTTCTCCTAAAGGAGATCCAAAATCTCTCAAAAAATTTCAACCTAACTATCTACATGGATGAAAATTATGTGAATGAAGAATTCCTCTTGTCCAGACTAAGACAGTCAATCAGGAAATGTCCTAAACACAGAGGATACGAATACAGGTAAAATAAACAGTCCCTGCTCTCAGGAAGCTCACTGTCTAATGGTGAAAACAACACACAAATAACTATATATGAACAATATAATATAATTTGGGGGTAATCTCAGAAGGAAGGCCCTAAGGACTGGGAAAGGTTTCTTGAGGAAGGTGAGATTTCAGCTGGAACTTGAAGGAAACCAGGGAAGCAAGGAGACAGAGTTGAGGAGAGTGTTCCATACATGGGAGATAGATAGCTAGTGAAAATGTGCGATAAACAGCAAGGAGGCCAGTGTCATTTAATTTTTAAAAATGTGGTGGGCAGTAAAGTATAAGAAGATTAGAAAGGTAGGAAGGAGTCAGATTATGAAGGGTTTTAAAATATAAACAGAAGAATTTATATTTGATCTGGAGGTGAGAGGGAGCCCCTGGAATCTGTTGAGTTTGTGTGTGTGTGTGTGTGTGTGTGTGTGTGTGTGTGAGAGAGAGAGAGAGAGAGAGAGAGAGAGAGAGAGAGAAAGAAAGAGAGAAAGAGAGAGAGAGAGAGAGAGAGAGAGAGAGAGGCAGAGAGACAGAGAGAGAGAATGAAAGAAATGATCAGACTTGTGCTTTAGAAAGATCATGGAGGATGGATTGGAATGGGAAGAGGCTTGATTCAAAGAGATGAACCACCAAGCTATTGTCATAGTATAGGCATGACGTGATGCCCATTCTAGGGGGGTCTTTTCAAAAGTGATGGCAATGTCAGCAGAGAGAAAGGAGTATATATGAAAGAATCAATACAGGTAGAAATGATTGGACTTGACAAATGAGTGAATGTGAGTGGTGAAAGAGTTGAGAATGATGCCCAGGTTGTAAATCTGGGTGACTGGGAGAAAGGTAGCATACTGAACATTATTACAGAAATTAGGAAGAGGGAAGGGTTTGGGGGAAAGACAATGAATTCAATTTTAGTTGATTTAAGATATCTCTGGGACAGAGGCAGCTATATGACTCAGTGGATAGAGCATTGGCTCTAGAGTCAGGAACTGCTAAATTCAAATCTGGCCTTGGATACTTCCTAGTTCTGTGACCGTGGGCAGGTCACTTAACCGGTGTTTTACTTAATCCACTGGAGTAGGAAAGGACAAATCACTCCAGTATCTTTGCCAAGAAAACTCCGTGGACAGTATTGACATATTATGGTCCACAGGGTCATGAAGAGCTGGACATGACTAATGACTTAACAACAACAACAACAATGGGATATTTAGTTGTAGATATTCAGTAGGTAGCTAAAGAAGCAAGACTGGAGGTCAGGAGAGAGATTAGAGTTGGGCAACTTTATTGGAGAGTTGTCTGCATGGAGATGATAATTGAAACCATGGGAGCTGATAAGATCACCAAGTGAAAGAGTATAGATGGAGAAGAGAAGAGGGCACGGAACAGAGCCTTTTGGGACACCCACTAAGCCATAGGTGGGGTTGGAAATATGATCCCCTAAAAGAGACTGAGGACTAATGAGGTAGATGGAGAACCAGTGGATGATAATGGCACAGAAAACAAGGGACAAGAGGATATTCAGCAAGAGGGGGTAATCAACTAAGGCCAAAGCTTCAGAAGAGCAGTGAAATAGATTGAAAGTTGAGAAAAGGCTTTCTGATTTAGCAGATAAAAGAGCATTGAAGACACTGGAGAGAGAAGTTTCAGTTATGTAACAGAATCAGAAAACAGAATTCAAGAAGTTGAGAAAGTTACAGGTGGTGAAGAAATGGAGGTAGGAAGTATACTATATCCTGTTCCTCCTACTTTCTGGTTTACTGCTCCTTCTTAATCTCCCTTGCTGGGTTTTCGTCCAGGCTATGCTCATGAACTGTGAGTGTCTCACAGGGTTCTCTGCTGAGCCCTCTTTTCTTCTCACTCTGATATTTCTCTTGGTTATTTAGATTCCATGAATCCAATTAACATCTCTATGCTGATGATTCTGAGGTCTACTTATTCAGCCCTAACTTATTTCTTGCTTTTTCAACTGCCTATTACACATCTCAGACTGATGTTCTGTATATTATCTTAAGTTCAACATTTTCAATACAGAACTCATTCTCTTTCCCCCAAATCCTGTCTTCTTCCTAATTTGAATTCAGGATGATGAGTCTTCTTGTCTCCAGACCTGGCACTCTATCCACTGTGTTACCTAGCTGCTTTATAGGGCTGTTTTCAAGATGAAATGTATAAAAATTATCAAGTACTTTGGAAACTTTTAAAAAATGTCACTTACTGTTAATAATATCTGATATATTTAGAGGACAAGAGCAGATCTACTGGGATAGCGTATATGATCATCCTTTAAAATCAGTGAAAGCCTTATTCAAAAATCAGATATGACCTTTAAGCATCTACATTCATTGAATATGTATGAGGACTTCTGTTGGGTATGATTCTTACCTTTTCCATTGGATTACAAACTTTTCGAAGTTCCTGAAAGCCAGAAAATATTCCTGTCTTTCTCTTTCTCTCTGTCTCTGTCAACTTCTGTCTCTCTTTTTATGTGTCTCTGTGTCTGTGTCTGTATCTCTCTGCCTTGATTTCAGACTGTCTCTGTCTCTTTTTCTCTGTCTCTATCTCTGACCATCTCTATTTTTTCTCTCTGTCTCCCTGTCTGCCTAGAGCAACATTCTACCTAAAATATCTTCCCTATATGTTAGATTACTAGGTAGAGGAAATTGGGGTTAAAATTACATTGTCAATTAAACATTTATGTCTCTGTGATGGGAGTATTGTCCAATAACTGCCCAGTTCTTAAGAAGATGCATAGTGGTTCTAGGTTATAATATAGCCACATAGACTTTAGAGCACATACAGATATGACTGTCTCCAGTATGCTAACCATAGGGTGAAGTAGACTTTTATTGGCTACTGAACCTGAATCAGGAGTGTCTTCTAAAGAGTGGTTGATGCTTTCTCTCTCTCATGTCTGGTTGGTTTTAGTAAAACTTTATATAGAGACAGGTCTTGGGATCTCGACACTCAGGCCAATATGTGGCACATAAATATGGGTCTCAGCTTCCTCTTCTATTTGTTTTTGTTTTTTTTTACTCGTAGGTGAAGGAGGACTGGACTAGACTGCAACCTTTCAAGCTTTTACAAGTTAGGAGAGGTAGCCATAGTTACTTATCTCTTGGGAATGCTACCCTCAAAAAAGAACTTGTGAAGAATACTTAGCAGCAATTACTTTAAACTTGAGCCCACTCTCCCCAGAGATAATGGTGACATGGCAGGCGTGTACCTAGGTTTTGGGGAAACACTTTGTTCTTCTGTTCTTTCTATGTCTTTCAGTAAATATCCCTCTGTAAAAGTTAATTGGTGTCAATAGATTCAATGATACTGATGTGTTAAGCACTGGAGGATATCAGTGATGTAAAGGAAATATTAACTGTAGCTGGCTATTGATATTGGGGAGAATACACCAGAATGGGTGCTCAAGTCAATGACACAGGAGGAAATCTTTCTCCTCTCCTCCACTTCCCTCCCCTTTTATCCCAGTTACCTTATAACCCTGAGTGGGAACAATAGGCATGAGTAAGCCTTCTGGGAATCCTCCTTATTGTTCTGAGGCAGAGTTGGGACAAGGATCCCCAGTGCATATCTCTGCTATTTCTCATAGCAATAGACTGAGAACTCTGCCTCTCGTGTAATTAACTCAAATCTAAGCAACATAAAACAAAGGTCAATTTCCTGTAAAGAGGGAGTAGCTGCTATGCTCCTATTGTTGTCTCACTGAAAGCCTCTATTTCTGGTAAAGAAGGGTTTGAAAGTGACAATTTCATATTGACTTAGCAAGGGAAAAAACTAAAAGCTAAAGAAATGAAAAAGATTTAAAAGGATTTCTGGACCTCTACCAGTTTCTGCAAAGTAACACATTAATTAATTAAGTAAAATGAACCTTTTGCATTGCTTCCTTTCAAACTTGGTTGACTAGGAGATAGAGGGAAAGAGAGGAGAACTAAGCAAAGCTTGTTAAGATTTTGTTGAACCCAAGTTACCCGGTAGGTCTTTCGAAACATTCTACCAAACTGTGCCAGACTCTCCCATCCCTATTTAGCAAATTCTTGGTTTGTTGCTCCCAAATGACAATTTATGGTATTTATTTTTGGGGTGGACTTGGCTTAAGATCAGCTATTAAATTTTTTAAAAAAAAATTTTATCTTGGCTTAAGAGCTGTCCTAGTAAATGACAGATTGGTTATGCAGAGTTGTAACCAGGTAAAATGAGTTATTAGGTGGAATAGTTATCAATTTGACTCTCTTTCATCACCTGAAAGAGTACGGTTATGTGGGGGATGGGAAAGGAAGGAGAATAAAGGACAGGGAATGAGGGGATCTTCAACTCCAGGTGAGTTAACACTAATACTCTAACCCAAGGATGTTCCTTGCCTCTCATACCTTGAATGCTCTCTTTCCTCACTTCTGCCTCTTGGAATCCATAGCCCTCTTCAAGGCTGGGCTCAGGTGCCACTATCCACATGAGTCCTTGCCTGTTTCCTCCAAGTGATCAGTCTTTTCTTATTCCAAAATTACCTTGTATTTATTCTGCATATACTTTATACTTACTTATCTATGACACATGCAACAAATCTCACCAACAGTTGGGTTTTCTCAATATTATGGATGGGAAATGTATATTTATTAGCATCAAACATTTATTAAGGGTATATATTTCCCATGGAAGAATTTCACAGGCATTATTACTGTACAACTCATTCCTTGAGCTAAATGGAAAATCTATGGCTACTTTGGGGAATATAAGACAAATAATTGAGAGTATGTTGATTTGAGAGTTACAATTTTGTTCCTATCATATTTACCATGGGAGCATATGTGGTATAGCTGATAGAAAGCTAACCTTGGAGCTAGGAAAATCTGGGTTCAAATCCTGCCTCAGACACTAGCTGTGTGACTCTGGTCAAGTCACTTAAACTCTGTCTTCCAACTTTCTCAACCGTGAAATAGAGATAATAATAGCACCTATCTCTCAGAGTTTCTGTGAGGGTAAAAGAGATCATATTTGTAAACACTTAGCACAGTACCTGGCACATAGAAGAAGCTTATAATAAATGTCTTATCTCCATTTAAGGAGAGGACTTAGCACACCATCTCATTTTTCCCTGGCTATACCACTACCAAATTTTCTGATTGACTTTTCTAATATTTCCCAACCCCACCCCCCCCTTACCTTTTAGCTTCTTTTTGTGTATCATTTTTCTCCATCAGATTGTGATCTTCTTGAGGGCAGGGATTGTCTTTCTTTTTGGTATTTATATCCCCAATGCTTAGTACAGTGCCTGGTACAGAGTAAGTACTTAAAAAATGGTTATTAATTTCCTCCCTTCCTCTGTCCCTCCCTCCCTGTCTTCCTTCCTTCCTAAATCACTTAACCACCCAATATCCCAGGCAATTCTCTAAGACTGTCTCAGAGCAGGTTCTAATCTTCACTGATAGAAGGAATGTCCTTGTAAAGAGTTCCCTTTTCCTGACCAATGCAATCATGAGTCCTGTCCAAATAATTAGCCCCATCCACTTAATGACTGCTTTAAAACTGTGTGATCTGTAGGTTAGTTTCCCATCCACAATACCGAGAATAAACTGACCTGCTCCTGGCAAAGTTTTCAGTCCATTCAAATCTCCAGTGGTTTTTATATAGTGTTGATAGTAGTCACAGTGAGCTTCAGAAGAAAAAAAAATGGTAGTAAATTCAAACACGTAGCATTTTTATTAGTTTAAATAATAATTCACTATTAAATATCAAATGAATATTATTTACTGAAATGCTACCTACCAAAGATTTGGTTTTTTTTTAAACTAGTGTTAAAAGAATCAATGGAGAGTCCTCATGGAGATAGCAGTCTCCCTTTAGAGTTCAAAAGACCTGAGGTCAGGTCCTAACTCTAGTCTTGCTTTCTGACTAATTATGTGACCATGCATTGTATGGACCTGAGCCTAGTCAGGAAGACTTGAGTTAAAATTTGACCTCTCACTTACTAGTTGTGTGACCCTGGACAAGTCACTTAATCTCTGCCTACCACAGTTGTCTCAACTGTAAAATGGGGATAATAATAGTGCCTACCTCCCAGAGTGGTTGTGAGGATGGACAGAGATAGTATTTGTAAAGCCCTCAGCATAGTGCCTGGTATGATATGGGCACTATTTAAATGCTCATTCCCTTCCCTTCCTGTCCCCCAGGAACAAATCATTTAATCTCTCAATGCCCCAGGTTGCCAATACACAATGTGAGAAAATGTTTTCATTTTGGTGTTTTGTTATAGGACTGAAGTCACAGGTGTGAACAAAAAATAGAAGCATCAATTGATCTATAGTCCTGTCTTTCTCAAATAGGGGAACCCTTCACTGAAATGCTCATAGCCAAATCTTTTAAAATAAGATTTCTACACCAAATAACATAAAACTGATTATGTCTGCATATATGTATGTATGTATATGTGTGTATATGTATATATATCTATATATACATACATTATATATATGTGCATTTTAAATTCAGGATCTGGCAATATTAGAAACAACATACTTAGTAAAAAGTATTGTCTAACTGGAAACAATATTGGATGCAAAGTCTCACTTTTTACAGGCTTCAGTGATTTTCTTTTTTCTTTATTACTTGTAGCACCAGTATTTGGGAGCATCATTTCAACTCATCAAGTTTTCATTTTTACAAATAGTTTTATTTGACCACTTTAACATCATTCTTACTCTTTGTTTGATATTAAATTTTAATACTTTATTTGAAATAGTTTTCAAAAAGTTGGAATTATAGTATACAATGTATATCAGAAACACTAGAAGTAAACCAAAATTGGAAAACACCATGCTCATCAATCAAGGTTCAAGTATTTATTAAGTACCCACTGTATGCCAGACATTGAGTGAGTCATTGGGGATAAAACGGGAGAAGACAACATTTACATATATAAGACTGTATATAATATACGTGACAAGTAGGCAAGGTAATTTGTCACTATTAGTGGAGGGGAACAGGTAAGGTCACATGAGCTACATTTTGTAGGAAACTAGGGATTGTGCTCCTTCTGCATTTGGGGTTTGGTACTTGAAATGGGTATGTAGGTGATGGTTTCATTGTGAGAAAATTATAGTTATTATCACCTTTGTGATCTTATATGATCAAGTTTTCCAGTTCTACCCAATCATCATCCATAATGGAATAGTACAAAAATAATAACAGGAAAAAGTTCCTAACAGTAAAATGGACTTAGATTCTTGTACTATATTCTGAGTCAAAACTGACAGTCAATTGATTATCCAAAATATCATTGGAGAAGCACAATAATACAATGAAGACCAATAAGAAATCAGCATTTCAGTCACACAATCAATTTAAATGATGCTTTAATGGCTCTCTGCAAAAGAAGCTAATTTTCTATTATGGGCTTAAATAATTAGGCACATATTTTCTGTGATGGGCTTAGACAAGTAGATAGGTTTACTGTGGGTGATTAGCTACCATGACAGCTTTTATCTTAACAAAATCCTTGTACAGGAACCCAGAATTCCATGGCACAATCTAGGAAGTGCTAAGCTAATCAATCAACAAGTAATTATTGAATACTTACTACCTAAAATGAGTACGAGATAACAGTTTTTGCCCTACAAAGGGCTTATGATTTCATTGGGAAGAAAACATTAATGCCAAGGAAACAATAAAGCAATTTGGTACTAAACAATGAGATGTTGACTATAAATACAGCATAAATCCAGAAAAGGTAAGTATTTTTGTGAATGGCAATGACTGGACATGATTTCTTAGAACTTGAATTATGGTCAGGGTTTCCATAAGTATAAGTGAAAAAGAAGTTTGGATACATTGTTATTGTTGTTAGTCAGGTGTTTTGGTCATGTCCAACTCTTTGTGACTCCATTTGGCAGTTTTTGGCAAAGATACTGGAGTGATTTTCCATTTTCTTCTCCAGCCCATTTTACGGATGAGGACATTGAAGTTGGCAGGGTTAAGTGACTTGCCCAGGGGCACACAGATAGTGTATCTGAGGTCAGATTTGAATTCAGGTCTTCCTGACTTCAGCCCAATGTTCTCTATCCACTGCACAGTAAAAGAGACCAGCTTGACTCTAGATGAGGGTGTGCGGTTGATATTAGTAGGGAATGGATTTGGACTAGGTAAACACTAGCCAGATTACCAAAGCAGCCCTTGAAAGATGTGAAAAAGTGTTTGAGGCAGGAAGATATGAAAGACAGAATTTACAAAAGAAAAAGTGTAAGTCTAGTAGTAAATACAATAGAATGCTTCTGTAATTCTACTGTTGGGATCTGGACTAATACTTCCTTTATAGGCTAATTATGTCATATTAGCTCTTCATTGTATATAGCAACAATATTTTGGGAGACATGTTTTGACCCATGATATTTCCAAATCCATGGATAATCCTTTAATACTCTATTAAATGCTGGGCACTTCATCATTTAGTGAGTTCTTTGCAGGTGGATAAGGATTATGTTGGATGTTTGGGAATTGTAATAGGTATTAGAAGTAATTGTCCTATAGGGTAATATGACTGTACAAAAGAATCCAAAGAATTGAAAATGAGTACCACACAGAAGGTAAAGGAAAGGTATGAGTTGGGGGGGGAACAGTTTGTGATGTATAATTAATGTATAATAAATAAGTCTCTTTGAAGAATATGAGTAAATGATTTTTGTCAAAGAAATTCATGAATAACAATAACAACAAAAAAGATATACTGGTCACATGGTGAAGGTGAGGTATAACAGGTGGATATCCTGAATTGTGATGTCAGGAGAAAGTGAGGAATGACCTTGGAATATTGGGTTAAAACTCTGTTATGAACGCCTTAGAGAACATCGAAAAGAATCACACAGGATAGATAGTCAAGGATGGGTTGTAATTTGCACCTTTAGAAGGAAAGGCCAAATCAATGAGATCACAAATCCATTTGAGTATTTTAAGTGCCTTTAAGTGGTGCGTGGGCTAGACCATGGAATTTGGAGACTGGAAGACCTGAGTTCAGAACTTGTCTCAAACACTTATTGTCAGTCTCAGTTTCTTTTTTTTGTGAAATGGGGATAGTAATAGCATCTATCTCATAGATTTGTTTTGAGAATCAAATGAGATAACATATGTAAAACACTTTGTAAGTCTTAAAACACTATACGAATGCTAGTTCTTAGCTACAATTAACCTCAATGTAATGTTTTCCCAGAATAGCTTAATTTTTGAAGGCAACCATCTTGTTTACCTCTAGACCTTAGTCTCTGGTTTGCCTTTAGTAATGGTATGTCCCAGCATGTTTCTACCTTTACAATCTGGTGTTCGTGACAAAAAAGATTTTTATTACATTTATTAACCATCCTTTTGAGAATTGTCACAAGGGAATTATTTGATGTTAGGTAAGTCTGCTGATAGAAAGGTCTGATACTACAGTGCTGCCATATATATATATTTCAGTTTTATGAGGTGACTAAAACCTGGATACAAAGCCATGCTTGTATGCTTAACTTTCTGACTGAAAACAGTAGGCAAACCCCTCCCAGCAGTTCATGTCTAAATGGGGCAAGAATGATTTAGATTTGGGTCCAAGATACACAAACTGGGCTGACCATTTTGACTGCCTTGACTGGTAATTGTAAAAAGTCAAGTGAGTCAAGTGGTGTGTATAGGCCCAGCCAACAGTAACAGTGAATCTGTGAAAATGTGACTAGAGAGAGAGAGAGAGTGCTTATGAATTTGATTATTTAACATAAAAAGCAAGGTTAGATCAGTGGTGATGGTAATTTATACTTGAAACTTAATTGTAGTCAACCCAAGGTTTGAATGACCAGATACACAGGTATTTAATCTGAGATCCATGGATACATTTCTAGGGGACTATTAACCTGGATTTAAAAAAAAAAAAACTTTACTTTTACTTGCCTCCATATTTTATCTTATGCCTTGAAAAACATTATTCTGAGAAGTTTCATAGATTTGAACAGACTGCCAAAGGGATCTACAACACAAAAAAGGGTTAAAAATCCCTGGTACAGGGTAGACTCTTTCCTCTTCTCTCAGAGATGTCTTTTTCCTTTTTCACACTACAATTTATTTTTTCAATCTAATTCGATCATCATTTTCTAAGCTTTTACGATGTGCAGGTCATTGTACTAATTTCTAAGGATCTACAAAGAAGAAAAAAAAGGAAATAGAGCATACCCTCATGGAATTTATGTTTTATTTTACTATCACGCCTGTAAGAAAATACAAGGAGAGCAATTGGTATCTTTTAATTCTTTGTATGTTTTAAGCTAGGTTTATATCTGCTGAGGAATCATGTAGTTACAAAAGTGGGTTTATGGAGACATTTTCTGAACTGTGCTTTAAGCTGGGCTTTTACTCCTTTGGTTTCAGGTCCCCAGCCCTCTTTTTGGGTAACCAGGACACCAGCTCTTTAAGACACTGAAAAGGTAAGGCTAACAGGCCAGTGTCTGCCATCAAAAGACCTCCCTTAGACCCCTGTCTGCATTTTCCCTTAGAGGTATTATCTGGGTATTTTCCTATTTTTATCTGTTTTTGCACAGATCCTGACTCACTCTTCTGCTCTGCTGTTACTTTTTTTTTCTGTCCTACCATTGCCGATGGGGTCCTTGGATCATCAGACTGAACTTTTATTCTCATGCCTTGTGCTTTTGACTAGTTTTACCATATGCCCTTCTAGTTTCATTGCTCTGTGGCTAAGCTCTCTCTCCCCAGGTCAGCTAGGTTTCTGCTTTTGGCTTCTGCTCTCACCTGAGCAAAGCAGTTGCTGTCCTCTGTGCAGAAAGCTGTGAATTGCTAGCTTTCTTCTGGAGCTTTCTTTAGACTACAGCCTTTCTGTTCCAGACCCCTGTTTCAGAGTATGATGATGGGAGTATTTGGATATAATTGAGAAGACCCATTTAGACTTCAGAGGAAGTGAGGGTAGAGGTAATTCTTATTCTTTATCAAAAATAAGCCTCTATAAAGAGATTCTGTTGAGGCTGAAGTAGCTGAGCATGTGGTGATAAAGAGTGACTCTGCTGCCAGACCTGTTTTACTCAGTAGAGCAGTGGCACCTGAGATTACTACATTAGGTCCTAAGTATATACGAAGATTAAAAAAGGAAATATTTGGCAGCTGAGGAAGGAACTTGTCCATTGGCTATGATGTGCCCAAGAGTGAACCTGAGTGAGAACTATTTTATAGATCCCACTTTAGGTTTGAGAACTCTCTTTTAAAAGTCTCAGGTATAGAGGAGAAAGTATGCCCTGGTTTGGGGGGATAGTTTCTGGTTCAAGTTCTTGATGTGTCTTCTGAGTAGATTCCTTTTAAAAGCTAATTATTGTTAATTGGTTAACTTTTTATTGGAGTGCTAATCACTGGTTAGATGATAATCAAAAGATAAATGATTTTAGCAGGAACACACTGGATGGAGACTCATGAACAATAACATTCAAAGAATACTATAGTCCTTCAAGGTACCCCTAAGTCGTTGATGTGGGGAGGAGCAGTAGCCTTGCTCTTGGCAAGAGAGTACACATATGCTACATATATGAAATTGTTCACAGAAGGCTTTATTTATGATCTTCAAACATTGTTTTTGGCTTTTGGTAAATAGGAACATATGCATTCATTAATGCACTTATTAAGTGCCTGCTATATATATTAAGTAGCTTTTGTACTAAGTGCTTGGGATACAAAAGTAATATAAAATAGTTCCTGCCCTCAAGGAGACTACAGTCTATTGAGAGGAAACAATGCGTGCACAGATAAATAAATGCAAAATATAGAGACAGAGCAGCAGTTCTCAACCTGTGTGTCACGACCCCTTTGGGGGTCAAACGACCCTTTCACAGGGGTCACAGGGGTTGCCTAAGACCATGGGAAAACACTTATTTTTAATTGTCTTAGTAACTGAGACACCGCTCCTCTATCCATCTCCAGGTGTGTCCGCCCACATGCAGATACACCCACATACGAGTATTAAAGGGTTGAAGAATTAGGAAGGTTGAGAATCACTGAGATAGAGCCTTGATTTGTGATTTCATTGGTAAGTGGAATTCTACATATCAATGCAGATTGGCTCTTCTACAATTTAGAGACCTTTGAAAGTTACCTGGAAGCACTGAACTAATAATGAGCATCAGACGCCACACTTGAACTCAGGCCTTCTTGACTCCAAGGGCAGCTCAGGCCACTACTTCAATTTTCAAATAAAGCAAGTAGACCAGATTGGCTGGAGTAATAATGTATGGTAGACGTAGAAAAATAGGTGGAAGCCAATTTGTGAAGGACTCTCGTTGCCAAATAGAGGAGTTTGTATTTTATTCTCAAGAAAAGAGGTAGACCCTGCATGTTCTTGAAAAGAGAAGGGACATAGGTCTGTGTTTTAGGAATTTCAATTTGGCAGCTATATGGAGGATGTATTGGAGAAGAGAGATACTGAGGCGAGATGATAAATTTAGAGACTTTTGCAATAATCCAAATGGGAGGTGGTGAGGGCCCAAATTAGGGTAATTTTCATGTGAGTAGAGAAGAAACACATTTAATAATGTGTTTAATAACGGTTGGGGATTAGCTATGTCTCTTTGAAACAGTGACTAAACACAATTGCAGCGCCTTAGATTAGAAACCTAGTAATGTGCAAAGGAAAATAGGATCATATGTCTTTCTGAAAAAAATGTACAACTTTTTTTTTTGGTCTGAACTTTTATGCTTCTATTGCTGTAAGGCCATCCCAGTGGGAAAACTCCCTCTACCAGTGCAGTTTGTCAAATATTCTGCAACTTATTGCCATAGAAAATTACCTGAGACACTGAGAGGTTAGATGACTTATCCAGGGTCATGCAGGTTGTATGTATCAAGAAGCCAGGTCTTCCTAACTCCAAGGACAGCTTTCTGCTGTGTCAGCAGGCCCCTTTACATGTCATGGAAAAAAAGAATTTTGACATAAAGCTAAATATTCTAATTCATTTGCTCATTCATTTTTTTTACATTCATTTATTCATTCAATAAATATTTATTAGCAGCCCACTATGTGCAATGTACTTTGCTAGATACTCTGAGAGAGACAAAGAAAATTAAATCCTTCCCTTTAAAGGAACTTAGTATTTCTTGGATTCATGTATAATCTAATGGTGATGGATTTTCTTTCAAATAGTCAAGTTATGATTCTGGTCACAATTAAAGTACTGTGGGCTTATAGGTCTGGAATATTTGAGCAGTCCTTTGCTTGTCCCAAAGAGTGAGTCTTTATATGGCCCACAGATGGGGCTACAGCAGGGAGTCACACAGTTATCTCCTTTCCATATGGCTGGACACATAGATTCCAGAATGCATATGGCCCTCTACTGGCTTTACTGGCTGGGATGCTGCAGTCTTGTCACCCATGGACTATCCTCAAGCTGGTATCTCCAGGTACATTGGGGGAAATATCACTGGCAGTACCCCAAAACAATAAGACAGCTCCACTAATACTTACTAAACTGCCAGACATGTAGAGTTGGGGTCTTGCTCATCAGAAAAAAAAGACATTGACTTTTTAAAATACATGTTTTGCATTGGAATTTAATTCAGACCCAATTTGTAAGAGGCTGCAAGGGATTCGCCTTATTGCATTATTGCAGATAGATGAGCAGTCACTAGTTTCCTTGGAAACTTGGATCTGGGCATATGCAGCTCAGAATGTGCACCCTCATGTTTTCTATCACACGGGTACAGTAGTGAGTCTATCCCTAGGGATCCAATATGTTGCTGAAAACAGCGGGACCAAGAATAGAAGAAAATTACTGTATTAAAATCACATACCACATACATGGCTGGGTTTCATAATGCAAAGTAATTCCAGATTATAGAGAGAAAGCTCTCACACTCTAGCACTTGTGAGGGTATCCTATAACTATATTTGCATATTTATAGGGTGTGTACTTCAGGGAAGTACATTTTTAGGGATTGTATTCAAATTGTTATTTTTTGAAAAGGTGAATCTACTTCCTACAATACCACTTCTTTATGTATTTTAAATGGCTAATTAAACTCAGCCTGTTATTTCTCATTCTTTTGATTAGAAAACATATGTTAAGCTCCTAATTTTGTGTGAAGTTTTACAAAGTGAAGCATATAGATTAATCCTAACCTTCAAGATTCTATGAAAGTCATGAAATAAGGTAGGAATTCAATACCTTATAAGAATTGTGTGTATATACACAGACATTACAAACTTGTATACAAATACATATGCACATATAAAAAGGCAATACACATGTGTATATGTATATCCACCTACTGTACATATATGTGTATACACACTGACATATATACACATATGATATGATGTGACGTGATATAAATTATTAGAGTAGAAGAGGGAAACAGATATTAGTCTCCTAATTATTGTCTTCATGAAATGCTCCAATATGGGCTCTGAAGTCATCTTTGGAGGCTTGAAAAGATAAAAACTTAACTAATGTCTGCTGTATTTTTGTAATGACAGTCAAGGCCCAAACCTTACTGTAGTCATCTCTGTTATCTAGCATGGTGAAAGAAAGGGGAGTTTTGGTAAATGAAATATTTTTGTTGATTTGTAATTGATATACACATTATGCATGCATTACCATTGCCAAAAGAATTTGAGTAGGACCTATAAATGACAATGAAACATGATTCTAACTTCTCATGATGAATAACTTTCTAAGAACTAGAACAGTCACAGAATAGCTCATTAGTCAGAGAACCACCTTTCACCTGGAGTGCCTACTAAAAAGGCTGTGGTCACAACTGTCATCTATGCTCCTGCCCACCAATGACACAGCATGCACATGCATATATGCAGATTGACACTTAAAAGTGAAAAACTGTCAGGAGAGTTTTGACAAGTCTATCAAAATAATAATAATAGTAGGGTAGGGTCTCTCAGGGATACCATAGAAGGGTTTCCTGGATTAGATCAACTGTTGGACTCAATTTTTCTCAAGATCTATTATTTGACTTAATTTTGAACATAATTTATTCTTTTTATTTTGGATGACTCAGAAAGCACTTTATAACTTTATAGTGCCTCAGCGTCATCATTATGAACATCTATTATCATTGTACTGATAAGCAAGCAAATCCTCGTTAACGTAGATTTCTATTTGATAGAATATGATATAAACCTTTTTTTTTTTAACAAAATTATATTGCAAGATGAGGGACATCATGACAAAGTGGATAGAGCTAATTTCCACACCAGTATATTCACAGATCTTTGACTTATTGCAAGGATTAAAAAATCTCTTTAGTTGTGTTACCCTAAAACTTGAATATTCTTTGATTCATTTTTTTTCTTCCATCAGATTGTTACACAGAAAGACAGGTAATGAAAGCATCATCCATGATTTAGCATTACCTATTGGCATTTCTGTATTGCTATCACAGTGATCTAAGTTTCTTGAAAATAAGTCATCAGTTGATTGCTAAAGCATAAAGGAAACCAGTAGGATGAATATACTCGAAGGCATATTCTATAAAACTCAAGTTTCGTGGAACACCAAAAATTTCTGAGAGAGAAGAAAACATGCCCAGGAGACTCTGGGAAATTAATTGGAACCATGGATTACACTGAAACTACCCAGAGGGTTCAGTTGATCCTCAGCCAATATTCAATTTTCTGACCCTGGCCAAAAACTATTTGCAAGAGTTACTACAAATGAATTTAAAGGAAATTGTAATTTCTCCCCTTCTTTGGCTACTTAAGCAGTAAGGATCTCATCAAAATAATGACAAATGACATAGAGCGACTTTCCTCCTTGGACATGATGTTCAAATGATACAGTATCCTAGGCACCTCTGTCTAATTGCCTCAGTACTATGGTGACAGAAATTTTAGAAATATGGAGATGGATATTAATAAAGTCTGTGAAAAATGTGAATATTCCTCAAATATATGACAGTAGAGATCAGTAGAGATAGACAATTTCCTATCACCATGGGATACTGATATCCTGATTTAGAATAAGCTTCCTTTTGCCTGGTAGCCTGGGAATAGTTCTCTTGACTTTTCTCATTTTATTTTTATTGTAAAGGTTTTAGATCAGATTTGATCACCTATAGCTTTCTAACAGGTCTTTAGATCTTTTAAACATACTCCATCTATTTTCTCTTTTCTACAGAAAGAAATCCGCAGTACAAACCCTGAATGCCAAACATAGTTGTGTTTTGAACTACTTTCCTTTGAAAATGCATTAACTCTGCTATTTGGGTTTTGGTAATTGGATATCCTATTTGTACCTTCGTTTTTCTGGTCTGCTATCTCCTCACTTAAGCGTGTCAGTGAAAAGGGTTCATGTAAGGCAGTGTCTACAGAAGGCAAAAAGGAAAAAAATAACCTGGTTAGTTGGAGAATAGATCAGAAAACATAATTCCCCCTTCAGGGTATCAAGATGGAGGACTGTAGGTATGGAATGTTATGTACTTTGTCAGAGGTCATTGCTTTGGCGGTTGGTTTTACTCACTTGTTTTTCATTTTTACAAAGGAAGGCTCAGTTGGGAAGTTGTGGTGGTGGTGGTTGAGATGCTATCATATTGTGAAATAATCTTGGTGTAAAGATATAAAATATCAATAATTTTTAAAAATCAGTGGAATTTCAAAAACTAAAACACAAAAACCCCTCCAAATCTTTGGGCAAAATGGATAAAATTGGTCATCAAATCAAAGAAAAATCCCTCGTACCAAGTTGCTTGACAAATGTGATATTGAATCATTATGGCTAATGGGACAGTCGGGCTCAGAATTAGAGAATTATGGAACTAGAAAGGACTTTAACATTGAAAAAGGATTCCCATCCTCCAGAAGATTGAGGTAAAGAAAGGAAGGTCTTTCCAAGGATCTTCCTGAGGTTACAGAGATAGACACAAACTTCTATGTTTCTCTCCCCCTACTAAAATTCTATTGGAGAGCTCTCCTACCTATTTTGAACGACCTGTAGAGAGGAAGGTCTGGAAAAACTGTCTGATGAAGGAAGTTGGTGATTTTCTTACATCCTGACCAGCCATGATCTTCTTCAAATATAATTATTGGCTTTGGCATTGGGCGGAAATCTCAGTGGACACTTAAGAAACATTTACCCCCAAACACTCTAGTTCATGACTCAGCTTGTGTGAAATTCCTCTGGTCTGTTTCCTAATGAAAGAGAAGCTGAGCTGGCAGCCTCATGTGGGGTGGGGCAAGGCTCTGACTAATCCTTACCTTTATTTTTTCTGTTAATCTTTTAAGTGCAAGAAATCTGAAGTGATTCAAATCACATTGCTGTGCCTGAAAACTTAATCTAATTTACTTCATGGAAAAGTATGAACTGGATAAGCTGGTAGGGCAGCTCAAAGAAACCCCATTCACAAAGGAATGAAGTTTTTCTGTTTCTAGGACTGAACTCATTTCCTTCTCTCCTCCCATCCAGGGGAATCCTTGTGTTGGTATTTGGTACTCTCCCAATGAGTTAAACATTGGATCTATCGTCCTAGAGGATGAAATTTCTCAATTTCATTGGGAAATCATGGTTAGAGGGAATGAGGAATGCAAAGTTGATACCATCACCACCTAAAATTTCCTTGCTCAATGAGAAAGCTAATTTTCCTAACCCTGTTCATTCCTTTCTGATGGAAGTAGTGGGCTATGTCTAACCAAGACAAATAAAGGAAGAGAGGGAGCTGCCAACTTCTAGGGCCAGATCACCTCCTTCAGTTGTCTTCACAACTAGTCCTAACTAGGAGATTATTGTATGCCATGTTCTACATTGTTGTTGGCAATCCCTTCTTCACCCTCATGCCCCCTTTTCTGGCCCCAAGGCAAAGTATATTATGTGACTATATCTGGAGAAATCATTTAATATCAGTGATTTCCAGGCTTTGGCTTTTTGTTTGATCTTGTGACATATTTAACCTCTCAGACCTAACTGCTGGCCCTGATGAGGGAAGCAGCTGGCAGAACCCATCATCCATCCATCTCCACCCTCTCCACCCCCAAAGCCCTGGCTTTTAGTTCTGCTACCTCCTGAAACTCATCTGTTTGCATTTTCAATTATCCTTTCTTAATCCTTTGAAAGAAATGCTAATCTAGATGTTGATGGAATCAGCAGATAGTGCTTGGAAACCAGCCAAAGAAAATTTGTGACACCCCTTTGAGATACTTGGTGACACCCTAGGGTGTAGCAAAACCAAGCCTGGGAGTGGAGAAATTGCAATTCAATGTGAAGGAAAGGTTCTGTAGTTTTAGGGACTCTAGATGAAGACTCAGGAGGCCTAAGGCCTATGGCCTGGCCCTGCCTTTAACTAGCAGCATGATCTGGAACCATGTGTTTATTTTTACTAGGCTTCATTTTCTTCATCTGAAAAATGGAGGGGTTGGATTAATGATCTCTTATAGCTCTAAAATTATACAGTTTTCCAAATCATTGTTTTATACATTTAATCAGTTAGTTGATAAATCAATTAATAAGCATTTTAAATAAATATTTGCATATAGTGCAACTACTATATTCTAGGCACAATTCTAGACATGGGATACAAAGACAAAAGCAAGTTGATTACTTTCTAGATCCACTGAGAACTGGAATAAAGTACTTTCAACCAGTAATTAATTTAAGATAGCATCAGATCCACAAAATATTAAAGACTCCTCAATTATTCATAGTTACTTTTTAGTACTCTGACATCATGCAGGCTGTGTGCCATAACTGGAGCTCCATCTCTCCTTATCTCCACTTATAGCATCTATTTTGTTCCTCTAAGGCTCAGCTTAGGTACTTCTTCCCTGATCCCTTAGATCTCTTTCCTCAAATTTCCTAGAATTTTTTAAAATCCCTTTTGCCTCAGGACCTCTACCTCACATGAACTAGATTACAAACACTTTGAGGACAGGCTTGGTTTTGTTTTTCATTTTTTTTTTTTGTTCTGGTATCCTTCCAGTGCCAGTGCATTTAGAAGGAGCTTAATAAATGTTTTTTGAATCTGAATGAACAGAAATGTGCCTTCTTTGGGAAACCTTCTGTGTTCTTTATTGATTTTAAGCAAGACATAAACAAGTGTTATCTATCTGCTTATATACCGGGAACTCACTATGACTACAGAGAAATTGAATGAATGTCATATAAGTTGGGCTAGTATAGCAATTCACCTGAGGGGTTTTAACTACTGAATATGCAAAAAAGGATCTATTAGGTTAAACCCACAATGTGAATCCAAGGACTCAATTCATTTCAATAAATATTTATTATAATACTGAATGGAAAAAAAATGGATATTTAATGAACTGAAAGGCTTTCAGGTATTTGTGACAGAACTTAAGGAAAAATTTGACATATAATATCTAGGAGAAATATAAGGTAAACATTAAGGACCAATTATAAAGGACTCAATAAGGTCAAATAATTTACTTCTTATATATGAAAATATTATCAGTTCTATTATGATTGCCATCTTTATTTGTGTAGTTTGAGAGAAAGGATGGGACTGAGCTGAGTATCATGGGGTGATTTAAAAAAAATAAAACTGTAAAGAAAGCTTAAAAAGAAGCAGTTATCTCATACAAATGAGTCAAAAACAGAAAAATATATATACAGAAGAAACTAGTGGGGAGAAGGTGTAGCTCTGAAACCTACTCTCATTGGGAATGGGTTAAAGAGAGAACAATATATATATCTAGAAGGATATCAATGTCTTCTAAATTCAGAAAGAAATAAGAGGGCAAGGGAATATGGTAGGGGGTGAGGATAAAGGAAGGATTCTTAGAAAGGTGGGTAGGTTAAGGAATAAGAGGACAAGATAGTGGGTAGAAGTAAAGCAGAGGAGTGAGAAAGGATAAGGATAGGGTAAGAAGAATTGTGAAGAAAAATAGGAAGAAGGAAAATATGCAACAAGTTATTATAGCTTAGAATGTGAATGGGATGAATTTACCCATAAAATGGAAACTGATAGCAGATTAAAAATTTGAATTCACCAATATGTTGCTTTCAGGAAATACTATAAAAACAATGTATACACACAAATGTAAAATAAAGGTCAGGAGCAGAATTCATTATATAAAAAAGTACAACAGGTTCTAATTATGATTTCAGACAAAGTTAAAGCTAAAATATATTTAATCAAAACAGAAGAATAGGGAAACTACACTATGTGTCAGCCATATTATTCAATAATTTTTTAGACCATTTAAAATAACTAGACATTTTAAAATACCTGGGAGTATACCTGCCAAAACAGACAAAATAGGAACTATACAGATATTAACATAAAAAAATTTTTATACAAATAAATTTAGATCTAACTAACTAAAGTAAAATTTATTATTCATGGCTAGGGAAAGCCAATATAATAAAAAAGAGAGACAATTTTACCTAACAGACCTATTCATGTAGTGCCATATTAATTATGTATCATGTATATATTATGTAGTGTCAATTAATTACTAAAAATTTTCTTGAGTTAGAAAAAATAATAACAAAGTTCATTTAGAAGAACAAAAGGTAAAGAAATTCAAAGAAACAAGGAGAAAAAGATGTAAAGGACATAGATTCAGTAGTATCAGACCTTAAACCATATTATAAGGTAAAAGCATTATTGAAGTATAAAATGGATAATTTTGATTATTTTAAATTAAAATTTTCTTGTATAAATAAAACCTATGCAGCCAAGCATAGAAGGAATGCAGAGAATTGGGGAAAAAAACTTTCCTAGACAATATCTCAAATAGAATGAGATTGTGTTGGAATATTGCTGTGGTGCAGGAAATGATGAACTGGTTGATTTAGAAAAACATGGAAAGACTTAGACTTATGAAAGTAGATGCTATCCACCTTCGAAGAAACAGATGACAAATAGAAATAAGCATAGAATGCTCTTACATACATGTGTATGAGTATATATATATATATATATATATGTGTTTATAGATATATGTGTATTGTATGTCTGTATGTATGTATATATGTATGTATGTATGTATGTATACATGCACTCAAATATATATCCATCCCTAATTGTGGCCTTCTTTGGGAGGGAGGGGAAGAATAAAGTAAAAAGAGCACAGCAGAGAACAAAAGAAAACCTACAAAGATGCAAAGAAAAGCTGTAAAGCTTTGAAAACAATGTGTAGTATATATTATATAGGTTTTCTTGAAATGGAAATGCATTACTTATATTGAATCTTCTCTTATGTTCTGCTGTGTACAAGGCAATGATTTTTCTTTTTTTTTCTTATATTGTACTTAAGTTTAAAATAAATTTAAAAACTTAAAAAAAAAATTTTATTAAGGGTCTGCTATGTGCCAAACACTGTGTGCTAAGTGCTGGGGATACAAAGAAGAAAAAGATAGTCCCTGTCCTCAAGGAGTTTGCAGTCCAATGAGAATTCAATGTATCCTTACCTAAATATAAATATTTCGTACCATTTTTAAATAGGCAAAAAATAATTTGCCTACTAATTTGCGTACATCACTAAAATTTGAGCATATATTGCTTTTTCTTCATCTATGATCTCAGACAACTCAAGGTCCTTGGAGCACAAAGGTCACTCATTGATAGCTTTCAGTTCATCATTTTTTCTACACGCTGTTTAACTTGTGGACCTAGAAATTAGAAATAAGAAAGATCTCTTGGGCCTTCCTCGATAGCAAGTCTTCAGCTCATATGAATCTGTAGTGTAGTATTTAGTGTGTTCTAATGTTGGAAACCTGATCACTTGCCCATTTTCTGCATTCTCATGAAATATTCTGCAATGAAAGCCATCAAAGAGCATGTGATTTGTAAACCCTTCATTAAATAATGATTCTCAGCTGGATCGCTGAGATGGGAATATTAATGCAACCATATGTAACTAGCAAGGCAAAAAATTAGTCCTGTTTATTCATTCTCTCTGGCTCTATCTGTGTCAATCTGTCTGTCTTCCTCTCTCTTAAAATTTAAGCTATGCATTAGTCTTTTTAGTCACCAGGATATTTGTCTTACCAGGCTTAGCACAAGCCATGTTCTGAATTGCATCTAATTTTGGAAAATGCCATTGGGACTTCAAATAGGTGATGATTAAAGCTAAAGCAAAACAGTACTACCCAAGGTCCAGTAGCAAATCCATCAACTCCAAGATGAATTTTCTCCATCCTGTGCTTAGGCCTTTTGGTGGGTTTCAAGTACCTGGATTTCAGATGGGGGGCAAGGGGCAATGGGTGCAGAGTCAGGTAGGGTGTAGGTGTAGGCACAGTGTGTTCAACAATCCAAAACCTTCTTTTGGTTGCCAAGGATTTAAATCAAGGCAGAGTTCTCTTAAAACTGTTTTCTAGCTGGCCTCACAGTATTTATGAAGCGATGGAAACACTGACAATGTAGTGCTTGTCCACATTTCTTACTATTAGTCACAATAAGCAGTTTTAATAACTCAGATTAAGTCATCATACAATGACAGTCAAGGTTTTAACTAAAGGGGCTAGGGAAAGGGGAGGGAGATGAGAGGATTCAGGGAGAACTAGATAAGACATGTTCTTAGGAGAGAAACATCCTCGGGAGGTTTCTATTGGTAAGAAAAACAGGTTTATAGCTGCTCAGATCTCTGAAAGGTCCATCTGATGAAGCACTGTGGGGAACCAAAGTCGTGGAATGACAAAAAAATGCAAAAGACATTTTCCAAGAGAATTTAAAGATTTGTGAAAGGATGACATATCTATGTGTATGTGTGTATATATGTATATACAGATGTACATAGATGAATTATGCATTATAGATCAATCAGTAAACATTTATTAAGTGCCTACTATGTGTCAAGAACTGTTCTAAATGATGGGCATATCAAAAGAGGCAAAAGAGTTTCTGTCCTCAAGGAACTTACAATCTAATACACAAACACATAATGTATATGTATATATGAATATACATATATATGCATATGTGTATGCACATGTAGGTATGTATGTATGTAGCACACACATAGAAATATATGTTTATCATAAAAGATATTTCTTACACCACAGAGAAGAAATTCTTGTTCTCTATGAAAAAGCTGTTTCCCATGAATTTTTCCAGGTTTAAGTTCTGGTTCCAATTCTACTACCTATTAGCAATATTACAAGTGAGGAAGACACAATATTTCTTATTCTCAGTTTCTTCATCTGAAAAATGGGCTTGATAATGCACTAGCTGTCATGCCACCTTTTTTATGAGGAAAGCATATTATACAGAAGAAAGTTCTTTGAAAAAGTAAACTACTAAAAATTCTCTCTTAAATCTTATCTTCCTTTTTTTCCACTTTGAGCTTTATATTTCATAGAACTTGGGAACTGGCGCTCACATGTAGTAGAGTGCTAGGGAGAGAATTGATAGGAAGCTCATATTCTGTGAAAGGAAATGCAACTTATTTCTGTATATGAAGAAAGACCACAGCCCCACCTTTGGGCCGCTGAGAACTCTGAGGATCTGTGTCCCAGCTGCTAGTACTTATACTAGTGAGATCAACCTCAGGCCTGAAGCCAGAGAACCCCTCCCAGCCCCCAGCCCTGGAGGAACACTCCCTAATTGGAGCATTCAAAGGCAGCTCTGATCCCATTTTGCTTAAACTTAAGACTGTACCCCCAAAATATTCTTCAAGAATTTGGCTTTAGATTTGCAAGTGTTATTTGTGGATTGTCTTTCATTTTCTGGTGTGGTCACTGACTTGTCACAAATGACATTTCATTTAGAAAGTATTCAGTGGGGAAGAGGGAAGGAACAAAAGAGTTTACTTTCCCAAACCCCTGAACACCCCAACTCAGGTGGTCCATAGTAGGAAACGCTGAGAAAAATCAAGGAGGACGAGGTTTGAGGAGAAGCTCTTTGATTTGGTTATTCGGACATCACTGGTGACCTTGAAGAGAGTATTTCAATGGAGTGATGGGAATAGGACCAAAACATAGAACTTGGGAACTGGCACTCACATGTAGTGGAGTGCTAGGGAGAGAATTGATAGGAAGCTCATATTCTGTGAAAGGAAATGCAACTTATTTCTGTATATGAAGAAAGACCACAGCCCCACCTTTGGGCTGCTGAGAACTCTGAGGATCTGAGATCTGGACTTTCTGTGTTACTTACACAATGGAAGACCAAGAAGAATGTAATATATCTGTTCATTGGTTCCACAAAGTTGTCTTTATTTTCTGGGGTGTGTATAATGAGTATCATTGACTACTGACATAGTTTATAACTTTTATTAAAACATTGATGATTGAAATATTTATGTTTTTGAACATTTTTGTATCCTGTGATACAAAAATGGAAGAAATAAATAGCTGTTTGAGGAAGAAAGCATAATGAGGAGTTGGAGGAAGAGGAGGATCACCAAGCTGTAGGAAAGGTGGCACAGGGCTAGAGCACTGGCCTTGGGCTCAGGATCACTCATCTTCACGAGTTCAAATCCAGCCTCAGTCACTTAGTCACCATGTGGCCCTGGTTTACTGTTTTCCTCAAGTTTCTCATCTATAAAATGAGCTGGAGAAGGATATGGTAAACCTCTGCAGTATCTCTGCTAAGAAAATTCCAAATGGGGTCAGGAAGAGTCAGACATGACTGAGATAACCGAACAACAACAAGGAAAGTATCTCAGATGTTAGCTAGTCCAACTCCCTTGTTTGAATAATGAGCAAATTGAGGCCCAAAGAAATGGATCATCTCACACAAGTCACCAAGGTTGAAAAGTAGAGCTATGCTTCGACTCTTGGTCCTTTGACTCAGCATTCAGCTTTGCAATGATACTGCAGTGATCATAAAGCACAGTCTACTCTTTTTAGAAGTGAGTTTGAGTGATAAAAATAGGCTCACTTAATTTCCTAGTCCAGTGTCTTTGGGGAAACACTTGTCTTTTCATTCGGTTTTCTAAGTTAGATTTAATTGCCTTTAAAATTAGCACAATATCCAGGAACAGATTGATGAAGTATTGATTAGTAAAACAGGGCAAACTTTTTAAAATGTTAATGAAGTGTAAAGCCCTACCTGAAGTTAGCTGTTGCATCCTGGGAGAGACAGATGTCTCTAGGACTTTTGAAATATCCAATAGACATCATGCCCTACTTGGCTAGGAGATCCGGACTTTCTGTGTTACCTACACAATGGAAGACCAAGAAGAATGTAATATATCTGTTCATTGGTTCCACAAAGTTGTCTTTATTTTCTGGGGTGTGTATAATGAGTATCATTGACTACTGAAATAGTTTATAACTTTTATTGAAACATTGATGATTGAAATATTTATGTTTTTGAACATTTTTGTATCCTGTGATACAAAAATGGAAGAAATAAATAGCTGTCCTATACTTGGTATTCATTATACGTTGAATTATTTTCCTAGAAGGGACTTTATTATCCACATTTTAAGGAGATCCTAAACATAAATTATACCTATACTTTGTATCTACAATTCTAGTATTAGTGGGGACAGAAAGAGATATCTGACAATCCACTTTCCTGTCCCTTTTGGGTTTAGTTCTTCCAGGATTGAGATGAATTATTTGTAAATCCAGACCCTTGTTTAAGCCTGTATTTGTTTCAGGAGTATTTGTTCATCCATCCATCCACCCATTCATCTATCTATCTATCATCTATATTTTAACATGTATTTTTTTCAAAGTAAAAATATTAATCAGTAATCAAAAAGCTGCTAACAATTGAACTGCTTTTTTTTCTTGGTATATTTCTTCAGGAATAAAATTCAGTGCCACAACTCAAATTATTTTTCTAATGTTCCTGAGGAAAATCCATTCAATAGGGAGTACATGGCTCTTGGAGTACATTCAGATATTTAGTTTTCACAGTCTTGAAGCTTGTTCTCTGACAGAAGAAAAAGTGACAAGAAGCCTTCATGTTTGGTGTTCGCTTATTGGTCCCAATATCTTTTTTATTTGTCTCAATATTTACATCTTGAATCTCAGGGACAGCCACATTTATGAGCAGATAGGTGGCCAGGGTTTATAGTTTTACCTGGGTGCTAAGAGAATGCCAGTGAAAAAAAATGAAATAGGAAAGAGTTACTGAAAACCATACAGTCCAGTTTACATTTTTCTCCAGGCTTTGTCCACTAAACTGGAGAATAAATATTTGTCTCATTCAGTAAGGGAACATTCACTTCCTTGTACTTTTACTTAACTTTCAATAGTCATAATATTGAATTTGAAGTCATAAGACCTAGGTTTTAATTCCTACAATGTTACTAAATTACTGTGTGACCTTGAGAATGTCACTTTCTTTTTCAACTAAAATGACCCTCTCCAAAGTCACCAATGACCTCTTAATTACAAAGATCATCCTTCTTAACCTTTCTGCAGCCTTTGCCACTGTTGATTACCCTCTAGTTCTTGACACTCTCTTCTCTCTAGGTTTTGATGACCCTACTTTCATTATTTTCCTTTTACCTGTTTACCTACTTATTCTTAGTCTACTCTGCTGGATTTTCATCCAAGTCACATCCGTTAGCTCTGGGTGTCCCTCAAGACACTTTACTGGACCCTCTTCTCTTCTCCCTCTAATACTATTTCCCTTGGTGATCTTCATCAGCTCCCATGGATTGAATTGCCATCTTGATGCTGATGATTCTTAGATCTACTTATTCTGTCCTAAAGTCTTTCCTAATCTTTAGTCTTTTACTTTCACCTGCCAATTGGGCCTCTTGAACTGAATATCCTATAGATAGCTTAAACTCAGCATATCCAAATGGTGCACATCTTTTCTCCAAAGCCCTGCCTCTTTTCTAACCCATAACTTTCCTCATACTGTTAAGGGTACCCATCCTCTTAGTCCCCATGGTTCATAATGAAGGTGTCATTCTCCACTCCTCACTCTCCCTCCTTCCTCATGTCCAATCTGTTACCAGTTGATACTGCTTTTCCCTTCACAACATCTCTTCTTGTGCTCTCTTCTTTCCCCTGAAAAAATATCTTGTTTGTATATATTTAAGTGCATGTTGTCTCTTCTATGAGACTGAGCTTTTTGAGATCAGGACTCTTTTTTGCCTTTCTTTGTGTCCTTAGCACTTAGGACAGTGTCTGACAAATACTAGGTGCTTAATAAATGCTCATTGACTAACTGACTTCTAGATGTCAGTTTCCTCATCTTTAAAGTGAGAGGGATGGGCTATATTATCTCTAATGTCTTTTGCATCTCTGTATCCAATAATCTACGTGATTTGTTTTGGCTCTCAGAGCACTTCGTTGTAAAGCATGGCTGTCTTTGGAGGGAAGTGTCTGAGGCTGGATTTGAACTCAGGAAGAGGAGTCTTCCTAACTCTAGGCCTGTGCCCATTTGAATGCTTTCCTGTTTATCAAAGCCTTTCCTATAATGTGGTACCTGGGACTGATTTGGTATTCTAGATAAGATCTGAGCGGGGAAGGAATTATCAAATGACGTAATATTTGCAAGGTACTTAGTACCATACCATGCACATAATAGACATTTTATAATGACCTAGCCAACCATTGTGCCTTATACTGATACTCACGTGGCATGAACTTGGAGCCCTTCACTCGCTCATATGAATGATTTGTTGTTTTAGTCATTTTTAAAATCATGTCTGACTCTTCGTGACCCCCCCTTTTGGGGTTTTCTTGGCAAAGATACTGGAGTGGTTGGTCTTTTCCTTCTACAGCTCATTTTCCAGATGAGGAAATAGAGGCAAACAGGGTTAAATGACTTGCCCAGGGTCACACACCTAGTAAGTGTCTGAGGCTGGATTTGAACTCAGGAAGAGGAGTCTTCCTAACTGAAAGGATGGTAGCTGCAGAATATAATAAAAGATGATGTTTGTGGTCCTCTCCAAGCCATGCTGCCTACACTCTGGCTTTTTCCTCCTCCCATTCCCTCCTCCCCTCAGACTACTACTCGTGGGGTGCTGGGCTCTGATTGGTGAGTCTTCACCTTTTCTAGCCTTGACCTGGTTGTATAAGGCCGTGACCATGCCCAAATCATGCCTCAACAATTAGACCTTCCCATTATCCCCTTTAAGTATGATCCTCCCCTACTACAGCAGTTCTCAACCTGTGGGTTATGTTCAATTAGTAACAATGAAAATATATCCTGCATATCAGATATTTATATTATGATTTGTAACAGCAGCAAAATTACAGTTATGAAGTAGCAACAAAAATAGTTTTATGGTTGGGGTCACCACAACATGAGGAACTGTATTAAAGGGTTGCGGCATTAGGAAGGTCGAGAACCACTGCCCTAGTAGAATGTAAGTTCCTTGACAGAGGGGACTATTCCGTTCCTTGTTTTCATGTACTCAGTGCTTAGCACAGGGCCTAGTACAGAGTAAGCACTTAATAAATGCTTTTTTTCATTCATTCATTCATTCATTCATTCATTCATTCATTCATATCTTTTCTTCTTTTATGTTAAATTCTCTGAAGTGTGTGTGTGTGTGTGTGTGTGTGTGTGTGAATGTGCCATCATAAATGAACAAGACTGAAAGAAAAAAAGGTCAGAGATATAATGCTAGAAGAAAAAACTTGTGAAAATAACAATTACCATCAATGACTTGGAGCTCTTCTGTTTTGAAACTACTCCATTGCCAACACTATCACAAACACAGATCAAAAATGGAGCAATACAGGTGAGGCCATTTATTTGAACATATTTAGGATAGCTGTTTCCTCCACGGAATGTTAAATTTTAAATTCAGCAGAACAGCCACTGATGTTTGCCTGGACAAGTCCAAGCACCAGGCTTATCTAGATAAAAAGACCAGGAAAATCCACGTTTGCCTCCAGATGTGGCTAAAATAATACTTAGTTGGAAGGGACCTCCAAGGCCCTCTAGTCCAATCTGTACCTCAACAAGCACCTTCTCTACACATGCTTGACAAGTGTCTATTTAGCTTTGATTTGGAAATTTCCTATTGGACGTTAGGGGGAAATCGTTGCCTCACAGGACAAGCCCATCACACTTTTGGATGATTCTCCTTTTCTGTAAGATTTTCCCGACGTAGGGTCCATGTCTGCTTCCCTATAATTCTCAGCCACTGATACTGCTTCTGCTTTCTGAGGACAAGTAGTAAGTCAAAACCCTCTGCGGTAATCGACTCTCATGTATCTAAGGACCGCTATGCTGTTTCCTTAGCCTTCTCTTCTCTGACCTAGCCAATCATTGTGCCTTATACTGATACTCACGTGGCATGAACTTGGAGCCCTTCACTCACTCATATGAATGATTTGTTGTTTTAGTCATTTTTTAAATCATGTCTGACTCTTCGTGACCCCCCTTTTGGGGTTTTCTTGGCAAAGATACTGGAGTGGTTGGTCTTTTCCTTCTACAGCTCATTTTCCAGATGAGGAAATAGAGGCAAACAGGGTTAAATGACTTGCCCAGGGTCACACACCTAGTAAGTGTCTGAGGCTGGATTTGAACTCAGGAAGAGGAGTCTTCCTAACTCTAGGCCTGTGCCCATTTGAATGTTTTCCTGTTTATCAAAGCCTTTCCTATAATGTGGTACCTGGGACTGATTTGGTATTCTAGATAAGATCTGAGCGGGGAAGGAATTATCAAATGAGGTAATATTTGCAAGGTACTTAGTACCATACCATGCACATAATAGGCATTTTATAAATGCTTGTTCCATTCCACTTCCCCCTCAGAGCAAGACTGCTCCTTCCTTGATCCTGGAAAGGAAACCTCTTTTAATGCAATCAAAGATCACATGAGTTCATTTTGGCAACCACATCACATTCTTGGGTATATACATGTCTGACATCCAGTAAATCATAGAGATCTGTCCCATTTGCAACAAATCTAACAAATCAATTAAAATAAGTTAGAAAAGAAAGGAATCAAATATTCTCCAAGATTTATGCATTTCAAGTCTGGGAAATTTTGTAGAGCAGCTTCACTTGTTACTTCAATTTGAAGTAAATAGAAATGTCATAGTACCTTAGTTGCAGTAAATATACCCATAAAACTATTGGCTCAAACTTTTTCATTCCATGTACCCCAACAAGTATGAATCAGCAACTGTGAAAATATTTGCATTTAATTGAAATTATGTCTTTTTGCAAAAATACTACTATTGACATTGTTTTCAATTACTTGTCACAGCAAAATATCCAGGGAAATCTTTGTTACTTGCTTGGATGAAGTCAGATTATTTTCAGTTTCCTCAGCTAGTTGATATAGTTTATTGTTTTTCCTAGTACAACATGGATATCTATCCGAAATGACTGGATCCATAAATAATAACACATAGAGGTCTGAGTTTTAAGTTCTTAATGTTTCCAGATTTTGTTTCATATATACATACTCCAACATCAGCATTTTCTGCAGTATGTGTGTGCATGTGTCCTCATGAATTTAAAGCTGGCAATTGATATATTATGATTTCAGGGCTGCTAGAAAGACAGCCTTCTTTCATCAGTGGTTTTCCCATTGATCCCAAAGCTTAAAAATTTTACTATTGAAGATTAATTCCTTTGGTTGAAACTTTGTATCATATCATTTTGTTTTTTATTTTTATTTTTTAGCTTAAATAGGCCAAGATCTCCTACTGCATATGAGACCATCACCAGTACTCTTGATCAATATCTTGCCACTGGACTCCATTGACTCTAGAGGAGAGAGCGAGGTTGATGACTTTGCACAGCTCAGCCTCACTTAAATCCAGTTCACTCGCAAGTCAAGATATCACCCTCCTGATGTCCCTGGTCTTCTTTCAGAATGAAGGATGTGCAACAAAGAACACATTAAGTTGAAAATCTCTCGAGAGGAAATATTAACAGATTGAGGTAAATCATGCATTTATTCTTACTAGTTATACTTCTCTGGTTAAGTCACTTAATAAACTGAGCCTAAGTTTCATCATCTTCAAAATGGGATTAACAATAGCACCTACCTCATAAGCTTGTTGTGAGGCTCAAACGAGCTAATGTGTGTAAGGTAATTTACATACCCTAAATCCCTATATAAATGTGAGCTGTTATAATTATTAATTAATTAGTGTGGAAAAAGTTAATTAAATCTTTTCTGAGGGTAAGTTTTGATTGAGGATGGGGTAGAGTATTCAGTACATGGGTCCTGGGCACCTAGTAAAAAGAAGTACTGTGCCACTGAGAGCATAAATGGTAGACTGTGAACCCAACAGACTAATTGCTTGTGTAACGATTTTGCCATAGGCTGGTCCTAGTTAGACTTATGAACTCAACCGTAGGAAGAGTTTTTAAAGTTCTTTTATTTAGGAAAAAATAATGTGCTTTGGAATCTGGTTAATTAAACTACTTAGGCATTTTATTATATTATTTAAGAAAATTCAAGTGAAATTCAGTTTCTTTCCCTGTGGATGGGGAGACTGAATGAAGAAATTTGTGTCGTTTTTTTCTCCTTAAGGTAGTTTACTGGAATGTTGTCAAATTAGCCAAGGAGAGATTCCTCAAGGTTCATAAGACAGGCGCTGGAGTTTCAGTTGGGGAGGATCTCAGAATTAATGGTTAAAATCTTCATTTCCAAATGTTCCATTTCTTCTATTAACCTAAGGAAATGTCAATTATCTGTTATGCTTTATGCCTTCCTATCTTGTCATGGGAATGGGGCTTCCCCCCCCATGATATTTTAATATCCTTGAATTGATGAAAGGTGTTATCCAAACCAATTATTGATTGAACAATTATTGATTTGAGTATAGCTAGGCAGAGTGGTGGATAGAGTGATAAACCTGGAGTCACAAAGACCTGGGTTCAAATCTCTTCTCTTATATTTATTAGTCACAGGAACATGTGCCAAATAATTTTACTTTTATGGGCCCCGATTTTCTTATTTTCAAAAATGGCCTTTACTGTCAGCTGTAATTTTCTTCATGTTTTAAGGCTCTTGCCCAATGGCATCAGCAAGCAATTCTTTGATATGTAATTCTGTATACCTAAAAAAATTTACTCCGCTCCACCAGGGTGAACATTAAAATGAAAAATCTGTACCCATGAAGTTTTAGAGACAAATTACATTAATATAAATAATCCAGATATCATTTGGTTTCATTTTGGGTCCCAATTCTAAACAACTTACACATTTCAAGTCAGAATTACATGAAAAACATCGATAGCTAAATAAACAGAGTGAGTTCATGATTAATGTTTTTGAAATAGTAAACACTTCACATTTGTAACATTCCTTTAGCAGACTGGTCTGGTAAACCTTGTTTTCATTCCTGCTTGGCAATCTGTGTTTTATTTATTTGTTCACTCTCTTTATGGTAGAATGCCTCTATTTTAATTTACCTTTGGTCTTAATTTACTCTTGGGGGCAAAGTGAAAATATCTACAATGAATTTAAGATCTAAAACAATCAGAAAACAAGACTTTGTAATAATCAACTTTTGAAAACTTAATTGCCCCTTTTAAAGCAGGATGTGTTGTGCATTTAATAAAAAGATACTGTTAGCATTTTCTTTGTACTTTTAAAGACTCATAGTATTGAATTCTATGTTTATAACTTGGAAATTTAACAGAAAAAAACAGGTAGAATAAGGAGAGCTAGTTTCTCTTGGGTTATAATCTTCAGTGTTAAGGGAAAAATAGTTAAAGAATTTAAACACCCCATAAAATTAAAAATGGTAGATACAATTCAGCTTTAGCTTCCAGGCAGCTCAGTGGCTTAATGGATGGGGTGATAGACTTGAAATCAGGAAGATCCGAGTTTAGTTTTTGCTTTAGATACCAACTAGCTGTGTGGCCCTTAATCTCACTGTACCTCAGTTTCCTTGTTTTTAAAGTCAAGGGGAGAGGGAAGTGAGGAAATTCTCTTCCAACTCTAAATAGATCATCCTACGATCCACTTGAAAATAAAACACACAAAAAGGTGAATGGAAGGTCCCAGCTGACAAGAACCGTTTCTTTTTCTGTTGCTGTTTTTGATTTTGTGTTGTTAGGGTGTCACCACTTTGTAGTGGATAGAGAGCTGGCCTAAGAGTTAGCGAGACCTGTGTTTGAGTTCTGTCACTGATACAAACTAGTTCTGTGATTTTTCTGAGAAGTCACTTAACCTCTCAGTGCCCCAGGCAATGCTCTAAATCCGAAAGTTGCTGAACAGATACTGATCTACTTGGATAGAAGGAATTTTCCTCTCAGGGAGTTTCCTACACAAAGTCTTGAGAAAAATTCTCAAGGTCTTGTACATAGTGTGCTCAACTGCATAGAATTTAAATTGAAAAGTGGCATATTTCTCTGGTTTGCAAAGGGGCCTGTTACTCAGTTTAAAACTTCTAACCTGTTGTTTTTGAGGTTATAAATCAGGAATCTTCTATTTGCCTGGAATGAGTGAAAGCACTTGAAAATGTAGACTAAGTAGGTGAGGTCTACAAGGCCTGGGATATCATTAATGCCAGTTTTAATTTGGTTTAATTTTAAGCCATGCCAACACGGAGAAGAACAAATAGAGACATTTGACATAAATGTCACGTCTAAACTATTGAAGTAGTTTACTGGTTTGTCTCCTTCCATCAGTTTCTCCGAACTCCAGTCCTTTTTCTACTCATCTATCCTATTGATTTTTCTAAAGCTCAGGTCCATTACCTCATTGAATAAACTCTAACGGCTCCTTAATACCGCCAGGGTCAAGTATATGTGGTAATATCCCTCATGTTGGAGGGGCTGTCCCCTTACAGGTTGCATGGAAGTGCCATTGTGTGGTTTGAAGGTAGGTAGAATAGATATCTCTAGCTTTTCTCTCCCCACTTTTTCCTAAGCAAGATTTTAATTTCTTCAAGTAGGGGCAACGGGACGTTGGAGCTGGAAGCCACTCAGCTCTTCTCAAAGAGAAGGGGTACTTGGCTAGAATGACATCTAGCTACTCTCTTAAATATTGTTCATTTGGGGGATATGATTTTGGAGTTCAATCTAACTTCTGATCACTTTGATTAGTGTTATTTTGGGAGGAAGGCAGGACCACAAGTTCTATATCTAAGGCTTGACCCTTAACCACCAAAAACCAGTTCCACAATGAATACACATAGCACTTAGCCAAGAAAATCAATTTTTCCAAATTGGCTCTAACACAGACATCAGAGAAAGCATACATAAGAGAATATATACCAGACAATACAGTACAAAGGAGTTCTTCCAATGGGAATGAGAAAACTCAGCTAAATCAAGAGAGAGAATCCTAGAGCTCACTCATGGGAAAATTTCCTTGACTCTCTAGTATAGCAAACTGGGGATGGGGACATGATGGAGATTGCCAGCTCCTCTTTCCAACGTCTTTTCCTTCATCCAACTAACGTTGAATTGGTCTTTTCCATCCTCTCTCGAAGCTGGAGACCCAAAGTGCTCAGAGTAACTCAAAAGTTTGAAGAGAACTTGAAGTCTGAAGCACTGCCTTCTCTCCAACCCTGCCCTGCCTCCCATGGAGGTACGGGCATTAATTTACACCAATGAGGAGAGAATCCTATACCAAAGAGCTTTGGGACTGGGGTTACATATAAAAGCATCTGTTTGTCATTTAAAGTCCTTTACAACCTGGCCTTTTCCTAGTTTTCCTTTTTTTTTTTTTTAAACACATTACTCTCCATTAAGTACTTTGTGTTCCAGTGAAACTGTACTCCTTGCTTTTTCTCACACAAATACTCCTTCCCCTGGCTCTAGTCATTTTCACTATACACCATGCCCTGAATTTTTTCTTTTCATCTAACTCTCTTGCCTTCTATGGCTTTTTTCAAATCCTAGCTAAAACCCACTTTTACTAAGATGTCTTTTTGGACCCCTGTCCCCTGTTCCTTTAATACTAATCCCTTAATCTCTGTTGATTATCTCCAAATTATCCCATACACATCTTGCTGATACACAGTTTGTGTGTTTTCTCCTCCATCAGACTTTGAGTTCCTTGATAACAGGGGCTGAGTTTTTTTTTTTTTGCCTTTATTTGTATGCCTGGCACACAGTAGGCACTTAAGAAATGCTTGTTGACTTGACTCATTGATCTTGACTATTCTACATTCTGATGTAACCTTCACTACTAACATCCTATCTAGTATTTGATGTAACTTTTAGCAGATCATTTATCTCAGCAAAAGCCCCAGGATTAAGATAGAATACTCTCTTTTATCCAGTGGAGGAATCATTAGTAGGAAGGTCTTCCACATCTGGAAAATGGATATGCATGTGTACACATGCCCACAAAATGAATTTACAAATGTGAGAGGAATAGACAAGAGATGGAGAATGGCACATGTGAGGACATGTTGGAGGACATATAGGGAGATGCTGACTGTAACCTAGGGGCTCCTAGGGCCTAAGTTAAAGTTGGAAGGAGCACATTCTAGGTCTAGCAACCTTGAGAATACCAAAGCACTATTTAGTATTCAACCTAGATAGGATTGCATAGTGTAGTCTTGGGCCAAGTCTGGCTGCAGAAGGATAACTTAGAAAAATTTAAGGCAAACCTCCTTCCTTACACATGTAGGGTTAATTGCTAAGATTTCTGTAAACTTGTAAATTTCCCTTCTGTTATTTTGCCTATGTGTTTGTATTTTTTTTAAAGTGTATAGTAATACAAACCTAAGAGAACAAAATCAACCCCTCCTCCCAGCAAGCACAAACTTTAATGCCCTGATATTTTCAGGAAGCTGGGCAAGAAACAGGAAATGCCTCTGTTTTTCTACACCTTAACTTATTGTCCTTGTCCTTTGGTGTTCTTGAAGTAAATGTAGCCAGTTAGGATTCTGCCTTTGTGGTAAAGTTGATTTTTTAAAATACCTTCCAAAGAAGAACAGAATTTGGGCATTCTCTTCTCCAACAGTCAGGTGGTCCTGAACACATAAGGATTTTGTTATTCAGTTGTTTTTCAGTGTTGTCTGATTTTTTGTGACTGCATTTTGGGTTTTCTTGGCAAAAATACTGGAGTGGTTTGCCATTTCCTTCTCCACCTCATTTTCCACATGAGGAAAGTGAAGCAAACAGGGTCAAGTGACTTACCCTGTGTCACACAGCTAGTAAGTGTCTGAGGCTAGATTTGAACTCAGGAAGATGATTGTTCCTGACTCTAGGCTTAGCACTCTATCCATCCATTGCATCACCTAGTTACTCTCATAAAGACTAGACTAATATTATATCCTTTCTTGAACTTGCTCCTCTCCCCAAAAAAGTTCACAACCCCAGACTAGCTTCTCTGTTTCTTCTCCTCCTTCTCCTCCTCCTTCTCCTCCTCCTCCTCCTTCTTCTTCTACTCCTTCTTCTTCTTCTTCCTCTTCTTCTTCTTCTTCTTCTTCTTCTTCTTCTTCTTCTCCTTCTTTTCCTCCTCCTCCTCCTCCTCCTTCCTTCCTCTTCTTCTTCTTCTTTCTTCTTCTTTGCCTTCTTTTACTTCTTCTCCTTTGCCTTTAGTGGACTTCTCCTGGCTCTCCTCTCCTGGGGAGAACTGAGATAAGAGAAATGCACTGGTATGAATAAAGAACTTAGACATTCCCCTGATCTTAACCTCTTTCATTTACTTCCTAGAATTCAAGCGGATAAATCATGGTTATGTGTCCCTTTTAAGGGACTAATTTCCTAGAATTCAAGTTTATAATAGAAAAAAAAATCTTGACTTTACATTAAATGGTTCACCTCAACAAGACTTTAATCAGCATCTCCTGTGTGCAAGGCACTGTAAACAGAAAGGAAAACAAACCAGTTCTTGCCATCCAATAGCTTATATTCATTCTGCATATTTCCTCCTCATTATTAAAAAAATCATGATTCATTAAAAATTCTAATATTTTATTAGTAAATACTTATGAATAATAGTAACATATTTTTTTTTCTTTTCAAGATTTCAAAATAACTGGTTATTTGAATTCAGCCTTCCTTAGAACTGCTCTTGGATTAACTATGCAGCTTTTCATAGGCTCAGCATCATGCCTACTGCTAAATCAAGAACACAATTGCTTTTGTACAGTAGTTCCTAAGACAGGAAGATAATAGACAGTGGGCAAATTCATAACCCTTTCTCTTCTCTCCATCTCTCTCCTTGTCCTCCCGCCTCCCCGCCACGCCAGGCCTGACATTCCCCAACAAGTCCTATTGTTTTGCAGTAATTATATTGTCAGTTATTTTTTCCTTAGGGCTTAGATCAGGGGAGATCTCTTAAGATCTAGTCATCTCTAATGAATATTTTCAGTGTGGACAAAGGGTAAGGGTTAAGGAGTTGAGTCCTTTGTTAAGAAAGAAAGGATAATCGTGTATCATATTCTTTTTCTCTTTCTTTAAAAAAAAATCATCATCAGAGCCCTACTTTTCCTCCTTTAGTCTCTTGCTAAATGAGCTTTAGTTATCTCATGCACTAATGACCTTGCAGAGTTTGAAATTCAACTGGGACGGTATAGTTCACAGAGGGCGGGTAATTTGCTGCATCCTTCCCCCTGGGATGCATTAAGGTTGATCATATCATCCATTATGTACTTCGCTTTATGTTTTTATCACATATTCTAAACAAAGTATCATCTGGGCAACAAGATACATTTTCTAGTATTTTGGTAACTAATGACTTTCAGATGCTTTTGGAAAAAAAAATTGGAATGCCCCACACATCAGTTTGAGTTTACCGTGCCATCTGTACTATCGGCATAGACAATTTAAATTTAAAGCCATAATAGAATTGCAATAATGCTTAATCTATGCTGTGAGATACTAAGCAGTATGGGCAAAACACCTTGTGCCTAGTCAGATCTCATTTAATAAATGATACTATCTGCATTGCCCTCCTTTCTCCCTCCCATGGGGACAGAGGTACTTTCTTTCATACAAGGACGACACAGCACGAGAAGGCCTTCCTTGACACCACTGCTTCTCTTCTCCATTCTATGCCTGGGAGGGCTTGGTCTTCTACACTGGTCTGTGGGGCCTTAAATTGAATTTACAGAAATCAAACTCGAGTTCTTTCTACTGCTTGATGTCCTCCCAGGTGAGCTCCTGGGCTTCATGCTAATACTTCTAAAGCAAGCAAACTTTAAGCTAATTATGTGCTGGTATATTCTCCCTTGCTGAATTTTGGCAGGTTGCTTCTGTAAATTATGAAAAATAAATGTGAAATATGCAGATGTCTTTTGTTTGAAGCAGCTGTTTGGTCCGTCTTGCCAGAATCTAATCAGCTGTTTCCCTTGGGGTTTTCAGCCCTCTCTGCCCACCCTCCCCCCAACAATAGTGTCCAAGAGCTGCTTGAAAACATAAAGGGATGGTAATGGCTCATCACAGGCATGTGAGTAAACTTCTTTCAAACTACTTGAGTTAGAGGTCTTTGTTAAGGAGAACAAAGATGGAAAGAAAATTCAGACTGAATAGTGATTCTGGAATAGACAATCAGGGAGATGGGGGTTTACTCTTATTAGGGTTAGAAGGAAGAGGAGGAAAAGAGTAAGACATCATTCAGTGCCCACAATATACCAGGCACTGTTTTAAGGGGTAGGGATACAAAAGAAAGCAAAAAAAACCCAAAAAACCCAGACCAAAACAAAACCCATCCCGGCTTTCAAGGAGCTCATAGTCTAATGGGAAGACAATATGCAAAGACATATATACAAGCATGATATATGCAGAATAAATTGGGGATAATTATAGGGAGAAGACATTAGCATTGAGGGAGATGAGACTTGTCTTCTCATAGAAGATAAGATTTTAGCTGGGATTTAAATGATAGGTTGTTTCCCTGTTGCCTGATACAGCTTTCTTTTCAATTCAGACATCAGTAGTGTGATGAGCTTCAATGGCTATTATGATGGTTAAAATGATCACACTGGTCATGCTATGGTCCAATCGCCTCCCACAAAGAGACTCAGCTAGGATCAAAGTAGAGGTTTTGCATTTGTCTAATTGAGTCAATCAAAGTAAGATTACAGTTAGGAGAATTCAGGCACAAAAGATATGTTTCCATATGGCAAAGAAGAGGGAAAAAAATGTTCAGGTCTAAGTGAACAGTTTTACTGGGGGGCTCTTTGATGCCTGGAAATGATTTATTAAATGGTTCCAAAGCTTAGTCTCAAAGTGAATTATGTACTTGGTAAAGCATACTTAAGATAAATAAATTCATCATGTATCAATCAGTAAGGTTTTGTTAAATCTCTACTACTCTCTATCTAATACTATGCTAGTTTAAATACCCTCCCCGCTTCCCCCACACACAATACACGTATAGGTGGGTGGGGCAGTTCCATGAAGGATAACCCTGTGACATTGACTACTATACATGTAGAGGGAGATATAACCTCAGATCTGTTGATAGAAATCTGAGTCTGAGACACTGGGTAATTGTGGAGAGCTTTTGACGGAGAAAGAGAAATAGCCTTTGAGAGAAAAAGGGTGAGAAAGGCAAAGAGTGAACTTTTACATGGCTAATGAGAGTCTTTGGAGCATCATACATGGAAAAGCCATCCCTCAACATGGCCTTTGATTCCCAGCACTTACACTCCCAAAGACTGCCAAGAACTGAATTAATTCCCTGGTGAGAGATGGTGAAATGATTTTCTCCTTGGTCAAGCTGAGATTTTTTTGTCTTGGTCCCAAGTCAATGAGTCCATTTATGCTTGAATATGCTATTCTTGAATCTACTAGAGAGATATAATTCTAGATCAATACTTCTTTTGGATATTGGAAAGTGAAGGGATCCCCCAATTTGGATTTAGCTTTCTATTTCCTCCTTCCCCATTAGCAAATCAACCAAGATCCTTCTTTTAAACTCTACAGTGGTAGAAATGACAGTGCCCTCAGAGATGGGATAGTCCATCATATCTGTAAGTATATCTCAATCATCTCTATTTCCTTCTTTTGTTCTTTATTTCTTTCATTCTTCATTTCTCTGTCTCTCTCTCTTTCTCTCTCTCTCTCTAACACCCCCCCCATCTATCTATCTATTCTTCCCTTATATGAGGGCTGTCCAACATCTATGTTAACCACAGTTTAAATTATTTCAAGAGCTAATCTATGTTAGTTAATGGGAAAAAAAAAGACAAAAATAAAACAGTACTTGTTCTCAAGCAGTTTACATTCTATTGGGGGACACATCATGTATTGTACATATATCCTTATGATAAGAGAGATGGAGAAAGATTGGGGTGGGGTGAAGTACTAGAAGGAGGAGGAATCTGGAAAGACCTCATGTAGAAGGCAGTACTCTAAACTACTTAAAACTAGATACAGTCATAGGTGAGGAAGGCAGCCTGTGCAAAGGCAAAGAATTGGGAGATGAGAAGTTGGAGATAAGAAAGAACAAGAGAGCCATTTTGGCTATCCAAAGAATGAATAAAGGCAATAATTTATTAGGTTAGAGAGGTAGCTTAGAGGGAATTTGGGCTTCTTTATCTGATAATTAAAGATAGCCATTGGAATTTATTACTCAAGTCATACCTGTACTTCAGGAAAATCACTTTGGTAACTGTGGAAGATACATTCAATTTCAGCCTCAAGTGACTCCACAAAGTTCACTATTTTTTCCTACTTTTGAAATTTTGCACCTATTTTTTTAGATGAGAACTATATTTCTGCTGAATTAATTTCTCCTACGAACATGCCCTCCTTTCCTTTTAGGGCTTATCTTTTGTCATTGTTCAGCTTATGTATAAGCAGAATACAAAGCTAGATAAAGTGGACAACTTTCTTTACTAATCAGGTTGAAATTCCAAAAGGACCATAGATCACAACTGAATCCTTAAGTTCAGTTTTTGGCTACCTGGACAGTTTTAATTGCAATTTAGTTTGGCCCATCTGGGAATTCTATAATAGTGTTAATAACAAGAATGACAATAATAACAACAATAATAAAAGCATGTGATAATTCTTAGTGAATTCATGTCTAGGATTAAAGAGCATATATTTTAAGACCTAACCAAGGCATTTATCTAGCCTAACTGCCTCATCAAAGAATATTATTTAAAAAAAATAAGCCTCATAAAGATGTATGAATATATAGACCTCTGATTATTCAAAAATTGTACAAATCAAAATAAATTTGCCTGAGCAATTTAAAATAATTAACCTTTGACAAACCTCCTTCTCTGGTAATGGAATAGTAACTATATGAATAAAAGATAAGTCGTGACATTCAATGAATTACAATATTCATCCCATAAATTACTTGATATAATAGCATCATAGTCTACATTTTTATAACATGAAAATGTCCTAAAGACTGTGGAGTCCATTCATTTTCACTACAAGGTTAGCAAGATATCTGTATGTGACCCATAGATCTTTGGCTCCTCAATGAAATTCAGCATGGCAAAATAGATAGGATGTTGAATCTGAAGTCAGAATGACCTAGGTTTTAATTCTATACCCACCACTGAACAGCTATATGATCATAAGCCACTTAACCTCTATATAGTAGTGTTAATAATACATGTGCTATCTACCTCACAGATTTGAGGCTCAAAAGAATGATTTACTCAAAGCCCTTTGCAAATCTTAAAAGTATAAAAGAAGTTCTAATTATTACTATTATAAGTCATTTGCAAGAGTAAAGTGGAAAAAATATTCATCCCCTAAGTCATTCACAAATTTCTTGATAAAATAGCATGTGAATCAATATTTTTATTGCATTAAAATGTCCCCAGTGCTACATGAATCCCATTTATTTTCAGTATGGCATATACTTGCAAAGACATCAGTAGATAGAGCATTAAGTAAGCCCTGCTTGGTGGAGAAAGATGGAGGGTAGATGATGCATTGAGTGGCAGAGCTTTAAGGAACAAGGACATCAAAGACCTGTTGTACTCTAATAAATGCCAATTTTAGGCACAGAATTTTAGAAAAGACATGGGCAAGATAAAGAGCATCCAGAGCAATGGTTCTCAACCTGTGGATTGTGACCCCTTTGGGGGTCGAACGATCTTTTCACAGGAGTCACCTAAGATCATTGGAAAACACATATTTCCCATGGTCTTAGGAACCGAAACACGGCTCCCCTATCCGTTTCCAGGCAGGTCCGCCCACATGCAGATACACTCACATACGAGTATTAAAGGGTCGCGGCATTAGGAAGGTTGAGAACCACTGATCTAGAGGAAAGCAACTAGGTTGGTGAAGGACCTCAAGTTCACACCATATGAAGAGTGAAGGAAAGAGGGGTGGTTAATAACTGTTCTCAAATATTTGAAGGATTATCACCTGTAAAAGGGATAAAACTTATTCTCTTTGACTAAAGAAGGAAGAACCAGAAATAGTATGCAGAAGTTAGAAAGAGGCCAATTTAGACTTAATGAAGGGAAGAAATTTCCCAATAATTAGAACTTTCTAAAAGTAGGACGGGCTGCCTTAGAAAGTAGTGGTTTCCTCTTCTCTGGACATCATCAAGACAAGACCAGATGGCCACTTGGTTGGTATTTCATAGTGAACATCCTTTTTCAAATATCATTTGAACTAGATGGTCTCTGAGGTCTCTTCCAACTCTGAAAAAATTCTTATAATCATAATGGTATGTCAGAGAGAAGAGAGGATAGGTGGTGCTTATGTGTTTGCATAAAATATGTAGCTACTATTGGGTAGCTAGGTGGCACAGTGGGTAAGGTGCAGGGATAGGAGTCAGAAAGACTCATCTTCCTGAGTTCGAATCTGGCCTCAGACACTTATTAGCTGTGTGACCCTGGGCAAGTCACTTAACCCTGTTTGCCTCAGTTTCCTCATCTGCAAAATGAGCTGGAGAAGGAAATGGCAAACCACTCCAGTATCTCTGTCAAGAAAACCCCAAATGGGGTCATGGAAAGTCAGGTCAGACATGATTGAAAAATGACTGAACAACAGCTAGAGTTACCTTTGCCTTCTTTAGATCTGCTCCAGTGAAATTTTTATTATTTTCTCCAAAACATACTGATAAGTAGACAATAACACCTAATATTTATATAAGGCTTACTATATTCCAGGCACTCAACTAAGAGCTTTCCAAATATTTTCCATTTGATCCTCACAACAACCTTGGAAGTAGGCGCTATTTATTATCCACATTATATAGATGAGGAAACAGGCAAGGAGAAGGTAAAGTAACTTTGCCCAGGGTCACTTTGCTAGTGAGTGTTTGAGCCTAGATTTGAATTTATCTTCCTTATTCCAGGATTGCACTCTACCTACTGCACCACCTAACTGTGGAAGAGATTGTGGGAGTGGTTGAACTAGTTCTTTCTAGCTCAGGTAAACTAGGATAATGGGATTGGAAGTATTAGAATACTGGCTTCCAGATTAGCATGTACACCGCCCACCCTTCCCACCTGAGTCTTTCATATGCTTTGCATATCACAATAGAATTTTTGTAAATGTAAACCACCATTATGAAAAGACTTCACAATCACAGGTGAATGCAATCTTACCCTGGGACAAATTATGCCTCATGAGTAGTAGAGTGATATAGATCACACCTCCCTCACCAAACTCAACCTGTTTAGTCCCTTTCAGCTCTGGATTTATGATCTTGAGCATTATTATTACCTCTCACTGCTAGGCTTATGTCAGAAGCTAGCTGGCCTGTTTATTTTGAGACTTATGTGGTAGAAGACCTCAGGTAGCAATCTGCATTCTCCCTCTCCTGACTCTTTTCCCTTGGATGCCAAGAGTCTGCTAGGAATTCACCAGACCGCTAAGGCTTAGTTGGCATATTCTTTTGCACTGAATCAAAAAAGCATGTGTATGAATTCCACCCTAGAGTTTGGGCTTCAACCCAAAGCTGACATTGCAGTACTAGCTTCCCCAAATGTGTATGCTGATCTATTTGATGATCAGTCTTTTGGATAAGGTGTTTACATGAACCTAAATGCCTTCTGTTGGAATCTGACTATTCTCCAGAAGCCAGTTAAAGACACTGATTGAAGAAACTTTTGGAAAATGAGACAGGATACTCTCTACCATGACTACTTCACTGCCAATCTTCAGTCTCATTATTTAGAATTCTGAGGGAATATTACAGAGTCCAGTTTTGCATTTAATTTGTGGCTTCTCCCTCTCATGTAGGAACATAGGTCACTCTCTTACCTTGGCTCTCTGGGTCAATTAGGATGCTGTTTCTAAACCAATGAATTGTGGCCCTTTGGTTGGTCTGTTATGAAAGCTTAATGGAAGGAATAATTATTATAATTATTCTTATATTCTTATATTATTTCTAATAATTAGATCTTTCAAAGAGTAGAATTGTCTATCTTGAAAAATAGTGGGTTTCCCCTCACTGGAGATCATTAAGAAAAGAGTAGATGACCATTTGTTGGGTATGTTATGATAAACATTATTTTTCAAATATGGCTTAGATCAAATGGGCACTAAGGTGGGAGTTAGAATTGTTGATCAGTATGTGGCTGACCTTCTATAAAAGATTGATTTATACTAGAGGCCTCAACTCCACTTTTGATTCCCTTTCAATCTGACTTCTCATACCATCACTTGACTGAACCTTCTGTCTTTAGGGTTACAAGTAATCCTTTGCCTAGTAAATCTAGTGGCCATGTCTCAGTCTTCATCTTCCTTGACCTCTCTGTAGATTTTAATACATTTGACCACTCTAATCCCTTGGTCACTGTCCTCCCTTGACTTCTCTACCACTGAGAATATCTTTGTTCTCATTTTCTTGGTTGTTATCTATCTCTTGACTTTTTAGGAAAATAGTCTCTAACCTGAGTGCTCTTAAGGTTTCCCTTATATTCTTTACCCTCTCAGAGGCTGCTTTAAGAGTCTTCCCTCTTCAATTCACCTTCCAAGAAACTACCAATTTTGGATTTCTCAAGGCATAAGTTTGACCATGTAACACCCCTGCTCAAAAACTTCAGTGACTTCTCATTGTCTATAGAAGGGCTTCTTAAACTTTTCCCACTCTAGACCTCTTTTGGGCAGCATTCATTGGTGTTGCATGGCCTGAGGGCTTGCACAGTGCAAGTGCACGTGCTGTGTGTTCAGAACCAAGGCTGCAGTGAAGTCCCATGATGCAACACAGGCAAATGCTGCCAGAAACACCTCATATTCATTACGTGTTTGATTTTTAATTAATTTTTGGTTCTTGTACTTTCAGAAATCTTTTACTGTTGCCAAGTTTTTCACAATCCCATATGGGGTTGCAACCCACAGTTTAAGAAGTGCTGGTGTATAGGACAAAATAAAAATTCCCTAGCATGGCACTTAATGCATTCTATAATTAGAATCTTATCTACTTTTCCATACTTATTTCATACTACTTCCATTCATACGGTCTTCATTGCATCCAAAAAAGACTACTAGGTTTTCCCAGACCTGCATTTCATGACTCAATGTATTTGCGTAAACTTTCTCCTATTCCTGGAATGTACACCTTTCTCATCTCTGCCACCTCTCTGATCTTTGTCTTTTTTTCAGATTCAATTCAGGTGCCTTCTCCTCTGTGAAGCCTTCCTTGATCCATTTGGAATTTTTCCTATATTTTACTTACATATTTGTATGTTGTACTTCCCTACCTGCTGAGTGTAATGAAAGGTACTTCAAGGAAGGTACTGTTTTTAACAACTCCTAGAACAATACCTTGTATATAACAAGCACCTCGTAAATGTTTATTTAATTGAATTTGTTTAGTTTTTATTTTTCTGGAGTCTGAAATTCACTAGTAGGTTATGGTATATGTGTCAGGAGAGTAATGATTATCATGATAATACGGAAATAATCAGAGAAAGGAGAAGAGAATTAGCAACTAGCCTGCTTACTATTTCCTGTGAAGAGTTGAGGGAGAAGAATGGAAGGGAAGACCACGTCATTACAGCCTTCTTTGGTCCTTGGTTCCCACCATGGGCCACTTCCTAGAAGAAGCTTTTTCCTCATCATCCATGTTATTAGTGGTTTCTCCTTCCTCAAATTAACATGTCTGTCTGCCTGTCTCTCTCTGCCTATGTCTCTCTCTGTCTCTGTCTCTCTCTCTCTGTTTCTCTGTCTTTCCATCTCTCTCTCTCTCTCTCTCTGTCTCTCTCTCCACACACAAACACACACACATATGCATACACATATCTTCACCATATCGCAACATATTGTAGGAGTAGTGTACTCCTACTACTCCTAGAATGTAAGCTCCTTGAGAGCAGGAATTATTTTTGTTTTGTCTTTGCATCCCTAGAATTTAGCCCAGAGCCTTGCACATTGTAGGTGCTTAATAAATACCTGTTGGATTGGATTGAACTGGATTGGAAAAAATGAAGGAAAGGAAAGACTATTACTTTCTGTTGAACATTTTCCTTTTTGACAGTGTTGTTATAATAATATTCATAACATACGTTCAACCTCAACTCTATGCTATTCAACACCTTTATCAATAACTGGGTGAAGGTATAGTTAACATGCTTATAAAATTTTCAGATCATACACAGCTGAGAGGGAAAGCTTACATGGTGTATTACAGTAAGATCCTAACAGATCTTAATAGGCTTGAATAATGTTCTGAATCTCCAAAGAGGAATCTTAATAAGATAAATATATATTTGAGATAAAAAATAAATGGTATATTCACAGGATAGGGAAGGGGAGGCTAAACAGTAGTTCACAGGGCAAAAAAAAAAAATCTCGGTTTCAGTCCAATTGTGACACGTCATCTAAAAAGATGAATGTGATCTCAAGATCCATTAAGAGAAACAGGTGACTTACTGCTGGCCACTCTGGCCTGCTTCAGGAATATAATGTTCTGTTCTGAGCTCCACATTATTGGAAGGGCATTGACAACTTTAAGTGTGTTCAGAGGAGGATGATCAAGATAGTGATGGGACTGGAGACATTCAATAAAAAAGTAGGTGAAAGGAATTCAACTTGATTTTCCTGGAGAAGACAAAGACTTTGGGGCTTTACAAGTATCTTTAATTATATGAAGTGCTAACAGGTGGAAAAAGGATTAGCCTTGTTGTGTTTGTCTCCAGAGGGCAGAACTAGGAGCAGTGGGTGAAAGTTGTCAAGAGGCAGATTTAGGTTCAATAAAAAAAGAAAGCTTCCTAATGATCAGAGCTGTTGGACAGTAGAATGGGTGGCCTCAGGAGATAGTGGGTTCTTTATTATTGAAGGTCCTTTAGTGTAAGCAAGAAGGACAGTTATTAGGCAGACTTATAAAGGATGAATTCCTGTTTAGGAATGAATTAGATCTTCTGAGCTCTCTTCTTCCCCTGAGATTCTCTGTGTGAGACCTAGCTTATTATTATCATTATTTTAAAATTGCATCTCTTTGAATGCAAGTGAAGTGAATCTTATGTTGGAATGGAAGGAAAGTTGAAGTTGGAGTGGTGGTGAACTAAAGAGAACTATTTGGAGAGCAAAAGGCATTGATGTTTATCCATTTGCAACTGCTCTAGTATTGTTATGACTAGTCAGAATAATCTTCTGGCAGATGTTGGATGGTTTGATATGAGGGCAATGAGCTTGGAATCTCAACCTAATCAATTTCATTACATATCGGAGAGGTATTGCCATTACAGTGTTCCTATGGGCTTGGAACCTTGTTATGCTGTTTGATCCAAAGCAGAATTCAGTGTAATGTGGTTCTCTCTTCAATTCCATTCCAGGAGAGATAACCAGTAGAATACTGAAAAGATCCTGCTACGAAGTGGTTTTAACTAGAAGACAGATCACCAGGACAGCATTAAAGCAATGTTCCTAGGGTTGCTCTAGCTAGTATATCAACTACACCTTGACAGCAAAGCACTAAATAGGGGCAACCCTCCCGGAATACTCTGTGCGTGAGTGTGCAAGAGCACACACACACACACACACACACACACACACACACACACACACACCCTTTACCTGATATTTCCAATTTTCAATCCATTTGAAAAAAAAAAACAACAAGAGTCCTTGGACTGAACTACTAAATGGGTAATTTTTCCTTCTGTACCGCTAATTATAGCTAACATTTTGTATATCACTTAGTATATGTAAGCGTGTCATAATTATCTCATTTAATCTTCATGACAACCCTGGGAGACAGCTGTTGTCATCATCCCCATTTTGTAGATGAGGAAAAAAAGAAATCCCAGGGTCACACAACCAGTAAGTGCTGAGGCTGGATTTGAACTCAGGTCTTCCTGACTCCAGGCTCAGTGCTCTATCCACCATGCTACCTAGCTGCCCCCAGAAAAGAGTGTTCATATAGTGTTTGAAGGTTTGCAAAGTGTTTTAATACATTATTTCACTTGATCTTCACAATAGCCCTACGAGGTAGTACTATTATTATCTCCTTTTTATGGGCAAGTAAACTGAGGCTGGTAAATATTAAGTGATTTACCTGGAAATAGGATTTGAACTCAAGTCTCCCTTGCTTCAAGTCTGACATATTTCTCTGACACTTGTAGCTGCCCAGTTATGGGGTAAACCTAGTCTAGCTGGGCAGTCATCCTGAATGGTTTCTATGAAACTTGGGACGATCTATTCTAGCTACCTAAACCATTCAAATTCACCCGATGTGAATCTGTGTCCGAAGAAGCAGTCTGTCTCCACAGCCGTCTTCTTCCATCCCGTGACTGAGTTATAATGAATATTTTGCATATGGGGCTTTATTCTACTGAAACAAGTTTAAATTCATAAGGCGCTAATAGAGCTTCTATTCCTTCGTCAGGTAGAAACAACTGAGCTTAGCACAAGGTTAGCAAGACTAATTAGTTTAAATCAGAAGCTGCCAGATGGTTACTACTTCCTCCCTACTCGGAACAGCTGAAACTCCTACCAGCTGAAGCCTAGTGAAGTCCCTCCCCTGTCTCCCTCTACTTGCTCCCTGCTCTGAAGTAGCTTCCCCATCAAGGTACCTTGTGTTCTTTGGTCTGAGGTCTTTTATCCTACTTATCTTGTTTTTTTAAAAAAATGACTTGAGAATGTCTTTCATGCTTCTTGCCCCAGTCACTGTATTATAGCTCTATTTGTCGGGTTTTCTAGTTATCCCTTTGCCCCCAGCAGTGGCTAACAAAAAGGAAACCTGATGACTTATATCATTCCTCTCCTGGAATCTTTTACCTTTGGCTCCTCTCCCTCATTGTTTTTTGTCCTGGTATTTATCCTTATTCTTGACATTGAACTCACAGTGGGACTTTGTCTCTCTGGGTTCTCACTTCTCACATCCGTAAAGGGAGCAGATTGGACTTAACGATTTCTGAGATCCCTTCCAGCCCTAAAACACCGTCATTTTGTGATCACTTTCTCTTTGTAGCCTAGTTACCTGTGGCAAGGCAGGCTCCTCAAATGCATTCTGTGCATAAACTCAGGATTTCCAGAGCTGCAAATATATTCCATTTGAAATTTCTTTAAAATGTTGACAGATGTGGATGTGAGCATTATTGAATGCTGAGTTTTACATTTGCATTCAGTTCTGTTATTTCAATGGGGACATTTTTATAAAATAAAAACGTGTTAATGCTCTTCTTGGAACTCTCCTGGCTGACTGGTTTCTGCTGTGGATTTAATTAGCTTAAGTACCGTGTTCCTGCGTGGGCTTTGATTTTGGGGAGGCCCTAGTGGTTATTCTGTTTTGGGGGATCCCTTGGAGAGAGAAGTCCAGTTTTTCATTACCATAATATTAAGTCAGTGCAGATGCTGCTTGTATAAAGGAATTATAGTAGGCACCAAGAAAGTAGGGCTGGATGTTCTGAGCCTACCCACCCCCTTCCTTCCCCCCCACCCCCCCTATCCCCAGTCTAGCTGGAGATTCAATCCTGTTCTGTTTAGGAGAAGCAAAAATGCAAAACATTTACAGGGCCAAAGTAAAGGAACTATCCCCTTTTACAACCTTGTGGCTCAGATGGTTTGTTTTTTTTAAGTTAAAAGCATTATGTTTTGTGTGTGTATGTTTATATGTGTGTGTATTATCAAAATGACATTTGTGTCTTTTGGTTATTATTAAAGAAAATGCCATCACTGAGAAATTGTATATCAACAAAGAAAAAATATAAATTCTAGCTAATATGAATTTGTGGGCAATAGTAATGACAAAAATGTTTTCTTGAGTTTGCAATTGATGCATGCTCAATATACCCTTAGCCTTTCACTTAGCTGGTCACTTATTTCTAAATACATTCTTGAAAGAGCTAAAGAAAAGACCTGACCTGCGGTACAGAGCTGTCCAGACACTACACTTGTATTCCAGCCTTTTCATGGAAACAAATTTCTACCCTTTCTCATCTGTGTATGCTGTGGTTCTAGTTGTTTTTTTTTAACAACTAAGTTAAAAATCTTTTATTAAAGAAGGAAAAGAAAATACCCTATTAAAAATATCTGAAATAGTTTATGGTAACTCTCCCAACCATACTAAAATGGGAATCAAGTGGAAACCCAGAGATCACTTATTTAAAAAATAAAAAGGGCTTAGCATCATCTATTTGCTTTGTAATCCCTGGCAATCTGCTGGTTCTAGAATCTGATGTTGGTGGGGGGAGTGAGGATAGGGTGGGGGTGGTTAGGAACAAGAGTGGGAGGGGGAGGCTTGAAAAGAGGATAGGGGAGGTGTTTAGCTTTCATTTGTAAGCGTGATACCCGCTGCTTTGTTTATGGATTTGGTGCTATTCATACAGTCTTTGCAATATTAATTTTTAATTTATGATGCTCATTAGGAGACACTTAAAACAGAACAATTATCATTTATCTTGATATATTATTTACTAGGACTGACTGTCATGGTTAGGGACCCATGATTAGTGAGAGGGGGATTGACAACAGCCTCTGAAAGGTGCTGGGCTAAAGGTACAGGAGCTTAGAAAGCAGTTGTTGAGACCCGAGGCCCGAAGTTCTGATGTCGAAGCGAAAGCCACATAGTCCCTAATCAAAACTCAGGAGGACTCTTCCAAGACAAGCCTGGAACAGTACTTAATGAACCTGCAGGATCATATTAATGAGACTCTCTGTTAGGCCACCAGTTCATCAATTATTCATCTAGCTGCATTCCTGATATTTTACTGTCTTCCTTCTCTTTTTGCCTTCGTATGTGATTATTTTTTTTTTTTAACCCTCTGTTTACTTACCTGGAGTGTAAACAAGACTCTTGCTTCAGGGCTACATTCCCTGGCCTACAAAGGTCCAGCCATGTTATCAGTTGGAAAGGTGGATTTTGTCCAAAGACCCAGGAAGATGAACACCTGCTCTGCCTGACAACATTCATTCATTCATTCAACAACCCTTATTAAACATATTAAATATAATAATGTTAATTATTATTACCTACTATGTGCCAGGTACTATTCTAGGAACTGAGGGTACAGAGACAAAAATGAAAGAGTCCAAAAGGAGCTTGACAGATTGCTAAGGGCAAGATCAAATGGCTAGGTGGTCAAGTGGATAGAATATTAGGTTAGAGTCAGGAAGACCTGAGTTCAGATTTTGCCTCCAAGCATTTATTATTAACTATTTCACTCTGCCTCTCCTTGCCTGTTTCCTTCTCTATAAAATCAAGTAGTTGTATTCAAGGGCCTCTAAGATTCTTTCTAGCTCTGAATCTATGATTGAATGAGCAGGAGAACTGGGAAGAAACTTCTGCCAGAATGATTTGGATCATTTAGATAAGGGCAAGATCATAGATCTAGGTCAAGTGTTTTTAACCTGGGTTTATGAATTTGTTTTTGAAAGAGAAAAGATAATTGTATCTGATTATGATGTTTCCTTTGTAATCCTATTATTTTATGTGTATACACATATGTTTAAATATATTTACATATAAATCCACACATATGTAGAGATACACAGATATGCAAAAACAAATGTATGTTTATACACATATGTAAATTTGTGTGTGTCTGAGTATATGTGCATGCACATGTATGCCTAGTAGGTGTAGTGTGGAGAACTTAAAAATAGTAATCAGGATCCAGACTGTACTAGCAGACTCTCTTGGGGAATAGGAGAAACAGAAAAGAAGAGGGTAGGTGGTAAGAGTCATTAAGGGCTGGCTGGAGATTATCCTTTTATTGATATATATAGTAAAACTTGGACAACTCAGGCCTCATACTTTTCTTAAAACCCATGTGTTGAGAACCTTTAACTTTGCATGTAGTTCTGTAGTTAAGCAAAGCTTATCATCTGAATCAGAGTGAAAATTGAAATTCTGCTTCCTGGGACAAGTACCATGAACTTTATCTGAGGGAAACCACAGAAAAGGTATTCTTCAATCAACCTTCCAGGTAAGTTCAGTCAAATTCATTATGGGGGGTAAGAAGAAATAATATCAACTGGTATCTTCCCATTTTAACAAATTGTTCTTTTTTTTTTTTTTTTTATCAAAGTACTAAGTTCAGTTGTTTATACCTGCAAGAGGAAAACAAGTCTTATGAATGCCTTCTAAATTTAAAGGCTGTGGAACAAAGACGTATTCACTCTATGTTAGTTACAGCTCTGCTATGGATGCTTCAATCCTCAGATGAGGGAAAGAACTGTCAAAACAGAGCAAATCTTGTTTATACTGAACTTAGGTGCTGGTAGGAAAACAAATCATAGGTGCCTTGTAACCCAAAGAAGCTGAATGACCTATTACAGTGCAGTTAGCAATGAGTGGTGGCGACATCTCCTCAGCAAAGAATGTTACAAAACACCAACATGAATTTATGAATAAGCAGAGAAGAACAAGGATCTAGGTCTCCGGGGAAGAGCAAATGAAGAGAGAGGACATAGGCAAAACTAATCAGCATTGGCAAAAAACTGAAAAAAAGAAAATGGGGTTTTGTCAAGTGATCAGAATTAAAATTCCAGCATATCAAGTGCCAAATTACTCCTTATGCCTCAAACTAGTCAGTCATTTTGGAAAGCTATTTGGTAAAGTGCCCTCAGAAAATATTCTTCTTGGTCCCATAATCCAATGAATTTTGGTTTCCTTCAAGACTACTAATAAAGAAATAATGACCTTACAATTGCACACCAGATTCCTGACAACACTTTCACACCAAGAAAGGAATTATTGATGTTGTTCCACAAGGTTCACTTTGGGATTTTAATGGGCTACACTCTGAGTATAATGGAGAAAATGGGGTTTTATAGAGGAATTAGGACACAAGGTGTGAATGCCTTGGAAAAAAAACCTTCGGGGCGGGGGTGTGTGCATACTGGAGGAGAGCAGTAGAATGGCAGGGAGATGGTGGCACCAGTACTTCTTCTAGAGCATTTAGGCAAGTGAAATAGTGGGAGTGGTGTGGGTGTGTCAGAGATTAGGCTGGCTAGTATATAATGATGATCTGGAAAAGAAATGCGATGAAACTGAGTGACTTGAAGGTAGGTGAAGAAGATGCTCAAGGCTGGGAAAAGCAGTATAGCTAAGAAGTATCTGAAGGTCTAGGCTTGACTCTTTCTCTTTTGTTTTCATCATGGTGAGAGGCAGTGGTTCATGGGGGTCTACATTGGTCTGGAGTCCCATGTAGCTCACTAGAGTCCAAACATAGCATACCTCAGGTTGAGAAGAATGTGCAGCAACGCAGCTGTGATCACAATCAACTTTGCATCTGAGGCAGTGTGGTAAAGTAGAAAGAGTCCTGCCTTTGGAGAGCTGAGAGAGTGGAATCACAGATTTAGAGCTAGACAGGGGCTCAGAGACCATTGAGTCCAAATCCATTTCTTTACAGGTGAGGAAAATGAGATCCAAAGAAGAGAAGTAGATTAACCCAAGACACACAACTAGCAAGTATCAGAGCATGACTTGGGTTTGAATCCTGTTTTTTTTATTACCTTCATGACCTTAGGCAAGTTAACAGTAATCTTTCTGGGCCTCAGGTTTCCTGGGTATAAAATGAGGTCGTCTTTAAAGTTCCTTTCAGGTGTAGATCACATGAATGATATCTCTTGTAGAGAAAGGTTCCTTGAGGAGGAATTGGGACTTTAATATGAGCAATTATGTTGATCAACTCAACAAATTTGCCTTATCTCTGTTATATTTTATGTAATAAAAAGGTGACTGAAATCTCTGTTTCTATCTGAGGGCTGGGTAGGATTCAAATTCTGATTTTTCATAATCAGAGTGGGCTAAGAATTATTATTTTTTTTTTTTGCAGCTATCAGTAGTATTTGAAAGAAGTACTCTGAGTTTTTGGAAGGGATCAAGTATTTCATTATCTTGGATAAAAAAGAGTTATCAACTGTATTAAATATGATCAACTGAATAGGATCAATATATTATGTGTGATAATACTTATACACCACACATAATTTATGTAGATGTATCACACACACATACATATATGTTAATATATAACAAGTATACACATGTATATTAAATACTATAAAATACTATTATAATCTTCTATATTTAATCTTATTACTCTTAGAAGACTGAAGGGAGAATGAGAGGTATTCTAATTAGAGGCCAGTTTTTCTTGTACTGGGCCAAGTGAAGAATGAAAGTGATCATTTTTTTACATTTTTAGAAAAATACAAATTTGCCATCTGAATTATTGAACTACATTAAGTTGGAAGAGACCTAAGAGGTCATGTAATCCAGTTACCTTATTTTCAGATATATTTATCCTAGGGTACCTCAACCAAGTCAACATTTATTAAGTATGCATTTTGTGCAATATACAGTACCAGGTAATGGAAATGCAAAGAGAAAAGTGACTATCTCTTGCCCTCAAAGAATTCATATTCTACTAGGGGAATATATCCTTTCTATAAGGAAGGAAATTGAAGTGATTTGACACAACTGGACAAATCAGCAAAGGCTTAACTTAGGAGATGGTAATTGAGCTGAACTTTGAAGGAAGTCATGGATTCCAAGAGGACAGGAGAGGGAAAATACACTCTAAATATGGGATATAGTTTGTGTGATTGTACAGAACTCATAGATGAAATGCCAAGTTTTGGGCAAAACTAGCAATTCAGTTGAATTGCAATTAATCATTCATGAAAGAGCAAAGTACATTTAATCTGGAACAGCTACATAGAACCCCACTATCTAATTTTAAATCTCAAATAGAGGGGTTGCATTTTATCCAAGAATCAACTGGGAGCCCAGGAAAACTTTTGAAAGGGGGAATGACATAGTTAGACCAATGCCTTGGGAAGATGACTTTAGTTGCTCTTGGAGGAGGATAGATTGGAGAGGGACCAGGGAGACTAGAGCTATTAAGACAGAAGCTATTAAAATAATTCATTCAAGACATTATAAAGGTCTGAAGTAGAGTAGCGGCCATGTAAGCAGAGAAGAGATGAATGAAATAGAACTTATAGACAAGACAAAATAGACAAAAGTTGACAATTGATTGGGAATCAGGAATGAGGAAGGGTGAATAATTGAGAATGAATCTGAGGTTGCCATCCTGGGCAACTAGAAGAGCTGTGGTGCCATCAATAATAATAAGAGAGTTTGGAGATGGGTGAAAGTTTGTGTGGGGAAGACAACTGATTCTATTTTAGATATGCCAGACTTCAGATGTTGATGGAAAATTAAGATAGAAGTATCCAGTAAAGAATTGGTAATATATGAATACAGTTCAGGGGTAGAGATTAGGGCCCATGGAAGTGATTTGTGGTGAGAGGATAATTAACCCCTTGAGATCACTGAGAGAATATATATTGGGAAAAGAATCTAAGACAATGTCCTTTTAGGGGATGAAAGATGGATGATGATCCATTGAAGGAGCCTGAAAAGGAGTGGTCAGAAATATAGGAGCAGAAGCCATAGAATGCAGTATCTTGGAAGCCAAAAGGAAGAGAGAATATCTAGAAAAGGAGATTGGTCAACTAAAGAGGTCCAGTAGGGCCAGTAGTTAAAGGATCATTGACAGAAGGAAAGGTTGAAGGACCAGAAATCACATTAAACATGAAGAGTAGGCTTAGGATGATTGAGGCAGAGGAGATGGAAAGAATGAAATAAATAATTAGAGAAGTGAATTTTAGTGTTCGAGATCATGGAGGTAGCATAGTTATAGGTGATAGTGAGATATAGTCATTTCGTTGTTGGGTTGAAGTAGAGTGAATGAACGTATAGGTCATAGTAGGTGAGAAGGTTGAAGAAGGGAGGTCAAGACATTTGATCTTTTTGTTGTTCAATCATGTCCAAAGATACTGGAGTAGGTTGTCTTCCTTATTGGGAGGAGTGAACAAACTCAAAAATATCATAGATCCTTAAGTATTGAGCTCCAGATGAAGAAAAATTTCCCACCAAAGGAATGATTTAACTATGGTCACACAAACTACTTGTGGACATTCAAAAACTGGAAGCTGAGTTCTTTGATTCCAATCTGGAATTCTCGTTGCACCAAAAGTTGGCAAATAGTGGAATGGTTCTAAAGTATATCTTTACAAAATCATTGGTGAAAACATTGAGCTTCCTTCAGTGAATTTAAATTACCAGGCCCAGATGAGCTATGTTCCAGGGTGTTGAATGGATGACAGATGTATTATTGAACCACTGCGGACAATCTTTTTAAAAAATGTAAACCATGTAAGAAGTATCATATAACTTGAGACAGGAAAATGTCCTGAGACAAGGTAAAGAAGGTAGATTCATAAACATTTTGGTTTGTGATTTTGACTTCTATCCATAACAAAATTCTAGAATTTGTTATTAAAAGTTCACATAATTTGGAGATAAAGGAGACTTTAAAGATCATCTGGAACAGCTACATGGTGTAGCAGATAGATTGCTGGGCCTGGGGCCAGGAAGACTCCTCTTACTGAGTTCAACTCTGGTCTCAGACACTTAATAGTTGTGTGACCCTAAGGAAGGCACTTAATTCTTTTTGTCTCAGTTTCCTCAGCTGTAAAGTGATCTGCAGAAGGAAAAGTTTACTTACTCCAGTATCTTTGCCAAGCAAACCCCAAATGGGGTTACAAAGAATTAGACATGACTGAACAACAAAAAGATTATTGTAACAGCAAGCACCCTAGCATGCCTAGGGCAGCTACTAGCACAGGTTCTTAGATCTGCTTTTCTAAAGGAAAGCAACTCAAAATGGGTTAACAATCTTACTTTAATCAAACA
>CM053585.1:93730881-93754772 GCA_028646515.1 Pseudochirops corinnae | reverse complement strand
CCACGTGACCACATTCAGCCTATTAGGGAACAGAGTATACTTTCAAATATCCAAGGGTCCTCAAAGTCACGTAGCCACATTAGCAAAGGGCCTAGGGGCAGGGAAGATCTTTAGATTCCCATAACAATTATCTAGTTCAACACCTTCATCATGGTATCATCAAAGAACAGCTCATGCCAGACTAACCTTTCTTTTGCTTATTTATTTATTTTTTGGTAGGGAGGAGGGAGACAATTGGTAAATAGAATATAATAGGTGCAGAATACCAGAATTTCAATAAAACAATTGGAAGATATCCTTCTGTATGTCAGAGTGGAAAGAAAGAGTTTGGGGGTATAAAGTCAGGAAAGATCTGGGTTCAAGACTTAGTTCCAACACTCATTAGATAGGTGATCTCAGGCAAATTACTCAACTTCAATTTCCTCATCATCAAAATGTCAATCATTATACAATGTGTTATATGAATAGAGAATTGATCTTCCAGTGAGGAAGACCCCAGTTCAAGTCTTGCCTCTGACACAAAATGACTCCATGACCCTAGACATCTCAGTGCACCAGGTCTTGCAATCTAAAGATTGTAAATTATAGAAATGATGCCAGTCTACATTGGTGGAGGGAGTTGTCTGGTTGTTTCCTGATAACATTACAAGTTTTGTCCAAAAAGCCAAATGACAACAACAACAAGAAAACTTCTTTACTATTTCCCTCATAGAGATAGTGTGACAAAAGTGCTTTGTAAACCTCAAAGCAGTGCAAGACTATAACCAATTATGATATCCTTTTGGACAAGATAGTAATATGTGGTCTACATGACAGTACATCAGAGAGATCTGAAATCTGTGGAATGACCAGACCCAAAAAGTAGTGATTAAATCCTCCACGCCAATGTAGAAGGAAGTCGTTATTGAAATATCCCCATGGATTCGCTTTAATCCTGTTCTACTCAATGATTTTTGTCAATGATTAATATAAACATGTAGATACCTGCCATGTCTGTTGAGGACTCAAAGCTAGGAGAAATAACTAATACTTTGGTTAGCAGAATAAAGACCTCAAAAATTTTGATAGACTAGAACAATGGATTAAATATAAGATGATATTTAAGAGAATTAAATGTTAAATTCTATAGTTCTATTAAAAGAAAGTCATGACCTAAAGCAACAAAGTAGTTCATGTGAAGAAGACCTGAGGGGTGTGATCAATCAATCAACTAATCACTCAATAAACATTTATATGAGTGGAATACAGGCTAAGTATGAACTAATAATGAGACGTGGTGACAGGAGTGCACATGCATGTTATCCCTACTATTGGGTAGGCTGAGGCTAGCTCTCGAGCTCAGGAGTTCTGTTCTTCGGTACATTCAGCCAATCAGGTGTCAGACACCAATGTGGTGAGCCCTTGGGAACAAGGGGGCACGAGACTGCTTAAGAAGAGGTCAATCTGCCCAGGATAGAAACAGAGAAGGTCAAAGCTCCTGTGACACTCAGCAGTGGAATTTAGAGGGCAGTTAATAGCCACTGCACTTATAGACTGGGTGAGATAGGGAAACTAGCTTCAAAAATTTAAACAAAAATGAGAAATGGAAGTCAAATAAAACTAATGCAAAGTTTTCCTTAAGAAATATTATAGAAATAACAGAATTCTTACTGTGCTTTTCTCCAGTCAGATGACATCTAGAGAATTTTATTCATTTTTTGGATCATCTTTTAGGAAGGACATTGACAAACTTGGGTGCCCTGAGGGAAGGGCCACAAGAATGAGATCAAGGAGATTTGGTTGAAGGAGTAGGTTATGTTTATTCTGGAGAAGAAGTATTAGGTTGGACCTGGTGAGCATGTGTGGTATTTCAAGAACTATCATGTGAACAATAGTTTAGATCATTGTTTTTGGCAGGACAGAAATTGAAGTAATGGCTAGAAGTTGTAGAGAGGTAGGTCTTGGTGATGATGTTTTCTATTTGAATCTCAGTGGCTTGATGTAAGGAAATTTTACCTAAAAATGTGAGTTTTCCAAATGAGGAATGAATAATTTCAGATGTCATGGCCTTCCCATTATTAGAGATCCTCTAGAATCTTACACAGAAACTTATCCAACTTGTATGGGTTACTCTGGAGGGGATTCCAGCTGGACAAGTTGACTTTGGACATTTCTTTCAACAGATTGCAGCTACAGTCATTTCCCCTTTCCCTCTAATCTTGAGCTTCTCACTGTCTACTGGTTCCCTTCCTACCATCTTCAAACATGCCCATCTTTCCCCTGTCCTTAAATGAAAGCAGCAGCAACACCACCACCAATAATAAAATCTTTCACTAGATGATGCCATTCCTGTAAGCCTGCATTCTATATCTTCCCTCCTTTTCTCAACTAATGTCCTAAGGACTTAGAAAAAGCTATCTATATTCATTGCCTCCTATTCCTCTCCTCTCACTCACTTCTCAATCCTTTGCTATGCAGCTTCCAATCTCATCTTGCAATTGAAACTGCTCTCCCTTGTTACCAGTGCTCTTTTACCTGGGAAAGCTGATTTATCCATCCTTATCCTCCTTCAGCTCTGCTATTTTTGATACTGTTGACCACTCTCTCTTCCTAGATATTCTTTCATCACTGAACTTTCATGCCATTCTGTCCTTGTTCTATTTATGCTTTACTGTCTAACCATCACTTCTCTACTGTTTAGTTCCTCATTTATCTCATGACCCCCTAAGCATGATTATCCCCCAAGGCTCTGTCTTGAGTCCACTACTCTGTTCTCTATGTTCTCTTTCTCTCTTCTGGTGATCTCAACAGCTCCCGTGGGTTCAGTCATCATCTCTATTGAGATGACACTGAGATGACTCACAGATTCATATTTCCAGCTCCAATTTCTTCCCTGAGCTTTAATCCTGTACCACCAATTATCTGCTGGCATTTCAAACTGGATATCCTAGAGACATCATAAGCTGAATATGTCTAAAACATCAAATCATTATTTTTTCCTCCCATATTCATTCTTCTTTTAAACTTCTCTATTTCTGTTGAAGTGATCACCATTTTCCCAGTTTCCTACATTTATAACCTTGGCATTGTCATAGATTCTTCAATCTCCTGAACCCCACATACCCAATCAGTTGGCAAATCTTGCTATTTCTACTTCTATGGCATCTCTTATAAGCATCTGATCTGTTTTCTAACAACACAGCAGCCCTCCTAGTTCTGGTTCTCATTATCTTCCCTTAGATTATTGCAAATGGTTCCTTATTGTTTTCCTTGCCTTATATTTCTTTCCACACCAGCCCACTTTCCACATTTATGCCAGAGTAATTTTCCTTAAGTATACAGGTCTGACCATGTCACTCTCCTATTCAAAAAATCCTCTGGTTTCCTATTGCCTCTAGGGTCAAATACAAACTTCTCTGTTCAGCTTTCAGAGCCCTTCCCATCCTTTCCCATTCTCTCTTTCCAGCTTCATGGTACATTACTCCTCCCCTTCTACTTTTTTATCCAGTGAAACTGTTGTTCTCTCTGTTCCTCAGACATGGCACTGCGTTTCCTATATAACCATGCCTTTGTGCTGGCTGGCTGCCAGTCTTGGAACATGCTCCCTTTCCACCATGGCCTTATAGAATCCCTCTCAGATTTCAAGACCAGTTTAAGAACCCCTTCTACATAAAACCTTTCCTAATCTTGCCAAGTGCTGATACCCTCCTTCTCAAATTAAATTGTATTTAACTTTATATTCTTCCTTTCTTGCTCTCTCTGTGTCTCTGTCTGTCTCTGCCTCTTTCTCTCTATCTCTCTTTGCCTGTGTCTCTGTCTCTCACACCAGTTATCAGAGCAACCTATGTTGTGCAGTGGTTGGAGAACAGGGGCTTGGAGTCAGGAATAGTTGAGTCCAAACCTGGCCTCAGATACTCAATACCTGTGTAACCCTGAGCAAATCATTTGAAAATCTGTTTGTCTTAGCTTTCTCAACTGTAAAATGGGGATAATAGCACCTATCTTCCAGGGCAGTTGTGAGGATTGAATACAATAATATTTGTAAACTGCTTGGCACAGTGTCTGGCACATAGTAGGTACCTTAATGCTTTTATTATTAAGTACTTATTGTCTATACTGTTAAAACATAGGCTCCTTGTGAGTACAAATTGTTTCATTCATTTATTTGTATCCTCAGCTTTTAACATAATGCTGCTCATATAGTAGTCATTTAAAAGTACTTGCTGATTGTTACACACCCTTCTGCATACAAATTTTATCATAACCCAACTCAATTCTAGAACTAGCCCAATAAAGCCTTATATAAATATAACCTGGACTTATTATCATTGTTTAACATTTTAAAAAAAATGTAGCCATAGCTAGGATAAACGCTAAATATAGAGCTTGGTCATAGACTCAGGTCTATAAAAATAGTCCCTTTAAGTTGTTTTGGCAACTAGGTAGTGCTGACCTTCAGGACTCATGCAATTCTCACCTTCCAGAACCATTCAAAATTGTCTAAATTTCCTAGTCTCTATTTTCATAATGAGAAATGTGAAACTAGAAAATGGATTTTAAAATTCATCACCATGAAATAGTCTAAATAAAGTGATATTGAGAAGGGAATAGTATGTGGCAAAGAATCACTATCCCTTCTCTGTGCCTGCTCCGTACATTCTCTAAAACACACACACACACACACACACACACACACACACACACACACACACACACTGCTTACAATGCCTATTAACCTGATATATGAATCCTGGAAAGAATGACCTGCCCCTCAGATTTTAGGATATGACATTTAAAGGCACATGTAAATGAGAGGAGAGGAGTTTTCACTGTAGCTAGCAACAGAATAAAATGAGGTCAATGCTTTCTTGCTTATTTCTGTAAAAAAGGGTGCTTTGAAATAGAAATAGAATGGTGTGTGCATGTGTGTCAATAGAAGACATATCTTCTATTGTATGTATATGTTATATACCTGTATAAATGTACATATAGCCATACATACTATTTATGCACAAATATGTATATATAAGCACACATACTATATATATTGGACTAATCAGATACAGTGTATGGTATATATCCATATATAAAGGCGTCATGGTTTCTTCATTAGAAAACTACCTGTTCATATACTTTGACCATTTAGCAATTGGGGAATGACTCGTATTCTTATTGATTTGACAAAGTTCTTTATATATTTGAGACCTGAGACCTTTATCTGAGAAACTGTCTATAAATTTTCCCCCAATTTTCTGTTTTCCTTCTGATCTTATCTGCATCCAGAGAAAGAACTGATAAGTAGATGTATAGAATGATTTTACATATATATAGATGTATGTGTGTGTGTGTATTTGTGTCTAATGGTAAACATCTCTAGGACAGGGAGGAAGAAGATGAAACCAAAAAAAAAAAAAGAACAAGAACGTTACATGATAACTTTATTATATATCTGAAAGGAATAGAAGGTTTTACATAATAGATTTGTACTTTCATGTATAATCATCTTTTTTTTTCCTATTCTACTGTTATGGAAATGCTTATTTTATTTCTTAAGTTTAAGACAAAATAAATTTTTAAAAAAGGAAAAAAAAGATATAGTATAATGGTCAGAGAATTTGAGCCCAAGAGGATCTGGGTTTAAGATCCAATTCTGAAACTTATTGGCTATGTAATGCTGAGCAAATCATTTAACCTCTCAATGTCTTGCAGTTCTCCCAGATGATACTTTATGAAGAAGGTGCCAGCATGCATTAGCAGAAGGAGATGTATCACCTGGGAGTTCTCTATACCAATGGAAAAAAGTGTCCTAGCCTTGTCCTATTATATATGGTATATACATATATAAATGAAATACATGCTTGTTTAAATGAAAATGGCCATTAGTTGGATAAATCTATCTTCAAACAGAAAAGCCAGGATATAAACTTAGACCAGGATATAATCAGGATTTAACCACATGTTAAGAGGAGGATCACTGGTCAACATCCCAAGGGTGTGTTAGTCCTATGAAAATCTTCCCTGCATGGAACTCAGAGACCTCCACAGCTCCCAGAATCCATTTTGTTTGGATTGGTTAGTCTTTCTCACACAGATACCAAATTGTTTCTCTAAGAGGGAAAAAGACACAGAACTTTCTACCCTATAGATCTACAAGAGTGTCAGAATATAAGGGGAAAGCCTTTCAAGTTGAGCTTGAATGGTTGATGCCAGGTTGTAGCTGATATTGTGATTAATATCACATTACAACCTTCTGTAATTTTAGTCACTTGGACAAGGGGAATACAGCAATCGCCAAATTTCCTTTCGATACTCCTGTAGAGAAAATATTATAGGGCACGATTAATTTGAGTATTGTCCCTATCTAATAGTGAGTTGCTTCATTTGTACTGAATAAATGATATAAGGTGGATTATGGACTGGTGGATGACATGAATGCTTTTGTTTATATAATATAAAGAACAGTCTTTTAGTTGTTGGAGAAACAGTGGGCTCAGTCAGGAAACTGGGTTCTAGTTCAAATTATGCCACCAGTTAGCTGAGTGATCTCGCTAAAGTCACTACTATTTTCCAGGGCTCAGTTTCCTATAAAATAAAGGCATTACCCTAGGAAATCTGGAAAGTTCACTCCAGTCCTAATGTTCTCTTATTCTGTTCCAATTTTCCTATATAATAAGATACATCCCCATGTATAGCTGATTGTTGGTAATAAGAGCAATTAAAGCATGGGAAAAAAAAATCCAAAGTGGTGAATTTGAAATTTCTCGCCTTTCAAGGCTCTTTCCCAGGTTCAGAGAGTTCTATTGAATTGTCAAGCTCACACATTTTGGCTTGCTCAGAAATCAAATTTGTCTAAGGTTATTTCTGATCATTTGGAATGGCATCATATTTTCAAAATGCCACTTGTAATGGTTCCCCTTCAATAAGGCAAATCAGCCAAACAGAGTTCTCAGTGCTGTAACTTGGCTTCCGTCCTTTTCAGAACAGTGCTTCTGAGTAACAAGCAGCCCCTTCTTTCCTTGTTACCTCTTTCTTGACGAGATTTAGTTGCCAAGGCAGCTTTTAAAGGGAAATCCAATAATGGCCTCTGTTATAGAGTAGTATGCTAGGCTACTTTTAATACTAGCCTTTTATAATCTGGGTAAGGTCATCTAACTTTTCTGATTTTTGCCTAGGGAGAACTTTTCCTTTATTTTTAACATATTTCCTTTTGTCTGGTTGGCCAGTAATTGACTTTGTCCTTTTTTCATTTATTTCTCAGCCTCCTGGTTGTAGCATCTTCTCCCCGGAGTCTCAGGTTAGAAGTTTTCTCTTTTGTGAAACCATGACAGGTGCCTAATTGAATGATGAATGTCCCTTTATTACTCTGTAATTGAACTGCCAGTTTTTTGATTGGTTTGTAGAGATGCTCCCCTCCTCATCAGACACTGCAGGGGGCTTAGTGGCTGGCAGTCTAGGCCTACACTCCATCTGTCTAATCACATCTAGCCCCCACTCTTTTTTGGGGGGGTTATGGAATGAGGGGAGGGAAGTCATAATAAATTATGCTAATTCAGTATTTCTCTGACAATGAGAATATCGTATTGTTACGTATGTCTTGGTGGTAAATGCTCGAAGACATTTTATCGTCATGGCTGCTGAGCCTGACAGGCCCACGATGAAGATTAATGGGCCTCACCTGAGTGACAGAACAGGGGATTGTGGGGCAGAGAGGGTCATTCATCATACTCTGACAGGTGTCATTCAATCTGACAGCAGTTCCACCATCATTCGGCTAGGAGTTCCATTTTTCTGCCAGTTAAGCAAGGAGTTTAATAACATCCCCAGAATTAAAACTCATTCTTTGTAGCAGGTCTGACAGCTGAAAATAAGAAAATCAATTCTTCACATGTTATAGCCCAGTTAACTGACTGGGGCTCTGCCTTTAATTTAGTCTTTGGGTTGAATTTCAAGCAGGCTGCTTTTGTAAGACATCATCTATTAAAATTTACCAATAGTGCTAACTTCAGTGTTGTTATTATTGTGGGGGTATTAAAGATGCCGTCCCTGATACCCAGAGTCATTTTTGCTTGCTGCACACTGAATTGCATCTGTCCAGTCATTTGGGCTCCCCTACTTCATCCTCATTAGTGATGTTTACTGTTTCTCTCTTCATTAATATTGATCCCCCCAACTACCGAGAACAACAAGACAGACACTAATTTGAAACATTTGGGATCATTAAACTGTTTGGATTTTGGGTTTCAGCATTCTTGGAAGCCTAGGAAGAAGCTGCAAATGTACAGAAGTAGAGCCGGACATTTGGCAGGGACCTATGGGCAGTGATCCACCTGACAGATGACAAGTTAGATGCGTTAGTCACAAGGACTGGGGCACAGCTCAAAGAAATCAGGTAAAAGTGTTTGCCCCATATGGTTTACAGTCTGCTCCCTGTTAACAAACAAAGGTCTCTTTTAAGGGTTATGGACAAGCCACTTTCACTTACCTTCAGAACTTTGCTCTGAATCTTCCTGCTTTGCTCAATTTCAGAGCACAAAGTGAAAACTTTTCAGTTGAACCTTTGCTGAGCAGAAGAATTTCAAAGCTGACTTGAAAGTGTAGCTGGCACCCTTTGAGATCTTGGTGAAGTTTGTCTCATTTTATGGTGCTCTGGGTAAAAAGGATATCATCCTAATTCTTGAAAAAGAGATAATTGGCTAATAGGTCTGGCTTACTCCTGGAACATTGAGTACAGCTAAATAGAGAAGTCTGTTGACAGCTTCCCCAATCAATAATAGCAGCTCACATTTACAAGGAGCCCTCTAAAGTTTGCAGAGCACTTTCCTCACAGTAGCCTCTCTGAGGTGAGTAGTACAAGTATTATTGCCCCCCCTCATTTCAAACATGAGGAAACTGAGGCTCAGACAGGTTAAAATGACTTGTATATAATCACATAGCTATTTAAGTATTTAATGGCGTTCCAGCCTAGGTCTTGTGACTCCTGGTCAGCACATTATCTGTTAGAACCTTAATTAGACAATTTCCTGGACTTGAGTTCACTTGTCATGTAGCCGTGGCTTATCTAGATAATTCAATTCCCCAAGTCATTCTATTTCACAGATTCTTGGGGCTAAACAGATCTTAGTGATCATCTAAGCCAACCCATTCATTTTACAGAGGAGGAAAGAGAGATACAGAAAGGAAAATTTTTGATTCTCTCTTGCTCATCTCCTACTAATTTCCTACCACATTCTCTACAATTATTCCATACTTTCCCTACTTCCTCAAATTCCCAACTCCACCATCTTTCCTATAACCTCCTATTTTACTGAGAAGATTGAGGTCATTCAAGATAAGCTCTTTCAATTCTACTCCTTTAAACTTCTCTACATTCCACTCTCACCTGGAAAAAGTCTAGCTAATCCCTCAACAGGGACCCTTAATATCAACCTTTACCCTCCTTTATAACTCTTTCCCCTTTATTTCCAGTGAATTTTAAATCTATCTTTTTGATCAATTCTTTTTTCCTTGGAAGACTGAGGTCTCTACCATCCTTAAAAATTCCCTTAACTCTATTATTCTCTCAACTTATCACCCTGTCTCCCTTTCTGACGTGATTTTCCTACAGTCCCAAAGTGTGTGAGAGTGATGGTGTTCTGACTTCTCATAATCTTGTTTATACTATATCATGTGATCTGATTTGCATCTCAACATTGATCAAATTAATATTATATAGATAAGCAAAGTCATTCAGACCAAATATTATTTTTACATATATTATACACACACATATTATCATACATATATACATATATGTATATTTAAATATATTACACATATATTTAAACATGTATTTACACATATTTTATATATTATTGATAGTTGAAGGATTTTAAATTGTCTACATTAATAAAATGAGATACATGTTGATCACTTTGGAAACATTAAGCATTAAATGCTATCTATTAATAATAATATTAATAAATGCAATGAGGAAAATGAAGTCTCTAATACTCAGATACTGTAATACTCTGGGTACTACATTATTTAGACACAACCACTTTTACTCTTTAGACCTCAGAGTAATTTACATAGACTACCCAAAAAAATACTGTGATGGTCAGATTCACAAAAAGGAAAAATCTTAAGCACCCCTAGGTGTGTGAGGAATAAAAGGATTGCTAACATTAATGAAAAAAGCATCCTAGCTCTTGAATGAGTGGGCATCATGGTACAATTAGAATAGACACAAGATTTGTCTTTTTTCTGATCCAAGAATCTATAATCAGTAGAAATCAGAAAATGTTACTAAATGTATTTTTAACTCATTAAAGATATACATGGACATACATATAGATATATATGTTTGTATGTGTGTATGTATGTATACATGTGTGCATATACATATATGTATGTATATATGTATTTCTTTGTATCCCTTGCAGTTACAAAAGGAAAACCAAGTAGATGAAGACTGCATATTTCCCAGATTAAGGCATGCAGTTAGATGGTCCAACAGCATATATATCTTGTACGATCATTAGAAATAAAAAAATGAACAAGGCCCATATTTGCATAGGAGCAAGACAGTAATCTAGGTTATGTCTGGCAAATTGTTCAGTACTTAAAATGATCCCAAGATACTCATTGATGGTCACGTAATCAAATCTCAACTTTCCCTTATCAATACTCTCTTGGTGATGTAAATGGCTATAATAATGAAACACTGTGATTTTCATAGAATAAAAATTCCAAGTGACCCTTGCGCAATGGCTGCATGGTAAGTATAAGAAAGATACAACTTGTTGTTTTAAAAATAAATTTTGTTAATATATTTTGTTTTTATATCACCTACAATTCTCAATGTATGACTCCTTTCTCCCCCTCCCAGGGAGCCATTTATTATGACAAAGAATAAAAAAGAGAAAGCAATACAGTGTAGGAAAAGTAAAAAATATTTATTTTTTAAATATAACTGCAATTTTCCACATTTATAGCTGTTGACCTCATCAATGAAGCAATAGGATACATGTCTCTTCATGTCTTTTAGGGCCATAGTTAGCCATTCACGATAATTTTGCAGCATTCATTTTTAATTCTTTTGTTGTTTTAAATTTCTATTTCTATTGTTTAATCTCTGTGCATTTATTGTGCATCCCAAAGACTAGTAGGGTAATATTTTCCTACCTCAGCTCATTTTCTTTTGCCTCAGTTGCTATATCTTTTTCCATGTTTCTCTGCATTTGTCATATTCATCATTTCTTACAGCACAGTAATATTCCCTTTCTTTCATGTACCATAGCTTACCTAATTATGGCCCAAATCAATGGGCATCTACTTTGTCTCCGGTTCTTTGCTATGCTACATGTTATCAGTGATGATTTGTGTGTAAGAAGTGGTGCAGAAGAAGTCAATAAGCACATGAGTGACTGGAAAGGGAAGCTGGTCTGTCATTTTCAAGTGTGAGGCAAGGAAATAGCACTGGAATGAGAGAAAAGAGATATATTGCACTATCATTCCAGAAATAATAAAAGACTTACAAGAAGGCCTTCAACTGGTAGAAAGTAAGAGGCGTTATGAAAGGACATAGGCAAGAATCACACAGGATGAAAAGGTCTGAGATTTGAAATTTCCTACATCAGAGAGACCCCACATCCCATCCCACGATGCATCAGACGATTCTCCAACACACCTGGTATAATGCCATAGTCACCATAGTAGCTTGATAAATATTTGTTAAATTAACACAAAGATGAATGAATAAAACTTTGGGCTACTTTTCTAGTTTCTACATCTGAGACTAAGACTTGGTGTTTTCTGATAACTAAAGATCATAGAATCATGGAATGTTAGGGCTGAAGAAAAATTAAGACTTCATCTAGTCTAACCTTTTTTTTTTAGATGATAAGACTGAACCTCAGCAGAGTGAATTTATGGTCTTTCAGTTGCTATCTGTGTAGATCAAGACTATGTATCAGCTAACCTGAAATCATGATCAAGAAGGCAGGACTTGTGTCTCTTGCATACAAAATTTTGCCCAACACAGTAGGTATTCAAGAATTGTGAAATCAATGATTGGTTTCCACTCGACTTTTTTCCTGGGGGGTGGATTAAGAGGCGATGTGGAATAGTTGGCTAGCCTTGAAGTCCAGGAGGCCTGGGTTCAAGTTCCTCTTCTAACATTTACTGTGTCTCTCTGGGTATGTTCCTTAAGATCTCATCACTGCAGACAATCCTCTAAAACTGTGCATTACAGAGAAGATGTCAACTTGCATCAGTAGAAGCAACATCCTTATCTAGGACTTTCCATATCAATGAAATCAGAATTAATTGATCATTCTAGACACTATTAGAATAGAATGCTCTGATGGATTTATCATCCCTTTCAAGTATGAAAAAAGGAAGTGGTACTTGAGTTTCTACCGGCATCATAGGTATATTCCATTTAAAAAGCTACAAGTGAGGCAAGAATATTATATATGAGTGTGTGTGTGTGTGTGTGTATGTGTGTGTGTGTGTGTGTGTGTGTGTGTGTGTGGTTATCATAAAAACTGCCAGGGTGATGCTTCATTTTATTTCATTGCCTTAAATCATTTATGCATCTGAGAGATTTCTTATGATGGTGTTTTCCCCATTAAGCTCCATTCTCCTTCATATATGTCATGTCTTTTCATCCTAAAGAAGAAATCCCAATGCAAGGCAAGTATAGCTGATCTAGGAACATTTATGCGATACCATAGTGTATTTGGTGCTGTCATTTGGCACCATCCCCATTGTAAACCTGAGGTAAGGAGAGAGAGAGAGAGAGAGAGAGAGAGAGAGAGAGAGAGAGAGAGAAGGGAGAGAATGAAAGAGAGAGAGAGAGAGAGAGAGGGAGGGAGGGAGAGAGGAGAGAGAGGAGAGAGAGAGAGAGAGAGAGAGAGGGAGGGAGAGAGAGAGAGAGGAGAGAAGTGAAGCTACTAAGAATTTGGGCTTCCCTGAAAATATAATATCCTAAAGCCTCTGCGATGGTGATGCACGCATAGTTCAAGCTGATGTTCCTTGTTTGGCTTGCTCCCCATCCCCAGTGGAGTAGATGAGAAATGGATTTACCACATCTTCTCTATTTCTGAACAGGACAGAAAAGTGCCACTAATCATCTCAGCGTAAAAGGGGCTGAGAAGATGAAAACAGGGCCTACAACCCCATGAAGACAACACTGACCATGAGGCATTACATACATTTTCCATTCAGAGTAGCTTGAGCTGGAGAAGCAGCAGTCCAATGGGTGGGTCCAGAGTCAGGGTAGTGGATTCCATCCGACTTACAGCTGTGCTGGAGTCTGAATTTGGCAGCTCTTCTTAGACAATAATTTTGTAAACGGTATTTTTTTTTCCAGGCTACCAATAAGAATTTAGACCAAGGCTCAGTTTCTGTCTCTCATCTTTATTTTGTGTCATCACATTCTAACCTGATGACAAACAGTCGGTCTGAAATTTCAGTATATTACTATATTAGTGCAATTTATGTGCTCTGAGGAAGTTGCTGATTTGTCAAGATTACATTGTGGACTTGCCTGGAATCGAATGCTTTGGTGATCACCGGAGTACTTCATCATGAAATCAAACCTAGAATCTGTGGTTATGGCTGACTAGAAGACAGCAGTAGAATTATTCATTATTAGCTAACTCCATGTACATGCCACTCCTATATTGGCAACATGATATAGTAGATTGAGTGCTAGTTTTAGCATCAAGATGACCTAAGTTCAGAACGTAACTCAAGTACCCTCTAAGGATCTGACTCTGAACAAATCTCTTAATTTTACTAAACCTTGGTTTCCATATCTGTAAAAAAAAAAAAAAAAAAAAAAAGGTTAAATAGTAGCCTCTACCTTACAGAGTAGTTGTGAGGTTCATATGTGATCATCTATATATGGGTCTATGCAAATCTCATTTGTTTCCCAGTTAGGTAAATATCAGCTAGTATTATTTAATTCTAAGGTATTGTGTTTTACATTTGGGATGACCATCATCTCAAATTAGTCCAGAGTTGTAATATTTGCCTTAGCTATGGTTTATAAATATATCTTGTGGAAAATCCTTCATTCTAAAGGATTAAATTTGCAAACTACGGCTAGATTCTCTGTAAGAAGTTAACGCCTACTCATCAGATGGACCACAATAATCTGTCACTGCTCATCCCAATTCATGGACTGACTAGATTCTCCCTCCCTATTATTGAATGTAGTCTAGTACGGTAAACTAATTATCTGGGTGCATTCCAAGTACCCTTCAGATTTTTAAAGAAACTTCCACAACTTAAAAGCAGTGTGGTGTCTTGGCACATCTCGGAAGAAGCTGATCTGAGCGGATAACCTCCTCCAAGAATGGAAGGTAAATCAATTTCCATTTTCACAAGCCCGAGTCTGAGCATTTTCAGAGAAGACAAATCATGCAGAAAATTGTGCCAAATTACTCATGGTTTTATGACAATTTCACACCAGAGACTTAGCTGAGCCTCCAAACTCGTTACACTTAGGGCTACAGTTTGCATAGAGATGGTTTAGCCCAGGATCAGGTTGAGGACTTGATGCCTTTGGGACCAAAGCCTAACCCGTTTTCTTGCTGGTTTGGCTTTTTTTTTATGTAAACAAGATGATCTATCCCCGACAGCTGCAGAATTCCACTGCAATGCTTTCTGGGTATTCATCAAGTCTTCATGTGACTGGTCTTTTTATCCTTACTGAGATAAAACAGATCAGAAAAAGTCACGTGGGTGTTACTTGAAGCAAATCCCCTGCAAACTCAACTATTCGTTCAGCAGTTTACAACTTCCTGTTATTTTTGCTAGAAGGAACAAATATTTTTTCGTCTTGATTTTTTTTCAAAGGTTAGAAGATGATGGGTTGGGGAGGGGAGCGAGAGTATGGAAGGGGGGAAGGTCTTGTTTGCCAATTCTATTAGACTAATTTAAGATGATTTGAAAGAAAACAGTAGTGAACAGTTTGGCCTTTATTCATGTTAGGCTGGCCTGAGTTCACTTCATCACATTTAACAGGCAGATGTTAGTTTATTGTGTTATTCTTTGAGTGAACCTTTGACTGAGTGCCCATCTATTTGGGGATTTAAAATTAGTCTAATAATATCAATAATTCCACAGGGAAATACTATACTTTCACAGGTCTGTATTAATGTTTTCCTACCTTTCAGATCATGCCTGCATTGGGAAAAGTTTTAAAGTGCTGAAGCACTTTGTATTTCCATAAAATACAAAATTATAAAATGAAATGAAAAGAGTCCTGAGAATCCAAAGCAAACAAAGAGATCGCTACAATTGACCATACCAGATAACTTCTCTAATATTTTTGAATATTAAGAAAAAAGCCTAGAATTTTCCTGTAGCTTATTTGAAGACTTTTGATTCAATTCAACTTAGCAATCACTTATTAAACATCTACTATGTGAGGTACTAGGAATACAAGTGAAAAATTAAATCAGTCCCTGATCTTAAGGAACTTTAAGTTCTATTGGGGATAGGAAAAGGGAAGTATATGGATAAAATAAACATATGAGGAAGACAGTAGTTTCCAGATGTAGAAAGCACTAATACTTGGGAGTAGAGGGATCAGGAAAGATCTCACATAGGAGGTAGAATCTGACCTGTGCTTTGAAAGATCTGAATTTCTAGAGGCAGAGAGAGTACATTGCAGATACGAGGGGCAGTCCACACAAAGGCAGGAAGCAGGGACTTGCCATATAGTGTTCACTAATAAAAAAAAAATATAACTGTGCATAGAGCCGGCTTAAGGTCTTACTAGAACTGAAAAAAAAAACCAAAAAAAACAACCATTTATCTGATGTGATGCTGGACAGAGCAATAGGCAACCACATTTGACTGGGGACAGGAATAAAGACCACAGGGAAAAAAATTAGTCATCAGTGCAAAAACATGCATTATCATTTCAATCCACAAGACATTGTAATGTTTTTGCAATTTGTCTTGCACATTCAAAGAGCATTCCTAGAGATGTGTGTCTCTAGGCATCAAAAGATTCTTTGAGTTGAAATCTCAATGGTCACTCGCCAGTTGCAAAGAAAGTCCCACTTTTCACCTTTTGCATTTACATGATAACACAGGGGGCTTCATTATATTACCACCTCTCCTATAAAATATAAAGGTTGGACAAGGTGATCTCTAAGAACACTTCCATCTATAAAATGCTGTGTCTCTCTCTCTCTCTCCATTTTCCTCCCCAATCTGATGGGACCAATGAAGCATAAAGGCTAATGACAGACTCAGATTTAGAAACCCTAGGTTCAAATCCCATCTCTAATATTTATTAGCTCTGTGTTGATGGATAATTCATTTCATTTCCTAAACCTCAATTTCCTCAACTGTGCAATGGTGATACCAATTCCTACAGCAGTACGCATCTTACAATATAGTTCAAGGCTCAAATGAAATTTTTATATATATAATATTTTGCGATTTAAAAAATTCATGATAAATGTCATTTATTAGAGTTTTTCTCATAGTATCATCTGGGCTCTAAAATTTTCGCATATGCCAACTATCTAGGTATCAATATATCTTAACCTCTGAGAATGATAATTGACCTTGAAGGAGGGACCTTTCTAAATTAAGTGGTAAATGTCACTAGCTGGAACTGGGGAAGGAAAGTGGAAGAAGAGACATAGCATGTTGGAGCTAGAAGATCTCCTAGATATCACCTAGTCCAGCCTTCATATTTTACAGAAGAAACTCAAGCCTGGAGAAGGGAATTGATTTCTTCAAGGCTACACAGCTAGTTAATGGTGAAGGGAAGACTAGAATCCTGGTCTCCTAATTCCCAATTTGGTGATCTTCCCACTACAAACAAAGCAGCAAATCAAGGACATTCCAGTACTTGAAGTGCCCTTTAGGAATTCTTTCTATTATCCATAACTATGTAAATGAGTACGTCTTGTTTAAATAGATGTTTCGTCCTCTGGAATCTGGACGTACCTCAACAAATCCTTATTTATTAAGTCCCAGTTACAGTAAAAGCACCATCCTAGGCACTGGAGATTTAGAGATTAAAATAATATGTAGTCCCTGTTATCCAGGAGATAACATTTTCAAATGTGGGGAGGAGAGAAGAAGACTTGGCATTTACACAGATATAAGCATGAATCAAGGTTGTATACGATGGGAGTAAAGAGATCCCAAAAGAAGCACTCTAAGAAAATTGAATGGGGAGAAAATCTAGAATAAGCCTTCCCTGTAGGTTTTCTCCACTAATTTTCTAAAGGCTTGTGTTCCTCCCCTGCCCCCCAAACTGTACCTCCATAGCCTCAGTCATGAGACCCATGATATGGGATGGGTCCTTCGACCAATGCTGATTTCAGCCACTGATCATTTCCTGAGCTACTATAGCTAAAAATGGATTGTCTGGACCAACCTCCTGACGAGGGACCTTTGTGAACTGAGCAGCATGGTTATTTAGATGATAAACACACAATGCATCTCTAGACCCAGAGTCAAAGCCCTTTTAGCTTGGTCAGACTTACCAGAGCTCATGCTTTTTCTGACCATATCTATGACATTCTCAGGCACTCAAGTTTAGTAGATTAATAATTACAGAAAGTATGTATGAATAAATGAAAACAAAACATTTATTAAGTGGTTGCTATGTGCCAGGGACTGTACTAAGCACTAGAGAACCAAATGTAGAAAGTAAGGTGGTTCCTGCCTTCAAGGAGCCTTCATTCTAATAGGGAAAGGCAATTCATATAGAGTTTTAGAAGCTTTTCCCAACCCCCCTTTAATTCTAGTTTCTTTCCTCCATTGATTGTCTTCAATTATTTGCACTTAGTTTTCGTGTTGTCTCACTCACTAGACTATGAGACAAGGCATTCTCTTTTACGTTTTTTGTATCCACAGAACCTTCCTTCAGCTTTTCTAGTACCCCTTAAATGGATCTGCAGGGTCTAGGGTTTACCCCATGGATGGTGTTGCTTCAAGAATAAGAGAAGTGTTTCTACACCCCAGTTCCATTTAACTACTAGCAATCAGATGAGCTTTAACAAAGGAATATTGACTTCAAAAACATAATAAAAATATATGTATTCCACAACACATAGGAGGTATAATTCTTACTCTCCCTTTCCCCTTTCCCACCTCAGTCTCTGGGGATTAGGTTCATAGCTTAGCTTAGTTCCTGCAGAGCACAACCCCAGGTCAAAACCCCAGACCCTCCTTGGGATCAAGTCCTAGGTGCAATGGCTTCTCAGGGCTTCCCTACCATCGTTGCTGGTTACAACATTCCACATAGAATCCTGGTTCCATGGTCACTATGGCTTAGAGAGATGACAACTGATGGGGATTACCACCTAGACCTGAAACTAAAGATAAATGAAACAGAATAGAGACCCCAGGTCCATTCCTTGGAGCTATGGGATAAAAGAGAAGCTAAGGGGAGGAAAGCCCCTTCCCTCCTTCATGACTCACATACTTTGTGCTGGCCTTCACCTCCTCTTGACAGCAATCAGGAAAGAGGAACAGCAGGAAAGAGGAAAAAACTATCCCAGTCTGTCAGTTTTAAAGATGCAGCCCGTTCTAATTACACAGCCAATAACAGGTAGCTTATCCCACTCACATGGTAGTAGAATGCAGAGAATCAGGGTGCTTCCATATTAGGAGATCTGGGCATGCTCCAAGCTCTCATTACAGTGGTAAATGTAAAATATTCTACTTGAGTTCATAAAATAAGCTTCACAAATATGATGGAAAAAGTATGCTTAGGCAGAAGTTTGATGTGGGAGGTTTCTAATAGATTTAAAATTCAACTCGAGTCCACACAATATTGTGTGCAGGATAAGAAAACTAATGCAATCTTAGTTTCCGTTAAGAAAACAAGAACAGTAATAGTCCTGCTGCATTCTTCCTTAGTCAGACATGATCTCAAATATTGTATTTAGTTCTGGGAGCCAGACTTTATAGGAAGACTATTATATATTCATGAATATCCAGAGGAGGGCAACCAGGAAGTTGATGAAGATCTTTGAATTCACCTCTATGCTTTATTCAGTATAGGAGTAGAACATGGAGGGATTCTCCCCTACTAAACCTTAATGAAATGAGGGAGAATGTAAGAAGGCAGAATGGACCATTTACAGGGCCATTCATCTCCTCTGAGGACTGCTTTAAAAAATTGGGAGTATTTTATTTAGAAAAGAGAAGTGGAAGAGGCAGGATAGGACAGCTGATTTCAAGCATTTGAACATGTTTGATGACACATTTAAAAAAGATTTGTTGTTTTACATTAGAGGACAAAATTCAAAGCAATGGGCATGGATGACCATAATAATTAGCAATATCAAAAGGTGGGCTGGGATGCCTGAGAAGATGGTGGACTCTGCTCCACTGGTTCCAGATGACCACTTCTTGGGGCTGATGTAGAATGGATTGCTATTCTGTCATGGCTCAGATTAGATGGTCTCTCAGGGTTCATTTAATTCTGAGATTGTGGGATTTAATGAAAAAAATTGTTAATAAAAGAATAGGGATTCCATTTGTAAAATGAGGGAAATGATATTTGTCCTATCTCCCTCACAGGGCTATTATGGAGATTAAATGAGATATTACTCATGAAAAAGTATTTTGGGTATTTAAAAGTACTACAAAATAAAAAAAAAGTCATGTGCTTTTTTAAAATCCATACTAGAATGTTTTTCAGAATCCTTTGACTGGTGATTATGCCCAAGTAACTATTTGGTCTTACAAGAGTGAAAGAAAGAACCTAGTAGGTGTGGATTGGTTGGTTTTAGAATACATATTATTGCATAATCCCCTTAACTGGAGGAGAGAATAGGTGATGCCTCAACCTGCTTTTTCATTCCAGTTCTAAAGGGCACAATCTCCCCTTTAAATCCATGAGGATGGAGGAATTTCTCCTTTTTCCAGTCGTGAATCAATCAATCATCTCTGTATCAGGTCCTATGCTAGGTGCTAGGGATACAAGTACAAAGAAACCCAATTCACAAGAAGATTATGATCTTTTTCCCAGTGATCACTCATTGGTTACAACCCTTCTATATAACCAAACTATTGTACAATGTGAAAGTATTTGCAGATCCTGTACATGATTGCACGCCACCATGGGAAGGGGGGGAAGGGAAGGGAGGGGAGAAAATCTGAAACTCAAGTGAATGTGGAACCAAATCTTGTAAATTAAAAGTAAATAAACAAGTCATTTAAAAGAAAAAAAAATAAAAATAAAAGAAAAAAAAAGATTATGATCTGCAGAGGTTGATAAGTATCTATGTAAATATAGAAAGCATAAATATTAAATGAATAATTACAAATATGCACAAAATAGTTAAATACAAATTAGTATCTATGGTGAGACACAAGCAGTTGGAAAGGACCAAGAAAGGCTCTACACGGAAGAGGTTGAAGTCAAGAGAGAGGAGATGAGATTTTACATGAGGAACAGAAAGAGTGGTGCTTTGGCTGAATCATACGGTGTGGGAGGGGAAAAATTTGAATAGAAAGAGAGAGGAAAGGTACAGTCAGAGCCACAACAAGAGCTTTTAGTGCCCTAGGAAACATTTATTTAGGGTGGCAGGGGGGATAATTCAAAGGAAAGAGAGTTCGTACCTTCTCTCAATAGGATCCTTGACACTGAGACTGAGAGACCCAAAGATAGTCTCTGTGTACCAACAGGAATTCTCAGACACTGCCTTGAGGGAGGCTTCCAGAAGAAGAGAAATTCAATTGAAATCTGAGAAAATGTAGATATTCTACTCCAACTGACAAGGCCCAACATTGCTGTTGATCCCAGCTATCCTCTGTGAAAGACACGGCTCAGGTACACATGCCCAATGTTGTGACATAGGATATGGAGAATGATCCACACAGATCAGGTGCAATCATGCCAGGGGGACAGGAAGGCCATCCCCCAGCATTTCTGGAACATGTCACTGAAGTAGTTGGAATGTTGGAAGAGGATATAAGTACAGATCACCAATTTCCTTTGCCAAGTTCTGGCACTGATTATAAGACTTCTGAAATATTTTGTGCAATCATTCAAAATGGATTATTTCCAGTGTGTTTCACAAATTCCACACATTCTTAGAAATGTAGACTTTTGCCAGTGAAGATTCAATTGAAATGGTGGAGGTATATGAGATCACTGAGAAATCATAGTTGGTCCTATTCATGCCATAGTAGGTCAGAGCAATGGATTAGATATAGGATGCCTGTCACCTCAATTCCTAAAGAATTCAGTGCTTCTTCTCATTGTATCAGAAGAAACAGTTTATAGTAACTTAAAGGAATATAGAAAACATAGAGAATAGGGACATTTTCTAGGTCTTTTGTATGTGGCCCTAGTCCCGAAGTCCATTGGTATAGCATTCTCCTTCTTTGTAGATATCAACACTCTAGAGGTGCCTGGGTGAGGGGCAGGGCAGAGTTAGTGAAAGCAGGAGAGAGGAGACTACCAGACTCTGTAAGTCCCTTGGAGTTTCATCAGTCACTTCAGGTTTTGCAGTCACTTTAGGCATTTCTGGCTTCCAATTTCAAGTGACAAGATGGATGATCCCAATCCTACGTCAGGTTGCCAAAGGGAAAATAAGACTTTAAGAAGAAGCCAATATGAGAGAAGTTGGCAGTCTGTATCATGTCCCTAACCCCAGCTTGTTATACTAGAGACTCTGGGTCTGAGGTGAGATCTAGGACTCTGACTCTCCTTCTGTCTCTGTCTCTCTGTCTCTGTCTTTCTCTCTTTCTTTCTCTCTTTCTTTCTCTCTCTCTCTCTCTCTCTCTCTCTCTCTCTCTCTCTCTCTCTCTCTGTCTGTCTCTGTCTCTCTGTCTCTCTCTGTGTGTCTCTCTCTGTCTCTCTCTTTCTCTCTCAAGCTGAGTTACTGCTCTCCCAGTGGGAGAACTTTACTCTGTATTGTCCAGTATATATTCTCCTATGTTTGCTTTCTCTGACTTCTATTTTGGTATTGACTTCAATGAATGGGTTTCTTTGCTAATTGCTATGTGTATTCGTTGTAGAAGTGGTATTTCATAGGAAGGACTTAAACCTGGGATAAAAGTGTGGAATCCTGTTCCTCCTTCATTAATACACTATGATTAGAAGTTTAATTTGAACCTGAAAATCACATTACTTGGGCTAATCTTGAAGGGAGTGTATAGATATACTTCTAGTCTGTTATCTCTTTCTCTTAGTATAACAAAGTATCCAAGTTTTTGGCCCCAAGCTCCTGCTTCTCCTCCTTGCAGAAATGAAAATTTTCCTTGGAAAAGGGTGATAGGGAGAGAGAGAAAAGGCTGGAGATGAGTATTCTGCATCCCTTTGAGCTACACAACAACCACCTCATGCTACATATTGGAGATAGCCCTCATTATGTTTAAATTGAGCAGCTGAGAATGAGATAGAGAATGCCTTATCTATAATGTTAGTGAGCAGCAAGAATTTAAACCCAGACCTCCTGACTCCCAGTCCAGGGTTCTGTCTAGAATTTTACCCTTCTCAAGTATATGGAAAAACCCTTTAACCCTCATCTAGAAAGTCAAATATAGTAAACCTATATGAACTAGATATAGGAAGCTCACTTCTGTACACAGGTATAGAGTTGGAGTTATCCTGAAGCCTAATAGGAATGGAAAAAAAAAAGAAAAAAAAAAAACTTATAGAATAAAGAAGTTGTGATAGTAGAGGGGATGGAGTCAAGATGGCAGTATAGAAGCAGCAAAACTCCACAGCTCTCCCCATAACTGCATCAAATACCTATAAAATATGACTCTAAACAAGTTTTAAAGCTCCAGAATTCACAAAATGACAGAGTAATAAATCTCCTGCTGAAGGCAGCCTGGCAGGCAGACTGGAAGGGGTTCATTGCAGTGTACTGGGAGAGCAGTTCAGCACCACATGAGCCCACAGCTGGAGCCCTAGGGCCGCCGCCAGAACAAACCACAGCTGGAGCGCGAATCACTGGCTGCTGTGGTGTTTTCCAAAATTACCAAACCATAAGAACAAGGACTAAGTGAAAAGTCAGTGGAACTTGGATAAATTTGGGGGAGAGGGTCTGGCCAACTGACCCAGGGATAGAAGCAGCTGAAGTGGCAGCCCTGCAGCCGCCCTCACATGGCTGCTTCAGAAGCTCCCAGGCTGCAGATTGCAGGGGGGCCAAGTGATCATTCAGAGGCTAAGGGCTCTTGCCTTGAGTTGCTTGGATTGAGATCATGGTCTTGGGTGGTGGTCCTGAGGTATGTTTTCAGTGAGCCAAAGCTGGTGGGGGCTGTAGAAACAGTGGCCTCCTAATAGCTCCGGCAGCTGTGAAAACCTCCATGATTTGAGACAGAGCTCTCCCCTCTGGAAGCAGAGTTCTATTGAGCCCAAAAGTCAAGTCACTGACTGGCAACATGAGTAGGCAAAGGAAGCAAAGCAATCCCAGCAAGGCAACTTTAGATTCCTTTTTTGGGGAAAAAAGGGATCAAAGCATGGAATGGGAGGAAGACAACACAGTCAGAACTCCCACACCAAAAACTTCCAAGAAAAATGTATACTGGTTACAAGCCATAGAACAGCTTAAAAGGATTTTGAAAATCAAATAAGAGAAATGGAGGAAAAATTGGGAAGAGAAATGAGAATGATGCAAGAAAATCATGAAAAGAGAGTCAACAACTTGACTGAAGAAAATAACACCTTAAAAAATAGATTAACTCAAGTGGCAAAAGAGGCCCACCCAAAAAGCCAATGAGGAGAACAATGCCTTAAAAAGTCAAATTTTCCAGATGGAAAAAGAATCTCAAAAGCTTTCTGAAGAGAATAACTCCTTCAGAATTAGAGTGGAGCAAATGGAAGCAAATGACGTTATGAGAAATCAAGATACTATTAAACAGATCCACACAAATGAGAAAATAGAAGGCAATGTGAAATATCTCCTTGAAAAAACCACTGA
>CM053585.1:93719412-93730381 GCA_028646515.1 Pseudochirops corinnae | reverse complement strand
CTTCCACTCTTCCTTAATAGCCTGTTACTGTGGAGAGTCCTATCACTCTCCCACTCACTGAGACTTTCAAGCAATGTTATTCCTGATTCTTCATTCTTTCTTTCTCCTTATCTAATAAGTTGCCAAGTCTTGTTGTTTCCACTTTTGTAACATCTCTCATAGATGCTTCCTTCTCTGTCCTGAAACTGCTACAGTGCAGTCTCTGGTCACTTCCCAGTCTTAAGAATCTCCCCATACCAATCCCTTTTCCACTCAATTGTCAAATTAATCTTCCTAAAGTGCAGCTCTAAGACCATGCCACACATACCCCTATCCCCATATAATCAATTCCAGTGTTTTCTTATTGCTTCCAGGATCAAATATAAAATCCTCCAGTATTTCAAGCCATTCATACACAACCTAGTCTCTTCCTACTCTGCCAAATTACTTACACCTTATTTTCCTCCATACAAGTACTCTGTGATGCAGTGATACTGACTTCCTTGTTGCTCCTCATATATGACATACCATATCTCATTTCTGAGCATTTTCAGTGGCTCTCCCCCATGCCTGGAATTTGCTCCCTCCTCAGCTGTTTCTGGCTTCCTTCAAGTGACAAATTCCCACCTTCTATAGGAAGTATTTTCTTATTTAGGCTAATGTATTCACTCTGAGATTGTCTCCACTTTACCCTGTTTGTATCCTGTTTGTCCATGGTTGTTTGCATGTGGTTTCCCTTATTAGACTATCACCCCTTTGAGAGAAAGGATTATTTTTTTTACTTTCTTTTTTTTTTCTTTTTGGAAGGGGGGGCAGGGCAATTGGGGTTAAGTGACTTGTCCAAGGTCACACAGCTAGTAAGTGTTAAGTATCTGAGGCCGGATTTGAACTCAGGTTCTCCTGACTCCAGGGTTGGTATGCTATTCACTGCACCACCTAGCTGCCCCTAACTCAATTTTCTTACAGATAATAGGTGCTAAATAAATGCTTACTTAGTTGAATCAAAATGAATTACCCTCAGTAACATGGGTAGTAAGTGGAAGAATCAGGATTCAAACCCAGGTCCTCTGACTCCAAACCTATAACCTTTCTCTCTGAACAAAGGAAGAATTTCCTCATTTTTTTAAACACAGAGCAGATGTAGCATCTACAAACCAGACGTTCTCTACCTGAGGACAACAATTTTAAGGACAATTAAAGGGCATAAATAATTGCCAATGATCTTCATAAAAATAAAATACAAACATCCTACAATTCCATTTGAAGAAAAAAGAAATATTCCTAAGATGTGAGACTCCAAAATCTGCTGTGTGAGCAATGTACGATTTAAATGAATTGCAACTTGGTAGGAATAATCCTGTAATTCACAAGTTTAATGTCAGATCCATGAATTAGAAAATTAGGCCAATCAAGGTTTCTCAAGAGGCAGCAAGTGGACAGCTGCCAACGCAAGGAAGGGCAAAGCTGCTCCAGCCCTATGCCAGAAGGACAAGAAACCCCTCTGGGGTGGAAGGGAGGAGGGAGGACTTAGTCAAGGAAAGACTTACATAAGGGAGAGGGAGAAACCCTCCACCCCCTTTGCTGAATCTCTGGTAGGAACTATTGAAGAACTGTTTCAAGAATGATTTCCCAAAATAGGTAAGTGCTTTTGAAAAAGCTGAAAGAAATAATAATTATTATATGCATTCACATGACATCTTTAACCCTGAGAAGGGCTTTCACACCTGCTATTTATTTTGAGCCTTGTAACCACCTTGGGAGAGGAGGAGGGAAAGGAGGGACAGAGACTGTCTTCCTACTTTTATAGACGAGGAAACTGAGACATAGCAGTTGAGGTACTTGCCTAAGATTTCTTAAGGACAGAGTTGGACCAAATCTGACATTTACTGACTTGTAATTCTATTTTCTCTTCAATGTACCCTGGTGAAAAGTTTGGTAAACTGAAAAGATTACTGGGGAAAAGTCAAAAAGCAAAATTAGTGCCTGAAATAAAAAACAGAATTCTATTTCCAACTCTCTTATTTGTAGGAAAAGGAAAAAGAAAAGATGGAAAGAAACAAGCATTAGTTTAGTGTGTATTCTGTGCCAAACACTTTATAAATACTATTCCATCTGATCTTCACAACAATGCTGAGATTAGTGCTGCTATTATCCCCATTTTACAGTTGAGGGAGCTGAGGTAGACAGAGGTTAAATTACTTCCCTGGCATCACATACCCCAGAAGGGTCTGGATTTGAATTCAGGTCTCCTTGATTCTGCAGCAACTAGTTGGTAAAGTAGGCAGAGTGCCAGGGTCAGAAGGACTCATCTTCATGAGTTCAAATCCAGCCTCAGACATTTAACTAGCTGTGTGACCCTGGCCAAGCCTCTTAACTCTGCCTCCATTTCCTCAGCTGTAAAATGAACTGGAGAAGGAAATGGCAAATGACTCCAGCATGTTTGCCAAGAAAATCCCAGATGGGGCCATGAAGAGTTGGACAAGATTAAAACAACTCAACAACAAAACTTTCTGATTCTAGGTCCAGTGCTCTCTCTACTGAGCATACTAGCTTCCTAGCATGGCCCAGATATACAAAATCCAAAGGCAAAGCAGGCATTGAGTGTCAGCTTTCCTCCTCCTATCTACTGTAACTGGACAATTTAAAATTTATTCATTTTGGGGAACTTGTAATTCTGCCTTCAAGCTTCTTCAGGCTTCCCTCTGGTGGAAAGGTACATAGAAATTTACAAGGAAATGGCAAAACAGCATTGAGAATAATATCTTATATTCTCATAGTGTCTTAAGTCTTATATGACACAATTCCTTCATGTGACCCTCTGAGTTAAGTAGGAAGTAGAGAAATTATGATCTCCAACTTCCAAATGAAAAAACCTAGGACCAAAACAGTAAAGGGACTTGACCAAGGTCACATAACTAGTAAATGGCAGAAAGAAGATTTGAATCCAAGTCCTCTAGCTAAGATCCAGTGTTCTCTCTCCCACTCTGTGTTGCTAGCAAAGAAGAACTGGATAGTCTAAAAACCAGAATAAGCAGCCTCTGACAACTTAGATCATTTGGCTAACCAGGCTATGTAGAATCAATAACTTTCTCAAAGCAAATCTTGCAAGTGTTTGGAAAGGCCTTTCCTGGAGATATCTGTACCCATTTTGTCTCAACAGAGAATCTAGACCAGAGGTTATTTGATTTTTTTATGTGTGTTGTGGACCCCTTTGGCAGACTGCTGAAACACATGGACCGCTTCTCAGAAAAATATTTTAATTTATAAAACAAAATACACAGGATTGCAAAGGAAACCAATGATAATAAAATTCAATAATTAAAATAATTTTTAAAAAAGTTTGTGGACCCCGAGTTAAGAGCCCCTGTCCTAGAATTCCCTGCATATTACTTTACCCTTACTTCAGTTCCCGTATTTCTAGGAAAACATTGATTGGTTTACTAGAATAAAGTTTAAGATGTGTTTGGATGCAGCCTATCTTAATTATGATGCCCAGGCATCAAATACTTTATAGCAGAAGTGAAGAATGGTCACCTCAAGCTAGAACAAATAGGTTTTGGAACACATCAAAGCTTCTAGTAGATGTGGCACCTCCTTTCCCAGACCTCTGCTCCACCCTCCCAAGCAGCATAATTCTCCATGTGCATAGCTTATAAATGTGTGATTTCAATGAACTGTGATTTTTCCAAGTCATGTGCCAATCAATCGGCATGCCAACGAGTCCAGATGTCTTCAACCTAGTGAAGTAAGGGTTGTTATAATTGGTGTCTGGGCAATCAAAAGTATGACAACATTCTCCATGGTCCCAGGAAAATGCCAAAACAAACAAACAAACAAACCCTGAGACAGAGCCACTGGGTAAAAGCCAAGAGAGAAAAACCCAAGCAGAGACTTTTGGCTGACTTGGCCCTAAATGATGAGAGGGATAGAGGACTGGGGATGGAGTTAGGAAGACCTGAATTCAAATCAAAGACATTTCCTAACTGTCTGAACCTGAGCATGTCGCTTTGCCTCTGTCTGCCTTACATAAAAGCACCTACTTTTCAGGTTGGCTGTGATGAACAAATGAAATAATACTTGCAAAGCATTTAGCACAGTTCCCGGCACATAGTACATGTAAATCCTAGTTATCATCATCATCATCATCATCTCCATTTTCAGTTTATGCAGAAACTCACAGGTTTTATATTCATTTGAAAAAGTTATCACCAGTTGTCTCAGTTGCCTAGATCAGGAGATAATAACATGGGATCCATGAACTTCTTTTAAAAATTATAACTTTTATCTTAATATAATTAGTTTCCTACGTAATCGTATGTATTTTGTTTCATGCATTTAAAAATGTTCTTCTGAGAAGGGATTCATAGGTTTCACCAGACTTCCAAAGGAATTTCTGAGACAAAAAAAAAAATGGTTAAAAGCCCCTGAAATAGATGGAACTTGAAGTCAGTGGTCTGTGACTTTTCTGGGTCAGTTAATATCACCTGCTTCCATAGCCAGTATTATTCCTAATGTCTAGCCTAAATCCTCACTGGATAGCCTTTATGGATTGTTTTATCATTCCTCAGAAGACAGATGGCTATGTCTTCTCTGAAGTATTCAGTTCAATATATGTGTATAAGAATGTATATATGTATACGGGCATGTCTATCTATCTATATTAGGCAGATATAGATATATATTTAGACACGCATATGTGCATGTGTACATACATAAATATGTATGTAGTATTACGTCATTGCACGTATGTATGTATTGTGTTTTATTTCCAAGTTCTTCTTTTCCTCCTCTCGGTGACATTCTTCTATTCTGCATCCAAACTTCTAAAACAGATCAGGTTTTTCTTTTCTCTCATTCGACCTTTACTCCATTCTTTTCCTTTTTCACATTGAAGTCAAGTGTTTAGGTTACGGGTTTCTTTTTTTAACAAATGCTCCATTATCCCTGATAACCTAGAACAGTGATGTCAAAGTCAAATAGAAACAGGTAGCCACTAAAAGATCCCCACAGCATCATACCGAATTTACACAAACACACACACACACATGCACACACTAACAATATATTTTATTGTATTTTTATTTATGTGGTTAAATATTTCCCAATTACATCTTAATCTCGTTTGGACAACCCTCTGGAGTGTTAAGGGCTACATGCTGCCTTGGGGACTGCTTGTTTGAAATCTCTGACCTAGAAAACAGAGACATCTTTTGAGCCTTTTAACCTTCTCCTCTAAGAGGAAGACCAGACTTCATTTTGCCGAATGACAGCAGCCATTTGGCAGCAGCAGGAATACAAACATCAGAGGCTTAATGAAGTCACTGTAAAATTCCCCTTTTCTTCATTCTGATTGATATTCTCAGTCCCAGGTTTTTAAATTATTTGTGGGTGTTAAAAGCTTACCTCATTAGCACACCATTAATATGTTTACACCCTTTTGTCACCTTTTAAGAACTTGATGGGATCTACCCAACTTTTTTTCCCTTTCACTAAACTCATATCTTGTCTTACCATTTGTTTTCCTGTTTTTCTCACCTGAATTATCTCACCAACTACCTTCTCCTTCTCTTTGAGGCCTCAGACTCCTCAGGTCCTTCCCCTTTGTACATTTCTTCTTAAGATTGAGTTTGTCTTCAGACTAAGACTTTCTTCTCTTTCAATCCATGTTGTTCTCCTTTGACTTTTCCTTAAGGAGTCCTAACTCTCTCCTCTACCTCACCCCCCACCCCCACTCCAATTCCAATCCGTGGCTTTCTCCATAAGTCCAAAGTCCTATAAATCACTTTCACAACTTTCTTCTTCATTTTATTCAAAAGCAAGTCCTTTTTTTTTCCCCCAGTATTTTTACATACAACTCTACTTAGGGAACCAAAAGTAGAATGATGGAATGAACTGATTCAATTCAATTCAGCAAACATTTGTTATAAAAAAAATGCTCCATAAACTGTGAAGTACTATCTAAATGTTGGCATAAGAACATTTTCACCTTTGGTCTTCTTTGTTATTATTATTTTTAGTTTATTCTTTTTAAGTCTCTTTAAATTTCTTCTTTATTTTGTTTAATTTATTTAATTAGGATTACTGGAAGCACTTTATTCCACATTGATTCTCATAAACAAACCAGAAAGTACTGGATTTGACCCACCCACTGATGTGGGACTTGTCATTAGTCCCACAGACAAATTGAGACTTCGGAAAGACCTTAGTTTAAGAAGGCTGTGGTCTTCCACTGAATCCTGGGCCATCGCCAGTCATCTTGACTTATGTCTTGCTACCAGATTCAAATGACTCTGGAAGAGAGAATGAGACTGATGACTTGGTGTAACCCGACCTCACTTAAATCCAATCCACTTACAAGTCAAGACATCACCCTTGTGATGTCATAGATCCCCTTCAAGAATGAAAGATGAACAACAACAACAATCTTCAATTCAAAGAGCTCCAAAGAGACCAGAAATTCTCTTCCAAGTCTTCCTTTGGACAGATGATGAAAATGAGAAACACAAAGGGGAAATGACTTGTCCAAAGACATAAAGGTGGTGAGTGGCAGAGCTGGGCCTTGAATATATGGATTGATTCTAAACCTACAGCTCTTGCCTCTCTGTCCTGTCCCCTGTGCATTATATGTTTCAACATCGAGCTGAAAATCAAGTAGGAAACCACACTAAACAAGTGCATGCACTGAATTTCTTTTCCTTAAGCTTGGTACAAAAGATCTCCCATGAAGCTTTCCATCCTCCACTCCCATCCGCTTCCAAGATTTGATGTTTCAGCATTGAATAAGTAGAAATCTATATAAAGTGAAAAAAAAAAAGGCCAAACCAAATATTTTTAAAAGATGATGCAAAACCATAATCAGTTCAAATTCAGTGAAATTAGAATGCTTTGGGCATTATGCACTTGAAGTTTAACTCAGTGTTTCATTTTAGCCAGGACTGTATAATTAAGCACTATGAGTTACAAAAGAGCTATTTTCTTCTACCTTCCTCCATGCCTAGGTATTGGACTAGACCTGTGATTTCATTGACACTGAGACCTCTTGGATAAAGATGTTCCCTCTAAAATTCAGGCTGGTACTTTCCCTGTACCTTCTAGTCGTAGGGTTGCCTAGAGCACTAAAATGTTAAGTGACCAGAGGCAGCTAGGTGGGACACTGGCCCTGGAGTCAGGAGGGCCTGAATTCAAATCTGACCTCAGATATTTTCTAATTGTGTGACCGTGGGCAAATCACTTAACTCCATTGCCCCACCCCCACCTCCCAAAAAAAAGAAAAAGAAAAAAGATGTTGTGGCCTGTCCAAATTCCCCCAGCCAATGTGTATCAGAATGGGACTTGAATCCAAACCTTCCTGGCACCAAGCCCAACTCCCTATCTACTATGTTATACTGCTTTTTGGTTCTTCAGGTTACTTAAAATAACATTTTAAAATATGCCAAGCTGCCCAAAGATCCCCCACACTACCACCACCACCGTTTCATTAGAGTGCCATAAAAAATGTTTTTAGCAGTAAAAGTCTAATGTAAATGTTTTTCCATGCTACTCCCCCCCTCTTATCTGTTGGGGTTATCATGTGGCTAAAGCAATAGAAGAACTTTTTTTATGGTCATTTAGGTATATGACGATAAAAGTGAGAACGAATCAAAGTCTATGAATTAAGTTGCAATAATTGGCCCCAAAATAATTTAAAACTGAAAATAAGGGGAACATATGAACAGGAAACCCAACAAGTATATATGATCACACAGTTATCTCCCAAGAGAAGGAAAAATGGCCCAATCTGACAAGAGGGGAATGAGGACTTCCTGCTTCTACAGAAGAATTTGTCAAGTGAGTAAATGTATGCTCCCTTCTCCTGACCCATGTACACATACACATGGATGTACACACACACACACACACACACACATTCATACATACGCGCATGAACACAAATAGTACAAATGAGCCTACTTCTCAGGCACAAAATGAAAAAGGGAATAGGAGGGCCTATTGACAAGCTATTGCTACTGACATGTTTACTAAATATACAATAAAACATTCAAAATAACATTGGGGAAAAAAGAACCAACTGGCTGAAGAAATCCACTGTTTATGGTCCCAATTTGGTTCCAGATCAGCCTTCTCTGTGGGGACTCCATACACAGGGCTCGGCCAAATAATCTGCCTCTCAAGTCCTGTGCAACTCCTGACTTGGCATTGCTGTCATCAGAAAGCTCAGCCAGGAAACCCTTCTTTGGAAGGAAACCATTGGCCAGACTCATTCTATCACCATCCAGGCATCCAAGTTAATTACAGGCACATAGGACCAACAGTGACAGCCAGCTAGCTCTGTAAGCAGCAGAAACCAGGCACTCACAGGGATTGTTGCTTTCTTCCAAAAGCAGTAGCTCAAAGTCATAAGAGCCCACCTAAGGAAAATACTCCAAGGACTCAATGTATTGCCATTTCATTCTGTGATTGCTAAGAAAAGAAGTTCCACTGTGTAAAACATACATTTCTCTTTCAAAGAAATCAGATTAGAAATCTTTGTTCCTGTGTCCTATTCAGGGTAGATAAAAACAGATAGATTCCGTACAGCCTACCCTATTTCAGACCAGTCCTCAAAGTACTGATGAATTTCATATTGAATCCCAGATAACTTTTGGAAAGGAAAAAGGTCAAATATTTATACATTCACCAAGCTTAAGATATTATTTAGGAGAGTATGAGAGACAGCAGGTTAAACTGGATCATAATTCCTAAGTCCACAGAATTGGTAGAGATTGTAGAGACCATCTACTCTAAAAATATCTATTACCAGAGTCTATTACTCAACGATTTTGGTACAGGAAAGACTCCAGAGGTTATCTAGCTCAACCCCCATTTTATAGATGAGAAAACTGAGACCTAGAAAGAAGTGACTTGTCTAAGATCACCCAGGTAATAAGTGGCATATAGAAAGTTGTGGTATTTTTCCCTAGTTCTTAATATTTTCCTCCATAAAAAGTTTTTTGGTAGGATGACTACAAATTTGCCAGCAGATAACCAGATCCATTCATACAATCATTGACCTTGATGGTGCATCTATTGCTACTCATTATTAAAGGGAATAGGAATGTGGCAGTTATTAGTCTATGCCACCTGAAGGGAAAGGCATGTGTTCGTCTTGTCCAGTGTTGTTATCTGGGCAAATGTGCCCTTGTTATGGGAAAAATCTCTTTGGCTGGGGAGGAAACTGAATGAATCATATGACACTAATGTCCTAGAAATGAGTAATGCATCTCCAGTCTTGACTTAGATAACTCGGGCAAAGTCACATAACGAATCAGAGGTCATGTCAACACTCTCAACTCTCAGGCCAGTAGTGATTGAATTTTCTATCCCTGAAAAGCTTTGGCCCCCATGTGGTTTGCCATCATAATGTGGATCTTGGCCCTCTTTGGAGCTTTTTTATTAAAGGTTATTATTTTTCCTAACAGTCATCCGCTCTAATGCATCTTCCCTATATTCATTTGGCAATCCACTGACTGTGCCAGTATTCAACAGGGCGAGGGTCCAAAAACTGGAGAAACTTGTTCCTCTTTCCACCCTGGTGTATTTTTCACAGGTGGCTCATTTCAAGTAGGAGCCTTTAATCAACACACATGTATGCCATGCATACTTCTTCATCTTAAGAAGTATTCAGGGGGGCCCATGGCAGGACATCAAAATCTCTGTCCCAGACTTATACTAGTCCAGGAGGAGATCTGTGCCTGGAAAGTGAATAGCCCTAATAGAATGACCTTTACTGAGATTTGACATCTGCTACCTTGTAAGCTTCTTACATACACAGCCTAATCCACCTGGAGGCTTTCCTGCTTGATGGACGGTGATAAAAAAGCTGTTAGGCTGTAAGCCTTGTCTTAGATTCAAAGCATGTAGACTGCTTGAGATTCTGCGGCTTAGGGCAGACAGAGGGGGAAATATTTCTTAGTTCAGGTGCAATTCTCAAGATGCTTATTAGGATGAACTCTGCTCTAAGAACAACTTTATTGGTATGAAAGTCAAGACAAGGCTTCCTAATAGGAAGGAGGCTCCCAGCTCCCAGCACTACAGAAGAACTAAGGTAATGGTGATCATAAAATTCGCCTTCCTGACAAGAACCAAGAAGCCCAACTCTAGAAATTTACAATCCACAAAGGATCAGCGGCTTGTATTCTGGATATCTTAAAGGTGAATGCTCTAAAACACCCATCCATCTATAGTGATGAAAGTCTGGACTCCCAGAGTTATAAATCTACTTTGTTTCTTACAGAGAATAAGGATAAGGCCCAAATCACAAACTGAGCTGGCTTTTTTTTTTCATGATTTAAACCATCTACCAAAAGAAAAAACCCAAGGAGGGACAGAAGCCCTAACAATAAGAGGGGTAGTGGTATCTCTTCCAGAAGACAGATACAGTATTCAGATAAGTTTCTAGAAGGCTACAACTCTAAATAATGCTTTCATTGCATTTCAGAATAGCGAAGTAAAACTAATGTCTGGGCAATAATGTATGGGCAAAACAAAAAAATTTACTTGGTTACTTTGTGAAAAAATTTTCCAAAAAAAAAAAAAAGATGATATGGCCTTCCCAATAGTCAGTGGATCTAGGGCTAAGAGGAATTTATTGTCATAAGTCTTAGAAGGAAAATATACACACAATTCAGCAAATTACCACTTGGCTGAAAACCTTAGTTTCCTGAAAGTGGTGTTTCACCTCCAATTAATTGCTTACCACTTTTTCCTTATATCTAAACTGTTGAAAATGCATACTACTACTTGTCATTTGAAACGTAGGAGATAAACAGGTCTCACATTTGCTAAGTTCACTCTTTCTGTTGCTGTAGTTCATCGTTGTTTTCTAAGAGGACCAATGACATTAGGAGGGTGATGTCTTAACTTGCAAGTGAACTGCATTTAAGGGAGGTAAGGCTGTGCAAAATCACCAGCCTCTCTTTCTCCTCCAGAGTCATTCTGAGTCGGTGGCAAG
>CM053585.1:93709203-93719312 GCA_028646515.1 Pseudochirops corinnae | reverse complement strand
TCTCTCTCTCTCTCTCTCTCTCTCTCTCTCTCTCTCTCTCTTTCTCTTTCTCTCTCTGTCTCTCTCTCTCTCTGTCTCTCTCTCTGTCTCTCTCCCTCCCTCCTTCCTTTCCTCCCTCTCTCTCTCTCTCCCTTCCGTCCTCCCTGTCTCCTCTCTCTCTCTCTCTCTCTCTCTCTCTCTCTCTCTCTCTCTCTCTCTCTCTCTCTTTCTCTCTTTCTCCTTCCTGCCATTCCCCATTGACCAGGAAACAATCTTGTGAACTTTAAAATGTTTGAAGATTCAGACTTCCTGTGTGTTTCAGTAGCAGTATCCCCAGAGAATAAGGAAATACAATGAGAATAAATTAAACTTGCCAAGGTAGGAAATTTGATTCCATAAAAGGAACCACAAAAGAGGAAACATTTCCAGTGCTATGGTCTCAATGAGTCATTCTTTGCCCTGTGAATACCCTCAAACCAGGCTGCCAAACTTCTCTGTGTTTTATAGGTAAGGAAGGCATGTGAATCCAACCCTATAGGTCCAAACAGATTTACATATAGAGACCTTTCCATGACACCTAACTAAACTAACATAAGAAGACTAAACTCTCAGGGTTAAGACTAGAACCCTGATGGGAGGTCAGTTGCTCTCAGGGTACTCAGCATACCAGTGTTAGTAGGAATTGAGGAAATGTGTTATAAGTGTAAAGAGATGGGGAAGGTTTAAATGGGTAAATGGGATGGTTCACACCCAGTGATATCTTTATGAGGTATGTACCTCTTTGATTAGGTTTAGTTCATTGGGGAAATGTCAAGGATGGAGGATTCCATTATTGCTAACCCCTGGAGGCAATGTGTCATTCTAACTATATCAAAGGGCAATGGGAGGGAAAAAAGGATAGAGATTAAACTCAGAAGAAGTGTTAAAGTCTACTACCACCACAGACACTCATCCCTCTGCCACTGACCATGGAATTAGAGAGACACTAAAGCAAAACCAAGAGCAAACACAGCTAGTTGGGAGCAACACAAGCCATACTGAAGACAAGCATAAACAAATACAGATACAGACAAATACAAAGTGAGCTGAGGGGGAGGGGCTTCAGGCAGTGACACATACCACCACAATGTGGCAGAGAGACTGCCAGCTATGGACTCCAGAAAGGCACATGCCCTTGACACCCAACAGAGAATACACCTAAGGAACATCATGAAGTTTTGTGAAGAGAGCAAAGAATTGTGAGTTAACTAGAAGTAGTGAGATACCTCTCTGCCACATGTGTTCTTTATATATGTGCTTCACTGCCTTCATATTTTATAATTTGTGCTCTATTTTGCTTTTATCCTTGTGTGGGAGGAGGATGTTTTGTTAATAATTTTTCTTACCATTTTTGTAAATTTTCCCTGCAAAAAGCCATTTGATGTCTACTGGTTCATTTAAATGGAGGCCCATGAGTGCCAATATTAGAAATTCCAATCCCTTAAAGTTACTCCCAAAAGCAAGAAAAGAGTAGTAATCAACTGAATTTCTTGGCATACAATCTGAGATTTCCAGTACAAGTGGGGCAAGCAGGGGCTCCTGCATAAGGATTTTCAGGGAAAATATCTTTCTTCCATTACCTGTTTAGGTACATGTGGGAAAATTCCATTCCATTAGGATTTCCTGTAGTTGATCTCATAAATCATAGAATCTTAGCACTGGAAGGGACCTCAAATATTATCTGGTCTAAAATCATAACCCTACAATATACTATTTGTTATTTTTAATAATTGCTTATGCAGCCTTCACTTAAAGATCCCCAATTGTTGAGAAAGTTACTAACATACCTATTATTAAGAATTTTTTTTTTGTTAATGTTGAATTGTAGTGGATAAAAGTTGGAGAGAGGCAGATATAGCCTCTAAGAAAGGGAAAAAAATTCCTAATAATTCCTAATAATTATCCAAAAGGTTCCCCTTTCATTAGTGATCTTCAATTAAGATGGCTGAGCATTTGTTGGGAGTATTGTAGAGGGGATTTCTTGTTCTTATAGTGTTTCTAAGGCAGTGGTTCTCAACCTTCCTAATGCCGCAACCCTTTAATACAGTTCCTCATGTTGTGGTGACCCCCAATCATAAAATTATTTTCGTTGCTACTTCATAACTGTAATTTTGCTATTGTTATGAATCATAATGTAAATATCTGATATGCAGGATGTATTTTCATTGTTACAAATTGAACATAACCCACAGGTTGAGAACCTCTGTTCTAAGGGATGGCTTCCTCTCATGTCCTATGTAACTCTGAGATTCTATAATGTCATTAATCTGCCTGTTTATAACTTCTATGCACTGGACCTAGTTCTACTCTTTAAGACTAGACTGACAAACCTAATTTCTCTTCTGTGAAGACAAAGATAGATAGATACATAGATAGATAGATAGATAGATAGATAGATAGATAGATAGATAGATAGATAGATGATAGATAAATAATATATCTAAAGATTTCTGTCATGTCTTTTATAGGGTGCTTCCTATATCTTCCTATATCAACCCAAATTCCTTCATCTTGTTTTTCCATCCCTACTCTAAATTTCCTGGGTTCTTTTTAAAAGGTAATACCCCATCCCAATCTAAATAACTTGAAGGCATGGACTGTCTTCCATTGGGGGTAGAGGGGTTGTTCTATATTCCTAATGCTTGCTTCAATGTCTTACCTATCATAGGTGCTCATAGAAGTTTGCTGAATTGAAATGAATGCCCAAAAATTAATGGTCCCCAATTACATTGAACTGAGCACAGAGTACAACTCTTCTCTGAACACTACACTTCTATTAATATAGCCTAAAGTCCCATGACTTTTTTTTTTTTGCTGGCACAGCACAATGCTGATTCATCATGAGCTTACAGTCAACTAGATCCCTTAAGTCTTTTTTTTTTTCTGAATGGAAAAAGGATCAGTCTCACTGTGGTGTCTCATCATGGTGTGAAGGTGACCCTGGGTTCTTAAAGATTATGCCAGCCAAGCACAGTCTCTGATACTATACCAAATGTGAAAGGCTTTAAGTCTGGGCTAGATGATAAGTCTGTTGTCCAAGGAACAACCTAAGTTTGAAGAGGTTAATGTCCATATTGCCTGCTGGTGGTTGAATTTTTCAACACCATGAACTCTGAAAGACCAGGTACTAAGCCATAGTAGAGTTAAAATCTATGTTAGTAGATGACATATCCACACCAATGAAATCATTAATCTTTGAATTATTATGGCAGGCAGCAGAATACAGGTGAAAGAACCTAACTTTAAAGTTAGAGGACCTAGATCCCAATCCAGTTCACCTCCCCATCTTGCCAGTTGCAGCCTTAGACAAGTAAGAGACTCTCTGCCCTCAGTTTCTTCATATTTTTTTTTTTGCAAATTTATTTATTTATTTTTAGTTTTTAACATTAACTTCCATAAGTTTTAAATTTTTTTCTGTCTCCCTCCCTGCAATCTGATATAGGCTCCACATATTCATTCTTATTAAACAGATTTTCACATTGGTCATGTTGTATAGAAGAATTAGAACAAATGGGAGGAACCATGAAAAAATAAAAAATAAAAAACAAAAAAAGAGAGCAAATAGAATGTTTCAATCTGCATTCAGATTCCATATTTCTTTCCCTGAATGTGGATGACATTTTTCATCATGAGTCTTTTGGTGTCTTTGCATTTCTAACAAGGGCTAAGCCTATCAAAGTCAGTCATCACACAATATGGTTGTTACTGAGAACAATGTTCTCCTAGTTCTGCTCATTTCACTCAGCATCAGTTCATATACGTCTTTCTAGGTTTTTCTGAAGTTGGACTGCTCATCATTCCTTATAGCACAATAGTATTCCATTACATTCATATACCACAACTTGTTTAGCCATTCCCCTACTAATGGGCATCCCCTCAATTTCCAGTTCTTGGCCACCATAAAAGGAACTTGTATAAATATTTTTGTATCTCTGGGTCCTTTTCCCATTTTTATTATCTCTTTGGGATACAGCCCTAGAAGTGTTATTGCTGGGTCAAAGGATATGCACATTTTTGTAGCCCTTTGGTCATAGTTCTAAATTGCTCTCCAGAATGGTTGGATCACTTTACAACTCCACCAATAATGCATTAGTGTTCCAATTTTCCCACATCTTCAGTATTTGTAATTTTCCTGTTTTGTCAGGTTAGCCAATCTGATAGGTATGATATGTCCTTATTTTTTTAAATGAAGGGATTGGGCTACATGGCCTATTAAGTTTTTTCCAGGTCTAGATTTATGGTCCTAAATTGATATTATATTGATATCATTAAAGAACGTTTCTTATGGATATTCATATCTAATTTCCATTGTTCCTTGTTCCCCATAGATTAAAGGCTCACTATGACATTCCTCCCTTCCTAACAGAAAGGTTGAGGGAAAACTGTGGGAAAGTAATTATTATTAATGAATTTCAGTATATATTTTGTATCTCCCAATTGGAGAGGAGACTACTTGAACAGGTCTAAACTAAATTGTTGAACAATTAAAATTTTAATTAATTTTATAGTATTAGTCTGAGATTTTTTTCTCCACTGGAACAAAAGGAAACTACTTCTATGCTTTCATCATAGGGCCACTCCATTTCCATCTTAGAAGAGGATCTTCATGAATTTCTCTGAGTAACAAAAGGAGGAAGGAGGATCCATCACCTTGTGACCAAGATAATGATGATAAAAGATCTTGTCATAAAAGACAGGAAAGATAAGTGGATTATCATGATATCCAGGAAATGTGAATGAACACTACCTCAGTTCTTTGTGTGACTGAAGTTCTACTATTGTCATGTATATCTGACTTTGTCTATTCCTACAGAGTGTAACTGAAAAAAGAAATAGAACATGGGGAGGAGGTGAGATGACATTGTAGGAAGGAGAACTTCATCTAATTCATATTTCCCTGTAGTTATTTGCAATAAAAAAAACATCCTTAGCAAAATCTAAAAGATTATGTTCTTCATAGAGAAGTAGTAATTCACAGATTATTGAATTTTTTTTTTCTCCCATTTTATGCCAAGGGAGGATAGACACCCAGTTGGAAGAAAAAGAAAATGGTTGCATTAGAAAAGAAAGTAGACTTTCTAATCCTTGGATCTCTAGAAAAAATCAAAGGATGAAGGGGAACTGACCAGAGACCAAAAATTGTTGGTAAAGATTTTTAGCAAAAAACAGACCTAATCCTTCACAGAAAGCATCTCTACCTTAACCTCTGAGAGTTCACTTTCCCACTTTCTCTCCCCTATAATTCCTGCCCCAAGTCATGGAAGCCATCACCAATGCTGGAGAAGAATCAATTCCAATCTAACTGATGTAGTCCCAAATTGCTCTGCTGTGGTTAGAGCAGGGGAGATGTGGTCCTCTCTTCACACTTTCTCATAGAATCATACTGTTGTATGCAGAAATTTCTAAAGTACCACCAGTGTGATACAAATGCACATTGTAGGTTAAAGGGACTTGTGTGGCATGGTTTGGTAGTGTAGTTTATTAGACAAAGAATTGGGTTTGGATTCACAACACCTGATTTCAAATCCTGTCTCTGCCACTTAATAATTGTATGAAAATGGGAAAATATTTTACCTCTTCAAGTCTGTGTTTCCTCACCTTCAAAATGGGAATAATATATAATATAATTTCACTTCATAACTCACAGGACTCCCAAAGTCTCAGATTTGCTGAACTGGAAGGGCCTTCAAAGACCATTTACTCTAATAAAATACCTGAACATGAAACATCTCATCTCACACAACATTCCCACTGAAGCACATGATTTGAGGTGACTATTCCACCCCTCACTTACACTCATGAAGTCAGTCTCTAGAGTATATACTATATTCCTTCAAGCTCTAGGAGTAGCCCTTAGGTGTTAAGGGTAGGACTTATCTTCTTATGCTATATTTCTAAGTTAATAATCTACTAGTAATTAGTTGATATAATTTAGCCAGCAAAACTTAATATAGTTTTAGAAAGGGGGCATTTACTAAAGTACTACAGTTGGTACAAAATATCTCTCGCATATTCTAAGGCATGAAGAGTCCTGGGAAATTGGACTCAATTTGCAAAAGGATAATTCATAGTTCCGAGTTCTTTTATTGTAGTGCTCAAGGTATTCAGCTTAACTGTGATGTAGTCTTTTACTACTAGGTTTTTTGTAGAGTTTTGAATCTATACCTAGTTTGTCCTTGGCTCCTGATAGAGGAATTTCTATCTAGGTCTTACATATGTTTCCTTCTTTAGAGGGAGCTAGATGGTGAAGTAGAGTGCTACCTGGAGGCAGGAAGGCCTGAGTTCAGATCTAACTTCAAACACTGAATGTTGTGACCCTAAACAAGTTACTCAGCTTCCTCATCTGTAAAATGGGGATAATACTAGCACCTACCTCCCAGGTTTGTTATGAGGATTTTTGTAAAGTGTTTTGCAAACCCTGAGGCACTACATAAATATTAGCTATTATTAGGACTAATTATTTAGCACGTATGTAACTCTACTTCAAAGAACTCAGTATGACCAATATGGAGATCATTCAGTGACATTACTATGCATCCTAGTATTGGTAATTCACCATGTTAACATGGTACTGCACTGTCATTTCAATGAAGAGATATATACTGGGTAGAAATAGGTCATAGTCTATTTCCTAAAATGATCTATATATAAGAAATGGTATAAGAGCTATCTAGAAAATACAGGTTTGGAAAAAGAGATCAGCTGGTCATATAGTAAGAACAAGGGATGGAACAGAACAATTTCCTGTAAAATATTAAATAAATAAATAAAAGTCCTTAAAAGAAGGCTTCTAGAATGTTGAAGGATCTTTAAGAGATCACACAGCATGAGAAGACATGGATGAATTGTGATCAGCCTCAATGAAGGAAATACATCAATGAGACTATGGATCCACAAAATTATTGAAATGTAGCATCTCCATAAAAGGTCTTTGAGTTCAGGGATTATGAAGTATCCTCATTTTGATTCTTCCTCCCTCCTGGCCTATACAAGGATATTCAGGAACTTGTCTTCCAACTCCTCCCTGATTCTTCATTCCAGCTGGAAGCCATGGGCTCCAAATGACTTTCAGAGTGTGCAATCAGGGACTAAAACTGTACATCTGGGGGAATCCCTGGGTGTGTATAGGCTGCGGGCTCCGTCTTCATTCTTCCCCAATGCATACAAACAAATAGAGCCAAGTGGCCCAAATGGCAGTGTTGAGAATTGGCTCAGGAAAGAGTTAACATAAACCAATGGATGGCTTATCCCCATAAGCTGACACAAACCTGCTCTCTAGCCCGTGGGATGGAAAATTGTGTTCGTTCTGAAAACATTTTGGGAAAGGCATAATTGCAGCTAATTTGGAGACATGTTACAGAGTACAAGTAGAGCTATTGGCAAATAAAAAGGCTCAGAGCTCAGTGGCCAAAAGATTTACAAGGTGTTAGTTACTTGTAAGACTATTCAGTGCAAAACATCTGGATGAAAATTTTAAAATTCAACCACTTGTCCAGATGTTTTCAAATGTCGAGGTCTGTGGGATCATGTAGACTATGCCTGTCAGTTCTTCTTCAATGCTATGACATGCAGGTGAGAAATGACAAGAAATCAGACAGTCATTAGGAAACTTAGGACACTTTAAGTGATGGAAATCATTTGGATATTTTGACCTGATGAACTGATTTCTGTGATTTTGGGTACAGTTATATTGTGTTATATACAGGCATTTTGTCTTTGTTTTGTCTTGTCAAAACAAAAATGTTGAAAATAGGACCTCAGAAAATACATTACCAAGTAGTCTCAGAAACAACAAACTTACGGATTACAGATATATACTCACCATGAGTGATACCTATGAAACTGTGATAGAGACAAGTATATTGTTTCCCTTTCCAAGTTTTAGAATGACAGAATCACAGATTTAAAAGGGAACACAAAAGTCATCTACTCCAAACCACAGCTAAAAGGAATTCTCTCTACTACATTCCCCAAAAGCTGTTATTTGAAAATGTCTAGTTGAAGAAAACTCATTTTCTCCTGGAACAACTCCTTGGTGTTGTTTTTAACTCTTATTGTTAGGAGGTTTTCATTACATCAAACTAAAATATATTTCTCTACAATTTTCATCCATTGTGCTTACCTATTCCTTCCTTCTGAGTTCCCACAGAATGGATTTAATTCCCCCACACAACAGGCCTTCAAATATTTAAAGATAGCTTTCACGTGTTCCCCGCCATCACCATAAGTCTAAACATTTGATGTTCTTTCAACCAATCTACATAGGACATAGACTCTAACCTACGTGGTCACTCAGCTTCAGATAAACTCTGATATATCAATGTCCTTCCTAAATATGGCACACAGAACTGAATACAGGACTACTGACGAGGACTAACTTGAACAGAATCCAGAGGAACAATTACCTCCCTGGTCTTGGCTTCCCTGCCTAGAATGGCATTAGTTTTTGGCAATAATGTCAAACTGTTGACTCATACAGAATTTACAACTGACTAAAACCCCCACAACTTTTTTGGAGTAATTATTTTCTAGATAGATGTCCTCCATCCTATGCTTTTGAAGCTGCTTGTTTGAACCCACCTACAGGATTATCCTCTAATTTTTAAAAAATATTTTTATCTTACTAAATTTGACCCATTATTCAAGTATATCAAGGTATGTTCATACCCTGAGGCAATGTGCTTCTCTACCTCTGTGTCCTGATATGAGTGGTCCTACTTTTAAATCCAAAGATAATGGTTCTGCTGTGTTGCCAAGGAAAGGCAGAAGGGGAAGACCCTTCATGGCAGACCCAGATTTAAAACTAGATGGAAGCATGAAGATGATCTGGTCCAACGCAAACATTTTACAGATCAGGCAATTGAGGCCCATAAGTCACAAACAACTAGTACAGCAAACAGCAGGACAAGGTTTCAAACCAGGTCTCTTAATTTCAAAACGAGAGTCTTTGGCAGTACACCACTAGCTCTCACTTGTTTTTCATCTCGACCGACTCCGTCATTTTAAAAAGGATGAAACCGAAACCCAGAGAGGAAAGATGACTAGCGCAAGGGCATATAGGCAGTAAATCTGAATCCTGATCATCTGACTGCCATATTCTAATTGATTTTAAATTTAGGGATAGCGATTCCTCCTACATCCACCTAGCTCATGTGAGGATAGAAAGGAACTCATGAGGTCAATTTTTTTTTTTCATCTTTCTATTCCCAACAGGTTACTCCTGGGCATTAATCCTAACTAAAGGGTAGGCAGTGACTGGTAGTGATTACAAAGGAGATGGCCAAGGGATTTGTCCAGAAAGCATTGTTCCTTGTGCTACCAAAGTTTCAAGAAGCAGCTTTTTGGACACTGGGATGAAGGATGGTTAGTCATTTTGATTCTGGGCTGTGCAGCCTGAAATATACCCATCATATCTGATGAGAATATGAATCCACCTGTCTAAAAAGGCCCTCTTGGAAATGCTCATAAGGATGTACCCACATATTTCCATGAGACAGATTCAAGTCAGAGGACACATGAGTAGGGAATGACTACAGCTCACCCAACTTCATTTTGTGTTAGAAAAATAAAGTGCCTGAGGGACTATAGGAAACTCATTCCAAGGATAGAGGGATACCAATGAAATTATCTTACACTGAAGGGTTGAAAGGGGGTGCTTGTGGGTTTATGAATATCACAAATAGGGGAGGGAAGTGAATATAGTTTTGAATGTACACATCCTAAAGAGTCTAGGAATGGAAGCATTCCTGAATGGGTGCAGACATCCTATCAGGGACAGGAAAGAAATCATTCTTTGTGCAACTTTTTTTTTTAAGTTTTGTTTATTTTTAGTTTAATCATTTATTTCCATGAGATTTTGATTTACAAATTTTCTCCCCGTCTTTCCCCTACCCACAACCCAAAACATCAATCCCACTGTATACACCCTCCCCAAATCAGCTCTCTCTTATATCCTCCCCCATCACACCTCTGACTTTCTAGTAGGGAAAGATGATCTTGTATATACAGTACTTGTATTTTTCCATCCTTCCTATTCCACCCCCCGCTTGTTCTATTCTCTGCTTTGTCCCTGTTGCTTTACAAAAGTTTGT
>CM053585.1:93680883-93708703 GCA_028646515.1 Pseudochirops corinnae | reverse complement strand
GCGATCCGGATCTAGGCCGCTCAACGCAAGAGCACTGGCCTGAGAACAATCACTAAGTCCCCCTGCTGTCTGCAGGCCGCGGGCGGGAAGCTACAACGGGGAGGCGGGTGCAAAACCTCTGCCTTTCGCTTTTACGCTCTGGAGGCCTTTCGGCCTGACTGCTTTTCTCCCCCTTTTGCAATCCCCACTCGCAGCTGCTGCTAATTCGCTCACCTGAGAGGTTCCTCCGCTCCTCCTGTCCAGCTGCCCCTGGGGCACAGCCACGGCTTCAGGGCAGGCTGGTTTTGGTTCTCAGTGCTGATATGGTTCCTCGTAGCTGAGCTGACTTTAGTGGGAAGTATCTTTGTGTGCGTTTTGGAGTTCCAGGATTGGTCTAGAGTCCTATTTTATGGGTATTTTGGGGTGGCTGTGTGAGAGCTGCAATATGTTGCTGCTGCTACGCCGCCATCTTTGCTCCGCCCCCCTAAAGTGATACTTCTTATGCATAGAAGCCCCAATGTCATTCTCCTGCTCAATAAGCCCCAATGGCTCCCTATTTCCTATAATATCCGATAAAATCACCTCTGTATGGCATTTGGAACTCATTACCTTCTGGCTCCAGCCTTACTTTCCAAGTTTATTATAATTAATCCCTCTTAATGTAATTTATGATCTATTCAAATTGGCCTTCTTGCTGTTTCTCACACATGAATTTCCATCTCCCATCTCCATGCCTTTGCACAGGCTGTCTCCAATACCTGGAATATAGTTTCTCCTTAGCTCTGCCTCTGAGAGTCCCAAGTTTCTTCAAAGCTCAGATCAAATGCCACCTTTATTAATGCCTTTTCTGATTCCTCCAGATGCTGATACTCCCCTCAGTCCCAATTTACCTTGGATTTTCTTTCTACTTTCTATATATTTATACATATGAATGGTAAGCTACTTCAAGGCAAAACCAGTTTCTTTTTTCTCTTTGTATCTCTAGCACTTAAAACAATGACTAGCAGATGGTAGTCATACAATATATTCTTGTTGATTGATTAAAAGAGGGAATTCCTGTTAATGTTCCATTATTTGACTACTGAGTTTCCTTCAACTCTGTGGGATTCTATCTGATTGTTGTATGTTCCATTAAATGCAGTAAAGGAAGACCTAAAGGTTTTCAGTCCTGGAGCCAGGAGTAAAAAGTAAAAGTCCTTCTCATGAACTGCAAGTCATAGGGTGGCCTGGATGTCTAATGCAGTGCTTTTAAACTGAAAGAGAAATGGATCCTTACAAGTCACATATTGACTTAGAAAACCACAAATTGACATCATCCATGTTGTATTGTATTTTTATTAATTTTGTTAAACATTTAACAAATACATTTTCATCCGATTAAGGCCGTTCTTGGAAGTTTTGTGGGACTGTAAACAGGTAGTTTAGTTTGATACCTCTGGTCTAGAAAATGTTGTGTGAAATTAGCAGTGACTCATATGTAATAGCTACAGTGATGATAATTCTGATGTACGTAGTACTAAAATCAAAGACCGATATTTTCAAATCAAAAGAAGTATCTATTAAACATTCTTTAATAGATAGCTTAATTCATATTTCACTGTTATAGTTCTCTAATTGGATGGAAGGAGAACATTGACAAAATTGGGTCAGGGCCTGATAGGGTTAGGTGGCAAAGTTGCCAGAGTCAAAAGGTTGGTTGGGTAGGCCTGCTGTTCTCCTGGCTTCTTAGACTAAAGAAGCGACAGAAAGAACAATGCAATCATACTTCATATGCAAAAATGATGCTACTAACCCATCATTCACAGTCTCTCACTGGAACCACCTTATGACCATTAGCACACATGAGTGAAATAACTGATTGTGGTTAGGGTGCAGTCTGTGGCCATGAAAAAATAACAGGCTTATAGAGGGAATCAAAACCATGACCTTAGGCTCATACCACTGTTGTCTAACCCAAGATTATATTTTAGAGACAGGGCCACTCATGCAAATAATATGTTTTCTCGCTCTAGTGGTTTTGTGTGCCTTATGTAGATCCATAAGAAAATAGCACAGGCCATAATATATGGAAGGCCTGGAAAAAATTCCATCTTATTAATATATCCTGGACCTTCTTCTTAGTTTTAAAAAGTTGGAATACTATTCTATGCTTCACATAAAGATTGCACATGTTTCTATTTTAACCTATTTACCTCTTTTAAATTAAATCCACAGGATTAAGGTTATAGTATTTTGCTGTTTAAAAAAAAAATGCCTAGAACAATTTCTTTTCCAGCATGGCATTCAAAAATTTCCACTGATCATTGTACTTTTAATTTATAGTATTTATTTTTATTTTATCTTTGTATTTCTGGTAGCTACCATAATACTTTGTACATAGTAGGTGCTTAATAAATGTTTCTGGCTTGGATTATAGGGTTATGTACCTAGGCCAATCCCTTCATTTGACAGGTGGAGAAATTGAGACCATACTTAGAATTTAGAACTGGAAAGAACCTCAGAGATTCTCTAGGTCTATCTTCTCATTTTACAAATGACAAAACAGACTCAGAGAATTTCGTTGACTTGTTATGGTTCCCAAACTGGAGTGTGCAGGGCCCTGCTCAAGTGGCTCGCGAGAGTCAGTTGTTAAATCTTCAGTGTTAACATCTACGTCTCAGAAAATGGCAGATGTTACGAATCAGATTGAATTGTTATTTTGTTGATTATCTCAACTTAAGAAAGTGATGGGGGAAATGCTAATAATGAGAATTACATTTTAAAATGTGTCACAAGTATACCCCCTTATCTTACCACAGAGATGTTTGCTAAACTGGCTACTATACCCCAATTTCCTAATTGCTCCCAATTTCCAAGAAGTTTACAAGAAGAGACTGACTGACCCCTTCTCATAGATGACTCTTCCCATGGGATTTATGGTCAAATCAGTATTTGGACTAGACAGTCTCTGAGGTCCCTTTCAGTTAGTTATAAGATTAGGATTAAGTTCTTTCCACTATACCAAAGTTATGACCTGCATCACAGAGGGAATACCCACATGGATTAAGTCACCGATCTATCTGAGTACCAAAAAAAGGCTCATTTTACATAAGATATTTTTAAATTACATGGTTCATTAAATAATGAAACTAGAGCATAGGTTATGTCTACACAAGGCTAACTGATCAAATCAGAACTAGGAATTTTTATTTGATCCAGCCTCAGAACAAATGCATGCATGTGGAACATGAACCCCAACTTGTAAGTTACTTCCATTTAGAGTCAGGAATCCTCATTTCACATTTTTTTGGATGTAGCTGTTGCTACAAACTGCTTTACATTATTTTATTTCTATAAACAAGACCTATATAAGCAACCAAATATCACAAAATCTTGGAAGCTAATTCCTTGATAACAAAGAGAAATAGCAGATATTGGATGGACTAGAAGCTCTCTTAAAGTTTTTTTTGTTGTTTTTTTGTTTTGGAAAAAACATTACAGATTATTTGTGTAAGCTTGTGTTTAAACTTGCAGACATCTCAGAAAAAAATCCATCTCAGATGGATTGCCCAGAATAAATTACATTTTAAAAAAATAGCAATGTGTCAGTGATTGTACCTAAGATAGCCCACAACCATGTGCCCTGGTTCTCCTGGGCTCCTGACCTGATGATTACCTCTATTAGTTCAATTGGTTCAAACACTTAATATCTAAAACTCACAGGTCCTCTTTCTTCAAGTGATTTGACAGTTTGAAAGTTCAGTAACAGTATCTTCAGAAAGCTCTATTGTGACGCTGGATTTTGGTAATTGACACCAATAACATAACAACATTAAATCATCCACTTTTTTTTTTTATAGCGGATAAGCTAGCCTGCTTGTAAATATGTTAAAGGATAGCGTGTAGGTGGCAGAAGAATTATGCTACAATTTTAACAGCTAATAAATCTTTATTTAAGCAAGGGACCTCTAAAATTTAATTAGGCATATGAAAGCAGAGATCATTCTGAGGGTAAAAATATGCCAATTCTCACAAGAAAAGACATCTGCTTCATGGAAAATTTTCAAGGTAAAATTTACTCTTCTGTTACTGTGTCAATAGAAAGGCTATCCTTGTGGAAAAGCAAGTGCCTAAATTAAAAAAAAAAAAAGCAAAGGGGCTTATAGAAGACATTCCTATCACATTCAAGAAAAAGAAAGAAAAAATGGCATCTGTCTCCTACTACATAAAGTTTAATTTGAACTGCTCAGCTTGCTCATGTTCCCTTCTCTCCCTGTTTATTTCCTTCCCCCTCTCTTCTTACCTTCCTCCATCCCAATCTAACTTTGTCCTTTCTTAGCTTTGGGTTTGAGCAAGAACTGAAACATTCCTTGTCAATCCTGACTATAACAGATTATGAATAGGTTATGTGATTTGAAAACGTGATTTTGTGATTATTAAATTTGGTTATTTGTGATATGATATTTGATCATGTGATTTCCATTTATGTGATTTGACATAAGGGCAGTCACTTAGGCAGCTGTGAGAGAATGGAAAGAATGCTGGACCAGGGGTCTGCAGGAGTAGATCCTGCCACTAACTGTATCACTATGGGTAAGTCTCACCTCCAATTGTCACTTTACTTATCTGTGAAATGTTAGGATCTAAACTATTTTGATCTTCCTGAAATGAGAAATGATCCCTAAGTTCTTTAATAGCTAAAAAAAAAGGTCCCTATTTCCACATTGTTAACTCCTAGCAATGGTCCTAGCCAAAAATGTCTCCTCATTCTATTAGAAATTTCATTATTAGTGTTGCCTTTGGATGTAAGCATTAATCTTTTCCTGTGTTCTTGTATTAGGACGCAAATGCCCTTGGGATGATATGTTAAATCCTATAAGAGTAGGAATAAATTTAGTAGGAATCTAGTAAGAATCTAGTAAGAATAAATTTAGAAAAGCCTTCCATCTATGGAAGAATGGAATAAACAAGGCTACATGAAAGCAAGTACATGGGGACTAGATGATAATTTTGATAATTTGATAATCTATTTGAAGACACCTCAGTACACACATAAACCTTAAATAACAATTGGAAAGCAAAATATAAAAGATAACATGAGGTAGTACGTAAAATTTTAGAGTCTGAATAGATCTTGAGAGGTTCACTAAGTCCACTCCATCATTTTGCAGAAGAGGAAATGCTAAAAATGAAGTGATTTGCATTGTAATGTGATTGCAAAGCTGTTAAGTGGCCAAGTCAGGATTGTGCACCCTGTCTTCTGATTTCAGATCCAGGGCTCTTTCCAGTGTATAGTACCACTGAAGATGAAGCAGATGGGTGGTGCTGATGGTCAACCTTTTGAGGGCAAGTCTTGATCCTTGCTCCAATAAGGAGGTCTGCAGACATAAAACAATAGCAGAACTGTATGACTTTGATAATGATGATTGCATGCTATAGCAGGAAAATCAGCCCTCCTGAATTTGGAACCAGGAAGGTCCAAGTTCAAATCTGAACTCAGACACTCACTGGCTTTGTGACCTTGGGCAAGGCTCTTAACCTCTGTCTGCTTCAGTCAAGATATTTGTGAGGGTGGTTATGAGGATAAAATGAGATAATATTGGTAAAATAGTACTGGCACACTTCATAGATGTATGTTAAAACTTTTAACAAAATTGAACTTCCTTCTCCTTCTTCCTGCATCACCTCCAATTAACACATTACCTCTCCCCTCCCCCACATACACACAATAAAATAATGTTATTTTGTATCTATGGCAGGAATATCAGGATAAAAAAAATGCACAAAGTTATATAAAATAATTGGAAGGAATACAATATTCATTGCTCTTCATTTTTCATTTACTATATCCTGCTATCATTTGGCATTGCTTCCTGTTTGAGAAATCCTAAAGATGTTTTGAGCCTTGTTTGGTATTTCCTTCAAATCACTTTCTTTATGCTATGAAATGAACTTTTGCAGTTCACTTTAAATGTCAACAAGCTTCATAAATAATGAATATAGACTCTGGCTTGTACTGTCCAATTAAACAGCCTTCTTATTTGATCAAATGCTCTTCAGGCCTTTTCCGAATTTCCTATTATGCTGCTTTAAAAGTCAGCCTGGATTTTATTGTTGTTGTTGTTTTAATAAGTGCTATAGATGATCTGCTGTGTGAAAAAGCTTAAAAACCATCCTTAAATGTTTTAACAATGAAATTTAATCAATGTGGAAAGGTCTATATTTCAAATATTATTTAGGTTATTTATTTTCTATAAGCCATTTAGGGAGCTCTAGTTTCATGAAATATTGTGATATTGTTGGAGTGACTGGTGAAGTAGATAATATGTTGGACAAAGCACCAGGAGACCTGGCTTCAACTCTTTGCTCTGTCACACATTTTGTGACTTTCAAAATGACACTAAATTTCACTGGATTTTTTTGTTTTCTTCTGGAAAATGAGATGGTTGAGCTCAATGTTAAAAGCTTTCCCAGTTCTTAATTCCATAAGCATACTCAGATAATAGGACTGTACCATATCTCTGGCAATTACACTTAGTTTAGACTGTGTCTTGTTCCCATTATTGTAAAAAGAAAATGAAAATTTTGTTAGGATCTAAACTGTTTTGATCTTCCTGGAGCTTACATCATGCTTGAATCTGCCATCTCCAAGACTAAGCAGAGTGTTACCCTTTTAATAAATGCCTTTATGCTTCCAGCCTCCCTTGGGAAAGTTTTATTGGGAACATTTGGTTGTTTCTGAATCATTGCATGAAGCAAAGCATACTTTAGCGTAAGACATTTCTCATCATTGTGCTTCTTGACTTGTTGATGGAGACTTTCTCTTCCCTAACATGTCAGGTCTGGGGTTTCTAGAAGTGGCCTTTGGAGGACCAATATGGGTGCTCTTATCTTTGAATTTCTTCATATAAAACATCAGTTTTCTGGGTAGATAATGTGACCATGTCACTCATCTACTCAAAACTCTTCAATGGGTCCCTATTTCTTCTAGAATAAACTACAATGCCCTCAGACAGGCATTTAAATCCCTTTTCATTTTTCTTCTACCTTTCTTTCTAGACCTGTTTCTTGTCAATCCTTTTCCTGCCTTCTCTGCTAGCTGCTGTCTGCATACATCCTTATATCTTCCACTTTTCTGTCTTTACACAAGTAGTTCTCCATTATTAAAACAGAATTATTTTTTTGCCTTTATTTTTTAGATTCCTTGTTTCCTTTCAAGCAAAGCTCTAGGGTCAATTCAAGCATCAGATTTTTTCCTTTCCTCTAGTTATGGACATTATTTCCTTTTAGTAATTATTTTATATTAATTCGTTTCTATTGTCTTATATATACATTGTCACGCACGCACACACACACACACACACCACTGGACTATACATTTTTAGAGGACAGGGAGAGATTTTCATTTTTGTGTTTTCATCTCTAGTGTCTTGCACATAGTAGAAAATGCTTGTTGAATTGAATTAATTGAACTAAAAATAGTCATGGAATACCAGCAGCCGAAGAAGACCTTAGAGGTCATTGAGTCCAAATTGGAAATAGATAGCATGGCAGGAAGAGCCTTCTAACTAAACTTGAGTCATGTGAAAAACTCAGTTTTGGTGGAGAAGTCTATGGGACACTTGAGAAAGCACATTCCTCAACAGGAGGTGAATCAGTCAAGTTCCTGTATAGCTGAAGTATTCAAGGCTTCAGAAAAATAAGGACAGGACCAAAGGAATCCAGTTTCTGTCCTAAAAAATAAATAATCAATCAGTCAATAAGCATTTACTCAATACTTAGTGTGTGCAGGGCACTCTGTTAAGTAATGGAGATATAGAGGAAGGCAAAAGTAGTCCCTTCCCTCAAAGGGCTTACATTCTAATGAAAAGACAATAAACAAACAAGCAAACAAATACATGAACAAATCAATGAATGAAAAATAAATAGTAAATGAATGTGCATATACAAAATATATACAAAATAGATGGAAGATGATCTCAGGTGAAAACCAATGGCATCTGAGAAAGATGTCTTACAGAAGGTGAGATATGAGCTCAGATATTAAGGAAGTTCAGATATAGAAATGAGGGAGAACATTTCAGGCATAGGGACCACACCCCACAAAAGCACAGAGATAGTAGATGGACTGTTGTATTCAGGGTACAGTAAATAGTACAGAGTAGTTGGATCACAGAATATGTGAAGGGGCATATGAATGAAAAATTAGGAAGTTGATGAAAAGCTATTAAATACCACACAGAGCACTTTATATTTAATCTTGGATGTTGTGGGAGGGGATTGATATTTATTGAGTAGGGCAGTGGTTAGACTTACATTTTTAAAAAGTTGGGGACATAAATTAGAAGGTTATTGTAAATCTCATATAAGAGGTGATGTCATCCTGAACTAAAGTAGTGTCTATGAGTGCAAAAAAGGGGACATATATGAGAGACATGAACATAGCATTGATGATGTCTATCAATGGATTGTATATATGAGGAAAGTGAGAGGGAGAAGTAAAGATTGTGAACCTGAGTTATCTGAAGAATGGTGGTGTTTGTGGCAGTGATAAGAAAATATAGATGAGGAAAAGGTTTTGGGGAAAAGATAAGAAGTTTTGTTTTGGACTTGCTGAGTTGGAGATAGTTATGGAGACATTCAGTTCAAGATGTTCGAGAGCTTACTGATGTGTGACTAGCTCAGGAGGGTGGCTACGGCTGGAAATATACACCTGGAAGTAATTTGCATAGAGATGAAAATTGAATCCATGGAAATTGATGTGGTCAGTAAGTGAGATAGTATAAAACAAAAAGAGAAGAGGGCCCAAAAAACAGCTTTGGGGGAAACCCATAGTTTGTGGGCTTGACATAGATGAAGAACCCAGCAAAGTGTCTGAGAAAAAGCAGTCAGGAGAAAAAGGAAAGTGCAAGGTCACAAAATATAATGTTATTTACCCAAATTTTTCTATTTCCTTTCGATTTGGTTTTCCTGAGGATCTCTTTTGGAAGAACCCTGGGGTTGATCAATATGAAAACTAACAAACATTGAGGTGGAGAAAAATGATGGGTACCATTGTTTCAGTTTGGAAATGGGACTCACCTATTTTGTTCACTTGTTACTCAAAATATCAATCGCTGTTATATTGTGGTAAACTTCGTAATCTGAACATTGGCTGGCAATGGGTCAGCTTTCCCTCCCCCCATCTTTTCACTATTCTCTAGTCCAACATAACCAATAATAACCAAAGAGGAAAAACAACACAGTATGATTTGGAAATATCTACTTTGTACAGTCCTATTTATAGCCTATTACCAAGCTGACTTGTAAGAAAGAGAAGCAGCACAAGTAATTTCTGATGCATATGGATGAGGAGAATCTGATCTACTTTTTGAATTTACATGAGGTGAGACTTTGGAACTTGGTATCTTCTAGTATGGACATGATCATTGGTGACTTTAAGTAGAAGTTGTTTCTTCTGGGTCCTAGCAGGGGATGGATACCCATTCAATGGGAGGAGGAGGGTATGCTAGTTTAACAATGTCCCTCAGAGACATCTGGTCTCTGGTTTCTAGTTTCTGATGGTCTCTAGTTTCTGATATGTCTTCAATTTTCTCTTGTCCTCTACAAAAATGGAAGAAATGAGTGCCATGAAAACTTTTTTGTTTTATAGACCCAGTGTCATTTATTAGGCTAGCCAGGAAGACTTGGGTTCAAGTCCTTCCATTGATACATCTTGATTATGTGACTCTAGGCAAGGTCATTTAACCTCTGACTTTGACTTTGTTGTTGAGTCACATCTGACTCTTCATGGGGTTTTCTTAGCAAAGATGCTGGAGAATTGACATTTCCTTTTCCAGCTCATTTAACAGATAAAGAAACTGAGGTAAATGAGGTTAAGTGGCTTGCCCAGAGTCACACTCTATGTAGTAAGCATCTGAGGCCATGTTTAAACTCAGGAAGAGGAGTCTTCCTGACTCTAGGTCTGACACTTTATCCACTGTACCACCAAACTGTCCCTTAGTGATCTAGGAAGCTTTATAAAATTAAATTTCAGAGAAGATTCCAGCCTGCATTGGTGGAGAAAGTTGTCTCATCCCTACCTTGGGGTTTACTGACTAGATTTCTTCCTCAAAAACTATCCTTAAACCCAATTCACTCTGGAGATCATGGATTGGACAACAATAGTTCCCTGTCCAAGCACCACTTAATGGTTATTTTGGGGCCCTCCTGACTCAGAGTGAATGTAAATAGTAACTGTTTCTCTTTTGGCCAGCAACCCTGAGGGTCTTCCACTCCCAGTTTGATTTATTGTTATTGTTATTAAAGGAGCCATTCCTTGACACACTTCTTAAAGACACCTATTCACTGAATGGGTGTTGCCTCACTCAAAATGAGAACCTGAAAAGACCTTAGCTTAAACGAGCCAGGGTTTCCCACTTATCCTGGGCCATCTTCAGTCTTCTAGATTGATATCTAGCCGCTGGAACCAGATGATTCTGGAGGAAAAAGTGAGGCTGGTGACCTTGCCTGCCCTCCCTCACTCAAAGTGAATTACAAATCATGGTACCATTTCCCTGATATACACACACACACACACACACACAAACACACACATGCTGGCATATACATTGCAATTAATCTTTAGATAGAGAACTAGTATTGCTTGGTAGACAATGTCTTGGAAAATATATAAAATAATTTCCATCAAATAGGCAGAAACCCCTACATAATAATATGAAGAAAGCCAGGGACTAGGGTTGGAGTCAGACATTTATACAAGACATCTCCCTAGGTCCATTACTGTCTTTTTGAGGAGTTTTAAAAATCTCTCTTTGTTCCAGTTTTTCCATTTGTAATATAAGGATAAAATAAATGTTGGTTTAACTCACTGTGGTACTATAATGCAAAGCAACAACAAATATACTTTTAATTTAATAAGGCAAACAGAGGCTGTGTCAGCAGTATAAAAAAACGTATTCTTGAATTAAATTAAAGAGATCTGGGATCCCATGAATGTGGGTATCCTCCTTATCATTGCAAATCAAGACCCAGCAAGATAATGTCAATTGGTCTGATTTGTATCCACAGCCTCCCATTGATCCTCTACACAGGAACCCTTCACTATGCTGGAGGCCTTCCACTAGTAGTTTTTATTTTTTAATTTTGTTTTCTTTTGATTTTCATATTACATGGGTACCAAGGCAGCACCTGGGATACCCATATGCTATCTATGGTGCTGCTTATGACATGAGTTCACTTTTTCCCCATTGCACATTTCCTTGATTATATCCCTTGCACCAATATGATTAATAAGAGGGCAGACTAGGAATTTTCTATAATCTCTACTCTTAAAAATATCTCCGAAGAGGAATTATATGTCAGAAGTAGAGAGCTTCTATCTGAATCCATAAGACAAGAAATCAAAAAGCCTTTCCACATAACAGCCTTTTGAATTAACACTAGAGGTTGCTAATCCTCAACAAGTGCACTCAGCATTATCAGCTTCCACAATCTAACAAGATGACAAACCAATCCATAGACTTGTTCCTGGAAGCTACTCAAGGATTTCTCTCCTATTGAAAAGAGTATGTAATTATAGCACATGTTGTCCTGCCCCTTACTCCACTGCAGCAAACAGCAAACATTAACTACTGACCAACAGGAAGAGAAAGGGGAGAACTAGGGGAGGATCTGGCTTCCTTCTATAGGTTATGAAAACTCCAGGGTAGAGAATTTTTCTTCCAAAATCCCCAACTTTCCACTACCCTGTGAAGGCAGGAGAAGCTAATTAAGCTTAACCAGAGAAGGTAGGAATTAGAGACAGGGACAAAATTGGGTTAGGATCCCAGAATGTATGGATGCACTGAGTCTTATAGAAAAGGAACTGATTCTAGATCCCACAGAAATTACTTAGAAATGAGACTAAGGATGCTAAGGTAACTTTGAAGTCTAGCCCACGATGTATATCCACCATCAAAGGGGGAGAGGTCAGAAAATGAGTGACAACAGAATAGAAAACAAAATGGATAAAATCACCAAAGATGTCAGGAGGTAAAAACGTCAAATTAAAACCTAGAGCAAAAGCAGATAAATCAGAGAAGATACTTAAATTTGAAGGTTAGATGAATATTAAAACATCAAAAAGATGACAAACTCTTCTAAATAAATATTACCTTGACAATGGAAAGAATAGAATTCTCAAAGAGCATGAAACAATAAGATGTTTCGTAGTGGTTTAAAAGAGAAATTAAAAATATTAAGGAACACATTTTCAAAAAAATAAATCTGTTATTTATTTTTAGCATTAAAAAAAATAGATCCCCAAATTCTCTTCCTCACTCCAGTCCTTCCCTCACACCTTAAGAAGGCAGGTAATATGATATCAACTATACATGTAAAAAAAAATGTAGAAAATATTTCCATTTAGCTATGTTGAAAAAGAAAACCAAGAAAAATAAAGTGAAAAAAACTTTACTTCATTCTATACCCAGAGTTCAACAGTTGTCATTCTAGAAATGGATAGCTTTTTTCCATCATGGGTCTTTTGGAACTGTCTTGATCAAATTAACTGTCTTTCACAGTTGATCATCTTTACAATACTGCTATTACTGTGTACAATGTTCTCCTGGTTCTTCTCACTTCACCTTGCATCAGTTTATATGTCTTCCCAGATTTTTCATTTAAACCATCCTGCTTGTTATTTATTATAGTACAATAATATTCTAGTGCAATTGTGTACCACAACTTGTTCAGCCATTCCTGAACTGATAAGCATCCCCTCAATTTCCATTTTTTTGTTACCACAAGAAAAGCTATCATAAATATTTTGTATACATGTGTCCTCTTCCTTTTTCTGTAATTTTTTTTTTGGATGCAGACTTAATAGTGTTATTGCTGATTCAAAGGGTATAGACAGTTTTATAACATTTTGGGCATAGTTTAAGGAACACCTTTGAAAAGAACAAATGTCAGAACTTATGGCCAGCATGACAAAAATAATTAGCAGAAAAATCTTGAGAAGTGAAAAAGATCAATGGATGTGAAAGACAAATATGCTGAAGCAAAGGAGAACATGGAGTAAGAGAAGCAAAAGGCAAACATGCTTAAATAAAAATAATCTCTAGGAAAGCAAAATTTTTCTATGTATCTAAATCACTTAAGGATCATCATCCAGAAGAATATAACAAACAAAAAAATCTGAATCTATAGTAAAAGAAATAGTATAAGAAAATTTTCCAGAACTTTTGAACACAGAAAACAAAGCAATGACCAAAAGAATCTAAATATAGCCTCCTGAAAAGGAAAGAAAATTAAAACCTGTTTCCAATTCAAAGACAGAGTAGTTGCATTGAACAATTCCAGTGACAAACAACAAATTCTGCAAATGTCCAGGAAAAAGAAATTAAAATACAAAATAAAGGGAATTTGAATAGCACAAGATTATTTCGCACCCACTAGAAGCCACAGAAGGGAATGGGATAATTTTTTTCCTAAAAGTTAAGGAGTTCAACATGCAATCAAGAAATGGCATACCATGCAAACTTGAACCTAATCCTCAAAGAAGGAAAATGGAAGCTCAATAGAAGAGAGGCATTTGAGGCATTCTTGCATCCTCCAAAACCCAGATGTGAACATAATATTAAACTTGTAAACCACCCAAATAACAGAAACACAAGACAGATAAATAAATACAACTACAAAGAAAAGAATGAATAATGAAATAAATTACCATGTCTTTTGAAATTATTTAAAAAAAAAACAGGAAGAGAAGATTGAACAATGGGATTTAAATAAAAGATTTCCAAAACACAGTACTTTATGGCATGTACTCAAACATGTTTAGGAAAAGTTTACTGTTCAAGACAAAAAATACGTTATGAAAAGGTATCATACCAATATTCTTCTTCTTGGCATGATTGCTGTTGTTTGGGTTGTTAATGTCATAGTTTTGGTTGGCTTCCATGTTGAACTCTGGAGTTTATTTGAACCTGAAATGCTAATCAAAACTGCAGGCAACTTGATAATTCCCATGAATTTTGATGAAAAAATTTCTTCATGAAAGCCCTGCAAAATGAACTTATTGAGTTTTGAATAGCTCTCTTACTGGTAGACAGAAGCAGATGTCACAAACCAAACATGCTAGATTTAATGCAATTTTGCATTGGCTTTAATGGACAGATGTTTTGACTATGACATGGCAAGACAAGGATTTGGAATGGTGGATTGGAAAGATTTTGTTCATAAAAGTAATTGCTCTTACATTACAAAGTTCAGGATTTACATGTGGAAAATGTCAGCCTATAGCAGGATCTCAGGATGGATCATGTTACCACAGCCATTGAGCTGGCTGGAAATCACCAACACACTTCTGAAGTCCATACATGCATGCAAGACCTAGGGCCTTTTTTATAGGCATCACACATGGAATGGCTTTAGAGTAGAGCCTCAAAACTAGGGGCGCTATATCTTATAAGTCAACTCCTGATTATAGGCACATGCCTCAATCACTTTCTCAGTTATCTATGGATGTATTGTTGTTTGTTTTCAGATCTCAGGCTTAATTCTTCCTGATCTTCAACATTCTTGAGCACCCATCTCAACCTGTTGGCGTGTGCTCAGATAATGACAACCAATATAGATTTCAGTCTTTGATGTCTTTAGAGAGGTAAATTCATTAACAAAAATACAAGTCCTTTGAGGACAAGGACTGTTTTGTTTTTTGTCTATCTCTAGCACCTAATGTTACACTTGACACATAGTAATTACTTAATAAATGCTTGTTGAATTACTGAATTGAAACAACTCATTTATCCAGGCATTTAGGAAACTTTTAGCTCTTATCTTTATATCAAAGAGAAAATGAAAAGGGTCTCTTAGCACCTGGAGTAACAGTCCTCTGGAAGCCCCAGAAACTAAAACCAAAGATTCCCTTCCTTAGACTATGTTCTATTGATTCATTTAACAAAAAATCCTTACTAGGCATGTTGATATGCATACACATACATACATACATACACACACATTTTTTTTTTAGCCCGCAAATGATTAGAAGCAAGACACTACATAATAGTGGTTCTTAGGGATGGACCTAATGATAATAGGATGTGAAGCAGCTTACAGACTAATATGGAGGAAGGAGACAAAATAATCAAAAAGTAGAAGGAAAGACAACAAAATGGATATTCATAATGATGGCCTTAGGTTATCCAAAAGTTAAATTATATAATTATTGATAAATATTTTTATTTATGTCTCAATTAATTGTTATTACTAATTGCTAGCATTTATAAAATCTGCAAGTGATTTGTAGGGGGGGATGGAAGACGGAAGGGAGAGAAGTTGTCTAGATCCATGTTGAGCGAGAAGCTATTATTTCATCCATATGCACACATATATAAATATATGTATATATGTAAAATAAGAGGTGATAGAATTCCAGCTGAGCTATTTAAAATCCTAAGAGATGCTGTTGCTCTCAATATGCCAGCAAACTTGGAAAATTCAAAAGTGGCTACTGGATTGGAAAAGATCAGTTTGTATCGCTATCCTAAAGAATGTTTAAATCACTGAACAATTGTACTCATTTCATATGCCAGCAAGGTTATGCTTAAGAGTCTGAAAACTAGGCTTTAGCAATATGTGAACCAAGAATTACCAGAAGAGCAGACTGGTTTTCGAAAGGGCAGAAGAACTAGAGACCAAATTGCCAATATTCGCTTGATTATGGAGAAAGCAAAGGAGTTCTAGAAAAAAAATCTACTTCTGCTTCATTGACTATATTAAAGCCTTTGACTGTGTGGATCACAATAAAATATGGCAAGTTGTCAAAGAGGTGGGAGTACCAGTTAATCTTACTTGTCTTCTGAATAGCTTGTATGAAGGTCAAGAAGCAACAGTTAGAACTAAACATGGAACAATTGATTGGTTTAAGATTAAAAGGAATACAAGGAGGCTATGTATTGTCACCTTACTTAACTTATATGCAGAGCACCTCATGCAAAATGCCAGGCTGGATGAATCAAAAGCTAGAATTAAGATTGCATATTAACACTGTCAGATATGACAGATGCCACAGTGATGGTAAAAAGGGAAAAAAATTAGGAAGCCTCTTAATGAGAGAGAAAGAGTAAAACATAAAAACTGGCTTGGGGGCAACTAAGTGGCACAGTTAATAGAGCACCAGCCCTGGAGCCACGAAGATCTGAGTTCAAATCCAGCCTCAGACACTTGACACGTACTAGCTGTATCACCTTGGGCAAGTCACTTAACCCCAATTGCCCTGCTTTCCCCTCTCCCAAAAAAAAGCTGCCTAAAGTTTCACATACACACACACACACACACACACACACACACACACACACACACACACACACACCATAAGATCTTGGCAACTAAGAAAATTACTTCCTAACAAGTAGAGGGAGAAGAAATGGAAGCAGTGTTAGAGTTTTTATTCTTGGCCACAAAATTAAAAATTAAAAAATTAATAATTGAAAAAAATTTTAAAAATTTAAAAAAAAACATGCTTGCTCTAAGGAAGGCTATGGCAAATCTTGACAGCATACTAAAAAGCAGAGGCATCACCTTGCTGACAAAGGTCTGTATAATCAAAGCTGTGGTTTTTTCAGTAGCAATGTATGACTGTGAGATTCAGACTATAAGGAAAGTTGAGCACAGCAGAATGGATGCTTTCAAACTGTGGTGCTGGAGAAGATTTTTGAGAGTCCCTTGGACAGCAGGGAGATCAAATCTGTCAGTACTTTGAGAAATTAATCAGACTATTCACTGTAAAGTCAAATATTAAAGCTGAAGCTTAAATTTTTTGGCCACATAATGGGAAGACAAGACTCATTGGAAATGATCATGATGTTGGGAAAGAGTGAAGGTAAAAGGAAAATGGGACAGTAGAGGATGAGATGGCTAGTTAGTGTGATGGAAGCAACCACAATGAACTTGGACAGACTTTAAGAGATAGCAGAGAATGGAAGTGCCTGGCACATTATGATTCAGGGGGTCAGGAAGAATCAGGCATGACTACATGATGGAACAACAACAAAATATATAATATAGTTATGCATAGAGATATTCTGTGTTATTCTTTCTCAGTGAACTTTCTAAATCTGCCCATAATGAGATTTTGACTTAAGAACAAATGATTATCAAAACCAAGGTCACCAGGAGGACCGGAGTTATAGTGGAAGATTGTGAAAAGGATGTCATTTTTGCTGAGGAAGTGGGAAGGCAAGGCCTGTTGTCATTCTTTGAATTTCCTTGTTACCTTAATGCTTCTCCATTTCATTGAAGACGACAACAACAGGCATAAAAGGCCTTGACAGGAAATACTGTGAAACCTGGAGTTAGGCCAGAACATGTGACCAAATCAACTTTGAGATTTAGCAAAATCCAAATTTGCTCATGCCCCTCTGAGAGAGCCGTTGAAGTTTATGTTGCAGATTAGAGTGTGATACAGCATCCAGGCTTTCTGTTCCTGAGTGCCTCAAACTGGGGGAGAAGTCTATTATGGCCCTTATTAATTTGTTGGTAAATACATTTAGTTCCTCACTTGACACTAATAAATGTTGGAAGGAATGAAGTTCGGCCACGGTTTTCCTTGCCTTTGCACTCTTGATAAACAGTAGTTGTCTAACTGGCGGTCTAGTGACTACATATAAAGCCTCTGTTTATATAGGCTGGGTGTCCATTTCATTTCTGCTTGGTCTACAAAATAAATAGAAAAATGTGTTAGAAATAGAGTTTTGCAAGTTTGAAAAAAAGCATTTGAACCACTGGGCAGTGGAAAGCACCCTCTGTTTATGTGTTTCTGCCCTTTCTGTCACTTACAGCTGAGTCATAGCTTATAACTAATCCTTTTTCTGTTCTTTCTTTCTTTCTTTCTTTTTTAAGATACTTTTAAGCCAGTACTTCAAAATGCTTCCAAGGTTTCAGAGTTTTCATTTCTTGACAATATATACAATAGGGATTTTTTTCTAATCTGGGTCTTGTTTAAAGTCTGCTCTTTAAGAACAAATATTATGAATAAAACAATTAAGATGTGTTAATCCAGTTTTAAAGACTTAAGAGAAAGAAAACTTGAGTCTCTCATACAATTAAGTTCATATTTGACGTTTCCTGCTTCATTAAGTTCCTCTGATGGCCCCCAGCCCAGCCTCTTACTAACCCTTCACCTTTTTGGCCACTTTGGATGGGTATCTGTCCCATTACTGTCCCTGTCCTGTTTTATGATGCCATGGAATCCTGGTGAGTTGGAGGTGGCACTTTGAATGTTCAGCAAAGCTAACTTTATCTTCCTGTTAAAAGGGAGAGGTCTGAGTTCATTTTGAAACACTTTAGCATCACAGAAATATGGAGACCTGTTCCATTCTTCTCGAACAAGTCATACAGAGTGTTTCTTAAAAACAAAAAGCCTCCATAAAACCACCAAACAAAAAAAGTGAAAGAAAACAATCCAAACAATTTTTAAACACATTTAAAGAATTGCAAGCTAAGTTCACTGACTAGCTTCATTTTAGAAATTCATGATAACAATGTGCCAGGAAATACATTGTATCCCAGGATGGAAGGTTAGACTTATTGGTATCTGAAGGCCTGAGCCCAGCAGCCCAGCAGGGGGTAGCCAAGCACTGGTAACTGGGGAGGCGTTCTGCTCCATAAGATCCTTCCTTATACAGACAGAAACACAGCTTGCAGAATCTATAAATAAGTTTACCTTACTGATAATTCAGATTATTTACCCCTTGTTACTCCATTCCAATCTGATTATCAAAAGGAACAGGGTACCTGAATCTTCCACATGTGACATGGGTAATTCTTAATGCCATCTTATGTACGGGAGTTCACCTAAGGGAGGGAGAATTAATTTGCTCCACCCCAAGCTTTGGGGTGATGATTTTTGCTTTTCATTTTCAAATTTTTACTTCTCTCTAGGAAGGGCTAGAGTTTACCTTTTGGTGACAGTAATGAAGACAAATAGCACAGGCCAATGAAATCCAACCGAGTCACCAGGTTTTGGAAAACCATGAGGAAACATCCCATGAGCCTTCCCTTGGGATTACATGAGGCTAGGAAAGGGATACCCTAAGACAGAAGGTTAATGGCAAGTGTCTTTGTGGAGAAGACAACTAACTATAACCATGGGGATCCTTGGTCAAGGGGCAGGAGAATATGACAAGCTACATTATTTTTGGGGGGTAGGAGGAAATGGTATGTGAAACGAATGACAAAGTCACTAGGAAAATAATCATTTGAAGAAGCCAGCGCCCATTTATGTGTGTGAGTTCATGCTATCATCGACCATTGGGAAACATTCATCACATCTGCAGGACTCCCCTTTTCCTTGTTGCTTTTCCACCCAGGCCATGTTAGGGGGAAGCTGCTTTTCTTTGTTCTGTTTTCTTCCAGTGCAGTGAACCCTTACATTATGAGTTTCTGGTGGAGTTCTAACCTCTAATATACAACCATTACATCTTATCTCAGATCCTAAATTACTCTAAAATCCAATTATAAAATCCCCTTTCCTTCAGTCGCACACAACTTGCCACATTACTGAAATGCTGGGTAGCTCTTGTGTTTTTCTAAATTAATAATAACAACCATTTTCCGTCTGCTCTTTTCATGGAACTCTTTATATCACCACACAGCCTTCTATAATGCATATGATGATTCCTTTCGCATTTCTGTTGTGCTGGAAAAGAGCTCATGATGATTTAAAAAAAAAATACTCATTAAAGATGTGTCAGTTGACTTTCTGGGTCCAAACATTTGAACCTCCCTGATCCTTAATGGGAAATTTTTTTTTTAACTTATCAGTTACATTTTCACTGCTTCAGTGCTTTGCCTCAGTGAAATGGCAATCCATCACTTTTAAGGTTTCAAAAGGTTAGCATGGATTTTGTATTGTTATTTTAACATTTTCATTGATTGTAAACCCCTGGCCCTCCTAAAGTTTCCAAAGCATAAGTGACATTTTCAATATAGTGTCCAACTTCAGGTTCTTGCATCCACATGAGAGAAGGTGACATGTTAAGGACAGAGACATCATTCCATTTCCAAGAAAATATGGAAAGTGGGAGAAGTTAAAAACTTGAAAAAAAAGTAAAAGTGCCAGTGACATTCCTAGGAATAATTCAGTATAGCAAGGACATCTCTCCTAAATGGTTTATCCAACTCTAATTCAATTCAATAAATATTTATTAAGTGCCTGCTTTGTGCCAGACACTGTGCTAAGAACTAGGAATTCAAAAAGAAACAAAAGATAGTCCCTGCCCTCGAGGACCTTATAATCTAATGGGGGAGACAACATTCAAACTATGTATATATATATATATATACACACACATACATATACACACACACACACACACACACACACACACACACACACACATATATATATATATATATATATATACACATACATCTATATACACATGTCAAGCTATATACAAGATAAATAAGAATAAGTTAAAAGAGAGAAAACCCTGAAATTAAGAGGATTTAGGTAAGGTTACTTGTAGAAGGTAGGATTTTTTTGTGGGAGTTAAAGAAAAGCAGGAAGGTCAGTAATTGGAAGGAGGAGGGAAAGCATTCCAAACATGTGGAAAAATTCATGGTGCCAAGACATTAAAGATGATAAAAGCTTTCAATATAAAGGTTTATATGGTTCTCATGAAGATATGGCAAATTCAATTGAGATCATGCAATCAGGTCTGACTTGAAATAACACTTAAAATTGAGAGGAGCTATGATTGAACCATAGTTACTTTTCCATCTTGTGGATTCTTGTAACCCCCTAAGATTTCAATAGAACTCAAGACGAGTTCAATAGAACTCTTCAATTTGAAGTCTGTATTCATGAAGTCTTTCAATGCGCCTCTAGGAATAGATTACAAGATATCAGAAGAGGTTTAGCACGTGGAACAGTGAAAAGAATCCTTGATTTGGAATAAGAGGACCTGGATTCAAATTTTGATTTTGATACTTGCTACCCATTGGCCACAGGCAATTCAATTGACTTCTCTAGATTTGATTTCTTCATCTGGAGAAAGAAATCATTAAACTACCAAGAGTGGGGAAACTGTGACCTGGAGGTCACATATGGCCCTTTTGATCCTTTCAAAGGGCCACACTTAGGGACTCATAGGGCTAAAGGTGGCCTCAAGGCTGCAGGTTCCCCAGCCATGGACTAGACAATATCTAATGCCCTTTCTGTTTCTTAATCTGTGACCCTTTGATTTAAAAGTTCCTAAACTGAACTGTTAAATTTCAAGCAAATGTTGAAATAATATTTCTTTATGTGGATAATTCCTATATCAATTATGGCCTGAAATTAAATCTTTATCTCCTAAAGCATTAAATATGTGAACTTCTAGTCCTGTTTCCATGTGTATCTACACATACACACAAACACATATACCTTTTCTCTGGCCAAAGATGAAGAGTCCTGATTCAAGGGATGGAATCCAACTGATGAAGCTCCCAGTTCTATATGAAGTCCGTGTGACACTGTTCAGAAAAACCAAAATAATAATTAAATAGTGTAATCTATAAAAAAAATGTAATATGTAAAAACCCTGAAGTAATATGATCACCATCATGGACAACAATCAGGGATTTGTTGGAGCCATCTTGAAGCAGATTCTGAGAGCCAATTGTTAAATTTCCAAAGTGAGCATGAACACTCAACAATCAGCAAATGTTGCAAAACAGGGTTTTATTTGTTAATTGTCTGGACTTAAGAAAGTGATCGAGAAGACATTAATAATGTAATTAAATCTAAAAGAGTCTTAAGTACTTCCCCCCCCCCCCCAAGAGCTTGTTAAACATTTACCAACACATGATTGGAAACAAATTAATGAGGAGATCTCAGAAAAAAAGGGAAACAATGAAACATTCTTATCGAAAGGGCATTCTTCCTTTTTTTTATGCCAACAATGCACAAATAAATAGCTTTCCATGCTATTTTGAGTTGTTTTACGTAGTAAAACCATGCACTTTAAACTGAGTCCTGTCCATATGGAAAGCAGCCAAGGGTGGGTCTATGCTCGTCAGTTTGCCCCTCGATGTTCCACTGTGGTAGCTACATTTAAACATAGTCATTTACTCGCCTTTTAGCAGAGAAGCAAATCTGCATCTCAGAATATATCCTTTTCACACAAAAATCTCTACTTTTCCTTGTAGTGGGTGCAATCTAAAAGGTCAACTATTGGATTTATTAGGAACATGCTAGAGAAAGGTTCCATTTTTCTTTTTTAAGAATTGACATACTCTGCTATAGTTAAGTGCTCATATCCTCAGACTCTTCACCAGTGTGTTCCACCCGCTCTCCAGTCTTGTCTTTATTTCTAGTTTTTAATGAGACCATTGCTAAGAAGTAGGTGGGGGGAAAGACTTTCCTTTACCGTGGAAGAGATTTAACACAAACATCTTGGTGGGTAGATTATGGTTAATAGTAATAGTGATTCTCCCCTCTTGCCCCATACATCTCTTTTCCAATCAAGAGTGCCGTTCAAATCAAGTGTGGGTGCTGCATATTGAATTAAAGGAAAAAAACCCCAATTAATAGGTATATATACATTTTCACTATTAGCCTAGATCTATATCAAAAGTAAAAGAAACTGAAATTTATAGGGTGCTGACACCCCTTTAGTAATATAAAAACAGCTGAGCTTAGCACTTAATTAGCAATAAATTATTATTTAAAATAGGAAACTAATGGGTAGCTTCTATTCTCTTGTGACTATACTGTAGGGGAGCTGCCACACCCCACCTGCAGTCCTATAACCCCTTTGACAGCAACCTTACAATCTCCTTTTCCTGAGCCGTAGATTTTTGTCTCAGGGTCCTTCCCCATTCTCTCAATGGAATTTATATAAGCAAGTTGATTTAAGGCCTTGGTTCATGATCTCTATTTCAGTAGATTTGAGAAAGCCTTCCCTGGGTGGCAAGCTTACACCTCAGCATTAGACTAGCCTTTATGATACCTTTCTCTATTTTTAAGTAAATTTGATTTTTGGGTGAGAAGCAGGTAACAGGTACATTGCATTGCCTCCAAAAACTCATCCAAATCTAAAATTCTCCAGTCTGTCTCTAGCAACAAGCAGACAGATATTGCCCATATGACCTATGATATAAATATTGTTTTAAACAATGTGCCAGAGAAACTCAGACTTCTAGGTGGGTCTTTGAGCTCCAATAGTTTGGGAGATGTAAGTGCCCCTCAACCACTAGGGCACCACTGGGAGCCTTGCACCTTCAAATTACTCCAAAGTGACCTAGAAGCCTGAAAATGTTAATGCACCTTCCTAAAATGCTGAACACCTAGCAAGTAACTAAGGACTGGCGAGTGAGGGTGAAGAACCTTGATTGAATGTGTCTCAATCATTAATGTAAAGAGAGAGACCTCTCTCTATAGCAGACCTGCACAACTTGGCAGTAGGTACGGGCCAACATCAAAATAGATTAGACTTCTTTGGACCACAGATAGGTTAGACTAGAGACAGATTGACGATGATTGGTTGCTACAGGTCATGTGACAAACAGTAGTGTGTGCAGTGGCAACCCTACATTTTTTTTGTGACCACTCAAAATCCTTTAGTGCAGTGGTTCTCAACCTTTCTAATGCCACAACCCTTTAATACTTTGTGTGTGGGTGTATCTGCATGTGGGTGGACCCCCCTGGAGATGGATAGAGGAGTAGTGTCTCGGTTCCTAAGACCATCGGAAATATGTGTTTTCCAATGATCTTAGGAGATCCCTGTGACTCCTGTGAAAGGGTCATTCAATCCCCAAAGGGGTTGCAACCCACAGGTAGAGAATCGCTGCTTTAGTGGGTCACAAGAGCCTGCAGGCCGAATATTGTGCAGGCCTGCTCTATAGCAAGAATGTCTTAGCTCTTCTCTCTCCAACCCACGTTTTAAGAAGAGTAACCACAATACTCCTCTCTGAAATGTTTCACTAGGGGATTATTATGACCTTTCCAATGAAAGCCTATAATTTAAAGGCACAATTTTTCACCTTTTAGAATGGAAATGGAAGTCTAGTAATATCAAGCACATATATGATGCAGAAAAGTGGATCAAATGTCATCTCCTATTAGATTCCTTGATTTTCAAAGAAAAAATAATGGTAAATCCAATTTATTTTCCATATTAAGTTTGCAACTGCATTATTACCACACAAGAGTTGTAAAGTCTCAGATCATTTTTAATGTGGCTAAACATTATTTCTTGGTTCTAAGTTTAGACAAAACAGACTCACAAAAAGTTTTAAAAGTCTATTAAGGAGTCTTTGGTGTACTGGGATATAAAAAAGTTCTTAGAAAACAATACATCAATCAGTTGCATATAAATGAATTAGAGACACAAATTAAGTTACCCTCAAAATGTGTGGAGGTTTAACAATACATGGAAGAATGCTAAGCTTCAGAGATGATTCTCGTTCACCTAATCTGCAACTTTTTGAGAAAAAAAGAAACAAAGTTGAGATATTCTGTGAACTCAGTGCATAAATCTTGTGAATCAAAGCTGATATATGTAGAATATAATTGTTTTTTGTATTTTATTAGATAAGCTTATGCTTCCTTACTTCATTTACAAAGTATCTTCATTGCCATGTCAAGTGATTTGAAAATACCTTTGTGAAATGCTAAGCTATGGTGATTAAGTGAAATTGTTGTCTTTGAATCAGTTCCCTAGTTATGTCCATAGTACTATTATTTTGTTTGGGAAAAAAGACCGTATATGGCAAATGACTATTTTCAGAATGAAAGAAATGTCATAGGCCATTGAATTACGGATAAAAAAAAAATCTCTGCAATGGTACATATTTAGAAAATACTGAGAATGTGTCTTTTTTCCCCTGAATTAAAGTTCAAGGTAACATTTAAATGAATAATTATTTACCATTTTGTTAAATGCTGACATCTATGGCAGCCATCATATATTAGTACAAATGCTTTTCTGTTTAGAATGGCTCATTAGTTTCTTTGTGGGGCTGCACTGGTTTTAAGATTCAGATTCAAAATCTCCTCTGATTTTGCTGTTCCATTTCTGGCAGCAGGCCAGGGGCAGATATGCATAATATTTCACTGTTAGACCTTGCAAACATTATATCCTGCTGTGCTAAAGAAAACATTGTGTTTCTTACCACATGAAAATAATCCATCACTTTTCAATCAGCACACACACAAAAAAAGGCCTACCTGTTTTTTCCATCAGACTCAAGAAAAATTAATGGCCCTGATGTGAAAGGTGGACTCTCCGTACATGATCCAGTAAAGTACAAACTAATCAAAATATATCTAGCATCTGATTTGGGAAGCAAGATGGAACAAAAGAGGTGTGATGAAAAAATAGTCCCTGCTCAGGCCCATACAACCTTGTTCTATTGGTGTTAACCTTATTTATTTTAAATGTGGAAGGGCATAAATAAAATATCAGAGAGAAGATCAGTTGTATTCACTCCATTCAAATAGATGCTGCATGTTTACATAGACTGGATACGTAAAGACATCGACCATGGAGTGGAGCTGGATTTTGTAATGAAAATACTTTGAAAAAGTGACCCAGAGTAGGCTATAAATCCCCACTGTTGGCCACTAGGTCAACATGCTGTTCTACAGTAAAAAGTAAAAGTTTACCCTCTGGGTATGAAATACCTGTCTCTTTTGTCAATTCCTTCATCCCCATTAAAAATACCTTTTTTTTTTTTTTTTTTTTTTTTTTTTGGCCTTAGCATGCTGAGGCCCAAGCTAGCCTAGAGCAGTTTTATTTATAGGGTTACATGACCTTGTGTTGACTCAACACAGAGCCCTAGCCATAAAGAGGCAGAAGCCATCTTGAATGGAAATGAAAAGCTTCCTCCAGTTTCAGGTCTTGCTGAATACATCTGTTTGAATCATTTGGTTCCACTTGGTGCTCTGTGTCTCGAGAGGGTTTGCAAAATCTTTTACTTCCTTTTTACTTCCTTACTAATTTGGCCTTAGGTTTCTCCCTGCTCCCCCCCCCCCCCATCTATATGTTCTCCAGAATGCCCAATGTATCTAAAAGATATAGTCAAGAAATATGTATTCCCTGTAGTATGATTCAAAGCCTAAGGAGACACTTACAGTTTCATACATTTTCTATTGTCTTTTATTTTATAATTTTATAATAATAATAATAGTCTTTTGATTGGCTTCTCTGACCTCAGTCTCTTCATAATTCAAAACATTCTGTATACTACTGCCATATTAATTTTCTTAAAACACTGCTTGCATAATATTCTCATTGCCTTTACACCAAGAACCAATGACTTCAGTCTGCCAGGGCCTTCCTTATTCTAGCATCTAATCTACTTTTTTAGCTTTACCTTCTATTCAAATTCTGGATCCCAAACAAACTAGTATCTTTAATACCTTCAACTTTTTTGGTTCTTTCAAACCATTTCTCATGTTGTTCCCTTGTTTCCATCTATTGAAATCTAATCCTAAGAGCCTATTTAAAATCCACCTCTGCCATGAAACCATCTTGATTACTTAGCCAAGAGTGATTTTTTCTCTTAGTACTCCAATATGACACTTACAATACTAATCCCATACTTATATACTTACCTTGCATTGCCTTTATTATAAGTCTTTTAAAAATTTCTTATTTTCCATACTAGATAATAAACATACAGTGGGAAGAAACCACGTCAGATTCATCTTCATAGCCCTTATAGTATCTGATCCCTATGGCATATTTCAGAATAGCTTCCATGACCCATCTTTCTCTTAAAATGCCTTGATTTATTCCCTCACTGATGAAGCCTCCATGTTAGCTGTAGAGAAGCACTTTGGGAAGTCTAAAAAAGACCATTAGATCACCTTCCCCACAAAGGATGTTGGAAAGAGATTCAAACACAGTTACTAAATCCAGGCCATTTATTCGTGGTGATAGCATTTGTTGTTGTCAGTCTTATTATTACCATGACTTCCTTCTCATTTTTCTTTTACATGGAGCTAAGAAATGATTCTAGAACATCACTGTCCTGCAAATATTCTTGTATGCTTGGTGTGCAGTGAAGTATAAGTCAAGTGGATAAGATGAAGTCTGGTAATTGAGTAAAAGTTTTGGGACGCAGGCACATCCTAGAGCCTTAGGGAAAGCATTTTGGGGGCCACTTCTGGTAGCAGACATGATGATGAAGGTGATATACTTCTTTTGGCTCCCATATGATTCAGTTTCTTCCAATGTACTTTTTTTCAAAGCTTTTAATTTCAAATAGTTTGGAACTTATGTGTGTTAATACGGCAACAAAGGTGAAGAACATTCTCAGATTTTTGTGGGTAATTGTTATGCCTGGGCAATCATGGACAATAGTTTCATCTATAATGGTATTTTATTGCCCAGGCAGTTTATCTGCTGAATTATCATGGTCATTTTGAGGTTTGTAATTTTAATATAGTCATTTGTCAACTATTAGTTTATGAAGAATAGTAAGCCTCTGGTATATGGCTTGTCCACTTCATCATGTCTTTCTTTTTTTATATATATATTTTATTTTATTTATTTTAGTTTATATCATTCATTTACACGAGATTTTGAGTTACAAATTTTCTCCCCATCTTTCCCCTACCCGCTCCTAAAAAAAACAGCCATCCCCTTGAATAACCCCTCCCCCAATCTAATCTCTCCTATGTCCTCCCTCATCATTCCTCTAACTTTCCGATAGGGCAGGATGGATCTGTCTTCCACAGTGCCTGTGAATCTTAAGTTCCAGTTGGATGTAGTTAATAATAATAGTAATAATAATTGTATATATATGTATATATATACATATATATTTTTAACATTTGATTATAGAGCTTTAAATTCTAGATTGTTTCTCTTCCTCCCTCGTC
>CM053585.1:93641679-93662133 GCA_028646515.1 Pseudochirops corinnae | reverse complement strand
TATTAATAATTATTAATTAATTTAATTAAATAATTTAATTAAATTAAAGAACACATTTTTTCAGGGCATGAGAGGTTGACTTTGACTTCTAGCTCTGCTTAGCTACCTTTACCTGAACAGCTCCTTGTTATCACCAGAAGCACCACTCCTAGAGGTTATCATTGTCTGTAACAGCAAACACTCTGTGGTAACTGGATGAGGGAGAGGTTTTGGGGTAGGGATTTGGTTATGTGGCACATAGACAAAATGTGTTTCTTTCTTTCTTTCTTTCTTTCTTTCTTTCTTTCTTTCTTTCTTTCTTTCTTTCCTTCCTTCCTTCCACTCTCTTTATGTCTCTCTTTCTCTCATTACATCATCATTACCTTCTCTTTGGGGCAGGGCCATGAACATAAGGAAGAAGCTTCCTCTCTCTAACATAATGTCATTTCACAGAACTAATTACATGCCTCATTCCCACTCTTAGAAAGTTATAGAACTGAGTAATAGAATTTCTACTTATAGGTAAAGCCGCCAGACTTGGCCAATTCAGTGCCAAATCTTCATCTTAATCCTGACATAGGATCCCTACCTATCTGATATAGAACATAGGTTAAGAATTCATCATCCAGAGAGATATCTCTATCCAAACTTATGTCGTTCTGAAGAAGAAACCGACTGGGGGAAGTTTCCTCCCCCTTTAACTGAAGGACTTATTTCTAGTTTCCTGTGTATTTAGATATTATGATGAAAGGTTCTGTGGAAAGGGTAGTTAGAAAAGCCAGTGAAATCAATGACCCAAAGGGGCTGGCTACAAGAAATAAGAGACAACAAGAGAATGAAGCGCTGGGTGGCTGCCAAGGAAAGGTAAGTGGTCTGGGGTCAGGAAGCTTAAGTGTGAAATCGGAGCTTCTTCAACATAGTAAGCATGAAAAAGAACACATATCTGAGCAACTCAAGGATGACAAGTCCAGGAACAATAACAGTATAGACTGAATAAATCGCTCCAGAGAAAGAATCTTTTTTTTTTCCCCCAGGGGCAAAGGGATGGGAGGGGAAAGAGTTATAAAATTAGCAAAGAAATGGGTTGCCCTAGAAAGATGAAGGCAATATATCTTGATTTTCGTGAATCACTTCATGCAATGGCTCACAAAACCTTACTTGCAAAATTAATTCAAATTGGCTTGGATATGAGCACTGTCGCATGTATTGAAAACTCGCGGGTAATGATAAATGACACAGGGCAATAATAAACGACAGTATATCACAGGAAGGGGAGATGTTTAGTGCAGAGTAGAAAGGCTTGGAGTTTCCTTGGGTCTTATTTAACATCTTCATTAATGATCTGCAGGAGGGAGTAAACAATATATTAATGAAATCTGCAGATCGAAATTGAAAAGTGAACTCCAGTGAAAGCAGAGAAATGATTCAAGGGGACTTTGAGAGATTAGGAGCTGGAAAAAGAAAGTAGAAAGTCAGGTGGAATAAAAAAAAGAAACTCAAGCAAGTCAATGCATCTTGTCAATGTAATGGTAAACAAAGATTTGTCGTCAGATGGAAAACCTAAAAGACAATGGGATGTGACAGCATCAAAAGGGACTTCAAGGTGAGAATAGACAGGAAATGTAGGGAGATGGGGCCACCTTAAAATAGAAAGACATTAATTTGGAAGAAACCTAGAAACATTATCTTATCTTTCTTAGAAGCTACAGGAATTTCCTGGAATACTTGACAGTTTTCAGGGAAATTTTTTTTCATCTGTCCCTACCCCCAGCATCCCTAGTAAATGATAATGTACTTGTCTTCAGAGAATTCAGCTAAAGCCAAAGGAGGGGAAGGTGGGTTTACATTAAAAATGTTCTTTAGAGACAACAGCTAGAAACTGTGATGCCAGTGAATAGAGATCATATAGGAATATCCCTGATAAAAGCAGTGCTGCTGAGCACAGTCCTTACTCCCATATTTCCACTTTACCCATAGGCCTAGAAATTTCACACAATTTCTTCAACCTTTGTCTGGGTATCCACAGGTAAATCCTGTTGTGTAGCAGCAGAGAGATCCTGAATAGTGGTGGGGTTTTTTTCACCTCCAGAAGCTTCAATTATGAGCACAGAATCCCCAAAAGAAAATTTCACTCTATAGAATTTTCTGGAGGGGGAAACTTTGACAATACTCAGAAGTCAGAACTTCTTGAAATACATTTATAAATAAGTACTTTCATGTAAGGGTGACAGCAATGCTTCTAGTATCTAGGACAGTACAGGTAAACAAAGTTATTCTACCGTGGATTCAGTTTAGGTGATGTTTTGGAAAATCCAAAGCAATTAATAAAAACCTCATGTGCCTCCTAGCTCTTCAATGCACACAAACAGTAAGGGATTGAACGTCTTCTGTGCCTACTTATCATCTCACAATGCCAAACACATTTTACAGTTCCAAATGTATCATTTCAATGAACTCCCAGGTGGACTCCAAGGCAAACTCAATCCAATGTTGAGTGCCCAATTTTAGTAAATATGGACTGTTGCATATACAAAACCTGAAGGTCACCCAAAGAAAATCACAGAAACTTAAGATATCCAGATTTGTAGTTTGGACTGAGTCCCTAACAAAAATTGCTGCCAAAAACCACAGTTCATTTATGGGAAGATAACTTTGGAGATGTGTTTTTGTTCAGGTCCACCTGGGATAGTTGGATCATTTGATTTGATTGAATTGAACACATATTTTAGTATAATGTAGTCCCAGCAGAAGCTGTGAAAAAAAAAAAGTACTTTGCAAAAGGAAATGATGCTATTATTATGTGTTAGTACCAACTGAAAAGACCATTTTCATATGTTTCATTGAGTCTCCATAATAACCTATTCTATGCCTCATTATAGTTTGGAGATAAATTTGAGTTCTCAGAGGATTTGCCAATCAAGGGTCAGTTCTGACAGGTTCTGGAATATTAGAAGGGATTCCAGCATGGTTCAGAAAAAAGATACATCTCCTTCTGAGAATTAGCTTAGCTAAAAAGGAAAAGGCTCATCAATAGAGGACTGGATGCTTGGTGATGACTTCCTTATCCATAGCACCCCATGAAATGTAGGGAAGGAAATGGGAAGAGAATGAGCATTTATATAGTGCCTATGATGTACTAGGCATTGTCACAAGCACCTTTATATCTCATTTGATCCTTACAGCCATCCTATGAAGTAAGTGCTATCATTATCCCAGTTTTAGAGTTCAAGAAAATGAGGTAGACGAAGATTAAAGGACTTGCTTAGGACCATACAGCTACTAAATGTCTGAGGTTGAACTGAGAACCTCCTGATTGCAGGGTTGGCACTCTAACCAGTGCCACCTAGGTGATTCTGCGCAGAATAATTTTAAACGGCCTTCAGTCTTTTGTTGTTTTCTTCTACTTCTACTTTGCTAGTTTGAGAATGGTAGAAAGGGTAGAAGAAAATGTCATAAATAGTTTTAGACCACATATTAACACTTATTTTGCATTGGAGGAGCTGAGTTTAATCAATATTTTTGCTATAAATTTTATATTAATTATTTTTTTAATTTTTAAATTTTTAAAAAAAATTTTAATTATCAAATCATCAAAAAATATTTTTAGTTATCAAATATACACTGATAATCTAATACATGTTTAATTATACGCTCTCTGATTATAACTGTTATATCTATATATCTTGTCCTATTTTCTTCCCTTAGCTCCTGTCACAGATGACAACTACTTATTAGACATCTCAAAGTGGTTGTTCCCAATGCAACTCAAATACCATGTCCAAAACAGAGCTTATCATCTTTCCTCAAATACCCACCTCTCTTCTGAACTCCTCTGTTTCTTTCTATGGCACAAGTACCTTTTCAGTCATCCAAGTTCCCAACCTCAATCTTTGACTCATCACTATCCCTTATCCCACAAATATAATTAGTTGACAAATTCTGTTGTTTCTATCATCATCTCTCTCACACCTCTCTTCTTCTTTCCACTCACATATCTCATACCCTAGTTCAAGATCTCATTACTCCTTGCCTGGATTATTGCAAGGTCTACCTGCCTCAAATCTCTCCCTACTCTAATCCATCTCCACTAGCCATGAAAGTGATTTTCTTAAAGTCAGATCTGATCATATGACTCTTACTAATAAAACTTTAGTCTCTCTACTACCATTAGGATCAAATATAAACTCCTGATTTTTAAAGACTTTTATAATCTGGTTCCAACCATACCCTTCCACCATTATTACACATCACTTCTTTTCACATGTGGTATGCTTAAATCAAACTTATCTTTTTACTATTCTTTATGCATGATACTCCATCTCCTATGCCTTTGTACTTGTGGTTCATCATGCCTAGAATGTATGCCGTGATCTCTCCTCCCCTTCCCCATTCCAGTTAGAATCTCTTGCTTCTTTCAAAATTTATCTGAAATTCCACCTTCACTCTCTACATTTAGTCCTTCCTGATTGGCCTTTTCTGTTAATGCTTCCCCCTAGACATCTTGTCTATACCTATTTATGCCCATTTTCTCCTTCCTCATTGGATTAAAATCTCCAGAAGGGAAGGCCCTGTTTTGGTTTTGTCATTGTATTCCCAGAACCTAGTATACTGCCTTATCGCATAGTAGGTACTTGTTGATTGGTTGGTTGAAATGATAATAGAAAACAAAAGGAAATTGTAGCTGAAGGGAAAAAATGTATCATGGTTTCCTTTGGTGAGGAAAGTAAAAAGCAATTGGCGATATTGTTCTCATCATTCGTCTAAAAGCAACAAGAAAAATAATTTCGTGGAATTTTTTATCACCTTTTCCAGTAGTGTGAAACTCAAATAGAAACAGATCTCTATGTGCTTCATATTCACTTAAAAAACACAAATGAACATTATCTATTTTGTTTTGAATTTTTATTTATTAAAAACACATTTCCAAATTATATTTTAATATGGTTCAAGGAACATAGGAGTTTTATGGACAGGATGTAGCCTGTGGACATTGACTTTGACACTTCTGAAACATTTATGATAAATATTTGAAAACTTATTATGATGAAAATAATGGCAGCATATCTCCCAACATCTATTGCACAGGATGGAGAGATAGGTAAATTCTATGAAGAACTCAAAAATGCCTTCCAAATGGAAAAAATTAATGTTTACTCTAGTATTTAGCAACTCCAATAAAAGGGTGGACATAAGAGAATCCAGCAAAAAATGTCTTGTAAAAACATTGAGGAATGATAAAAATTGAGGTTCCAAAAACTTTAGACTGCACAGAAGCCCCACACCTATATACTGTGAACAATTTTTTTTTTCAAGAAGGAAGTTGGTAGGTACTGGACATAGCACCAAATAACATCACAATAAATAAAATCAAGTATATGTTAACAGAGAGGAAATTAATAATTACCAATACCTGAATCACTTCTGAATCAGTAGTTTTTATATAATCAGAACACTGAGCTGTTAAAGGTAAAAATCAATATCAAATTAAATGAAAGCATAAATGTGAGAACATATGGTATATGACTGAAACACTTTCAAATTGACTTATTTAAAAAAGCTATTGGATTAGAAAAGGATGAAAGAATAGACATGGATATAGACTATGATCATTTCCCAAAGAAGTTTAATCAATACAAAGCAATTCCTATATTAAGTAGACCAAAAATAAGCTAAAGTCATCTCAGTGAGTAAGCAGCTGATCTCCTTTCCAAGTAGAGAGGTAGGTTTGCCAGTGGCAATACCAGTATATACTATAAATGTATTTGTATAATTTTATAGTGGGGGATGACGGAAAGTGTTACTAATAATGCTTCCTAAAATAGGAAGAATGTATAGAAGCTAAAATAAGCTTTAGGAAATATTCATGAGAAAGCTATCTGTGTGATATCACCTCAATGGTATGTAGAGATGAAATTGGAAGGACAAGGAATAGACAAAAAAAAATAGAAAAAAAGAATAATCCAACAAATTCTTTTCTTCATCAATAATGAGGAAACCACCTTATTTGGACTCTACTATCACAATCTCCAACATGCTATATATGGAAACAGAAATGATACAAAAGCAAACAAAGATTGGAAGTCAGAAAATTTCAAGTATATATGCACTGGGAAGTCCATGATGGAGGCAACACTTTTTTGAGAGTGTTGATACAGTATATGAAATAATAACTAATATTTTTATAGCACTTACTATGTGCTAGGCATTGTATAAATACTAGGCATAGCTTTACAATTATTATCTCATTTGATTCTTACAACAGCCCTGGGAGGTGGGTGCTATTATTATCCTCATTTTACAGGTGAGCAAACTGAGGTTTAGTGACTTTCCCAGGGTCACCTCGCTAATATGTGTTTCTAGTGGTTAACACTTGGTGGCATCAATTTCCCTGAAAGTTCAATTTTTTCCATGGGATCAGGAATTAGCTTTCCAATGGATATGTTATTTCTAAGGAGTGACTATGGTGACACAGAAGTAAGGTAAAATACATGAGCACTCTTTCAACCAGCTTAGCTCCTTATTAATTGCATGACCTTGGGCAAGTGACTTCACTACTCTGGTCATCCATCAACTCTTTCTTGAAACATGGGTACTTCCTCCAAACATGCGGATTAGAGTCTATCCATGTGTTCTCATCTAGTGTAAGTCCTATTCATAAGCTTCAATAAACTTGAGTTCTACCCAATGGGGCTAGGAGACTTACCCCAATGCCTTGATATTATGTCAATACCAATGGTGTACAGGAACTATTCATTGGTAATTCCATTGCTCTTACTTCATAAATAGCCCATTTTTCTTTTTCACCATTTACTTATCTGATAATGCTCTATGTCTCCCTTCTTCTGATTTTACAAATGATATTCTACAGATAACCATAGCTCTATAGTCATATAAGTAAGCCGAAACAACATCCTACTGTGCTTTTTTTGATTATTAAAAAAAACATATTTGATTGAGTGTGGCAAAATGCTACTTTAAAAGTTCTCCTCCATGCTTATAACAAATAGCATATGCTCTCCTCATACACATGGCAAAATAATTTAAAATTCTATTAAAATATAGCAACAAAATAATTTTGTTTGATCACTAATTATTAATATCAAGCCAGTCATGTAATCAAAAGATATTAATTGATTATTAAATTTAAAAAATTGTTGAGTATTTATGTATCAAGCACTGTACTAGACACTGAGTATACAAATAGAAAAGGGAGACAGTCTTTGCCCTCAAGGAGCTTACATGCTAAAGAATGAGACAACACACACAGGGGAATAACAATCAGAAAAGAGATTTCTAGTCTGGGAAACAATAAAAGTCATGAGTGAAACAAGAGCACAGTTCAATGACATGCCCTTTCCAGGGGCAATATAAATGGTAATTTCAGATATAAGTGTTAATTACAGTAAATTCACAGAGTAGGAGGTGGAAAGTTGAGGGAGCAGAGAGAGGGTACCTGTTGGTGTAAAGGTAAAGCCAGGGTAAAAATAAGGTTATGTGGTCCTTAAGAGTACAGAATCAAGATGTCTAACTCTCTTGGCATGTTCTCCTTTGGTTGGGTTTAGAGGTTGGAGAAGCAACAGAAGCAACAGCTGGCCAGAAAACAACACAGGTGAAGATGAGAATTCATGGTGTCAGGGTGTGCAGAGATGAGTGGTTCAGCTCCTTCCAGGCATAGTTTCTCAGGCTCCTAATCATTGTAGTGTTCTCTGCCCTCTCCTCCTCTTTGGTAGGATTCCCCATCCCAGACCAAGATGTGCTAAAACCAAAGAGTACACCATCCAGTCTGTGAGCAACATTTATTAAGTGCTTACTGCATGCCAGGTACTATATTATATCAAACACCTCTGATCCTTTGGGAGCCTTCTGACTGTACTCTCAACCCAACTCTCCCTGACCTGGTTCATCCCTCACATAACCTTCCCACACCTAAGGGAGCTCCTTGCAGCATCCAGACTTCTACTTTCTTCTCTACTAGACTTGGCCCACCAAACTCACAAGAGGATTACCCATGCTCCAGCCTCTGCCCTCACATGCCCCTCAGATGCCCAATTCCAAACCCACAAAAAGGAAGTGAAGGGGAAGGTAGACATAGATTATTATCAGAGAAGTAAATGGTGAAAAAGAGAAATGGGTTGTTTATGAAGTAAGAGCAATGGAATTACCAATGAATAGTTCCTGAACACCAGCGGTTCTCAACCTGTGGGTTATGTTCAATTTGTAACAATGAAAATACATCCTGCATATCAGATATTTACGTTACAATTCATAGCAGTAGCAAAATTACAGTTATGAAGTAGCAACAAAAATAATTTTGTGGTTGGAGGCCACCACAACATGAGGAACTGTATTAAAGGGTCACAGCATTAGGAAGGTTGAGAACCACTGCTGTACACCAATGGTATTGACATAATATCAAGGGATTGGGGTAAGTCTTCTAGCCCCATTGGTAGAACTCAAGTTTATTGAAGCTTATGAATAGGACTTACACTAGATGAGAACACATGGATAGACTCTAATCTGCATGTTTGGAGGAAGTACCCATGCTTCAAGAAAGAGTTGATGGATGACCAGAGTAGTGAAGTCACTTGCCCAAGATCATGCAATTAATAAGAGGCTAAGCTGGTTGAAAGAGTGCTCATGTATTTTACCCTACTTCTGTGTCACCACAATCACTCCTTAGAAATAACATATCCATTGGAAAGCTAACTTCTGATCCCATGGAAAAAATTGAACTTTCAGGGAAATTGATACCACCAAGTGTTAACCACTAGAAAATATTTACTCAGGATCACTGTCTCTTAAAGCAAACCAGTCACTTTTTTTTTTTTGTGGAAGTAATGTGCTTTGTTTTGTCATTTTTGAGGCAGAGGGAAAAGGTTAAGTGGCAATTTTCCTTTATCTCAGAGCTCAGGAACTTTGTTTCCAGAAAATCCTGTCTTCCTGTGATACCATGGTATTCATCACTGTGTGTGATAGATTAGAATTTTTTTAGGTACATGGTGCTGAATCGTCTAATGCCCAGCCCATTGCTAAGTAATCAGTTGTATGGCTGCACAGTCAATCTGATTTGGTCATAAAACAGGGAAAATAAAAGGAGCGTGTATAATTTTTATCATCCTAAATTACCAGATCAGACTGGTTGTGAGCAATCTAATAGAGCATTCTGTAATTGCCAATTATGACGGCTGGGGAAAAATGGAATCCAAGTACAAACAGTCACCTGCAGGAAGACCTGGATTTGGAGAACTGGACTTCATAAAGATGTATGAAGTAAACACTGGTGTAGAGAAACCACTAGTCAGTCAACTTGAAACATCAATGGATGCTTTAAGACAGGTCACTTCAAAGAGTTAGGGGCTATTTAGCTAATTTTAGCCACAGACAGACATAGTCACTGTCACACTTAACCCACAGCATTTCTCAATGTTTTTATGTTTCATCACTTTTTCAGTTTCTCTACTAGAAATGAAGATCATAGTGTCCCTGTATATATTTTATGCATAATCTCACTCCAGCTCCATCTTCAAGATACAGAAATAACCAGTAGATTCCATTAACTATATTTACTTCATAGGTAAGAAACACAGACACACACATGTGCTTATGCATAGACACACATAAACCCAGGGAGATGGTTGGTTCTATAATCTACAACCTATAATCTCTACCTCAAGACATATAGTCACCTCCTATTATCTCTTTTATCCTTGAAGAGCACCCAAAGGGTCTAAAGATAATGATTTCTTGCTGGCCAATTCCAGATTAATTTCTTTACTCTTCATCTCTCTCTGTGTTGTAATTTTTTTTCAAATGTCTCTTCTGCAGATTTCTTTGTTTCCCCAGCAGGTGCACATGGTAATAACCAACGCTGTTGCTGATCCCATCGTTTTTCATCTTATTCCTTTGATTTATTACTGTTTTGAGTTTGAATTTGGAACCCATTGCTTATTCTATTGTATACTAATGAGTCTTGCTACCACAAAGGTGTGTGGTGGCTCTTTTTTCCTCTTATCCCATGTTATTTCTATAATGCTGCTACATTTGTTAATTCTGTATGCGGCTCCATGTTGTTCTTTAAAGACATTTTTTTTACTGCTTTTTTACTGCTCTCCTCAAATGGAGGAAATAAAAGGAAATAAAACTTTTAAGAAATTGAAAGTGCACTCTCTGACAATTTTTCTTCTTCTCATTGTATTTTCTTGGAAATGTAATTGTCATTTAATATTTATGACACGTTAGTAGTATATTCGGTGCTGGTCAGACACATATACACTGAAGTCCCTGTTGTGTAGGAGTTATGACTGTAAGGCTCATTTGTTCTTTGTTTTTTCAATCAAACTTGAATTAATTGTTTAGGGAATATATCTGTCCCACTTTGAAATCATCTGGAAACAAAATTCCTACAAAGCCCCTTTCCCTGGCTTTTAGCATTTGGTTAAAACTTTAACACTAGAGGTAAAACATTAGATCTATTTCCTTTCCCCCCATTCTTATGCATTAATTAATTTATAATATTTTAATGCCTTTGATATTTCACTATTCTTGGTGGAGTAAAATGGACAAGAAGTCAGAGGACCTGGATTTTAGTTTTGGTTCTATCACTAAGAAATGAGGAAGTCATATTACCTCTCTTGGTTTCAGTTTTTTTTTGTTGGAGTGGGATAGTAGAATGGGATGATTTATCAGGCTCTTTGCAGTTCTATAATTCTTTGATGTTTGTAACAACAAAAGAGAAAGACTAAGATAGCAAGCCTTTGTGTTCTGTCCTTTCTCCTTTTGGCTGACCCTAAAACAATTCCAATCTGATCTCAAGTTAACCTCTATTCCCCTATTCAAGTTGCTCTGATATCAGTGACATTCCTCTCTTATTCCTCCTACTCCCATTCCTCACACTTGCCCACCTCCATACACACAGCCACACATATAGAAACACACCATCCGATCACAGGCAACAATTCAGTCACAAGGCAGTTTTCAAATAATAAAACATAAACAAATACATAATGAACTGAATCTCTTCTTTGGGGTTATTAAACTTAGCTGTCAGTAATTTCCTACACCAACCACAATACTAGAAAACAAAGTGTAAGAGCAGAACATAAATATCAAAAAATTACTTAATGAATACTGGGGAGAAGCTGAGACATCAGCTGAATCAGGAGAATGCATTGCTGATTGCAAATCATTAGACCACTACTCAGCTGAGCAAATTATTATATGAGCAATAACTCACAACAGGGAGTACATTTGGTGGTATAACTACTACTGCACCTACCACTTGAATGTGCTGAGGTTTGAAAGGTACATCCATTGGCTGATGACTGCCTACTGTGGAAATGACTAGAGATATGCGTGTATATATAGATAGATGGATGTATATGTATATGTGTCTCCTTTTATTAAGGGACTATTACATGGCTCATTTAAGGCAAAATTTTAAGGCACACATGAATATTGTTTAGGAATTCATTTCTATTTAAATTGCTAGTTTCTCTAGATCTCAATCTCTTTTAACACACCATTTGATTAAAAACTAACATTTAAGAATCTTAAATTAAATACCCATTTAAGATGTTTGACATTTTTCTTCAATAAGAAAACTGTTGGCCTAGAGTTCAGTCTAAGAAGGGAAAAAGTCTTCATTTCTTTTATTTTCACTGTTAAAATTCTGGTCCTGTCCTGTTTGAAGTATGGTGACACTTATAGTCTTCTGTCAAATTGTAAGTTCCTTCTGACAGTGACTATTTCCTTCCCAGCCTGGTTTTTTTTTTTTTTAATGTCAGAGGAGAGTATTGCTACACAGGAGTGATGAGCAAATATTAATGGAGCTGAAATTCAAGCCCAAGTCCTCTGAATCTAGGTCCAACACACATTCTATTGCACCATGTCATTAATAATGAACCAGGTTCAAGGCTGTTGTTCAGTAATTTTTTAGTTTTGTACAAACCCTTACTGATCCCATTTAGAGTATTCTTAGCAAAGATATGGGGATGATTTGTCATTTCCTTCTCCAGATAATTTTATACATGAAGGGATCATGTATATGTGTCTGAGGCTAGATTTGAACTCAGGAAGAAGAGTCCTCCTGACTCCAAGTCCAGAACTCTAGCCAATGTGCTGTCTAGCTGCCTGTAGACTCACAAATCCACATACAAATATATCTAGTTCTTCAAAATGACAACCATAATTAACATACATACACTCAATCACCCATGCTATTTAAAGGTAGCTATCATCATTGATTTTATATGTGCAAAATATAATGCTATATGATCAAAGACAGTCATTACATGAATGTGTGTTTTAGACAATAAGCAAGAAAGTTATTCCCAAGTATTTAACACAATAGAGGACCGTCAAACCAAGCGTCAGAATTATACTTATTCCCAGAAACATAAGTAGAATTTTTTTCACCCGAGAAAGGACCACAAATCATTCCCAGAGCAAAGGGTTTGAAAGACATCTACCTGAGAAGGGTGTGCTATTATTATTCCCATTTTACAGATGAGGAAACTGAAGGTAATACATCAAGTTGAATCAAATAGCATGGAATTTAATTTGGATAAATGTGAAGTTTTACACATAGGTTCAACAAATTAAATTTCAAAGTTGTCAGAGGTGGGATGTATAGAAAGAGAAAAGTTCAACTGAAAAAAATCTATGTTCTTAGTCAACCAGAAGCTCAATAGTACTAGAAAGAGAGATATTAGTCAAGAAACTTAATGTTAAGGAGGAAGGAAGGAAGGAAAAAAGAAAGAAAAGGAAGGGAGACAAAAAAACTGGGAGAGACAGGAAGGAGGGAAAGAAAGAAAGAAGGAAGGAAGGAGAGAAGAAGGAAGGAAGGAAGGAAAGATGGAAGGAAGGAAGGAAGGAAGGAAGGAAGGAAGGAAGGAAGGAAGGAAGGAAAGAAGGAAGGAAAACTTGGCCAATAGCACATATACAACTCCAGTAATCTGGACATTTAAAGACATTCATAAGTGACAGATTTTTTTCTGTTTTCATCTTTATATTTGGAATGACTAAAATATGCATTGGATGGCCTTCTTCCCCCAGGCTAGACTGTCATTTAAAGGAACAAATTGGACAGCCATAGTTTGAAGAATAGACCTGTTTTTATGTGATACTTAATGGCCCTTTCTTTATATCAGATTTCAAGGATCCGTGACTTCACCAGTATAGGTACTCCTTTTACTGACACAGATCATAACTCCTCTATGCCTTGTTAGAAGATGTTCATGAGTTACTGAGGTTGATAAATACTTCGCTGTGCAGCCAATCTGCTAATGAGCCTCTTCAAACTTAGTTTGACTGATCTTCAGATGACAAATATAAAGTCCACCACTGACTATCCTCAGTGCATCATACAATATTAGAGCTACTGGTATCATATCATATGCCACAATAATGTCAAAATGGATAGGGACAGAAATATAAAAGATCACATCATTTTAAAAACACAGAAGAGAATGAATAGTGGTATATTTCTCAGCTATGATCAGATTTCTAACCAAAGGATAGAGGTTATCATTAAAGGTAAAAATAGACAAATTCAATCATATAACATCTTTTGTACATATAAAATCAATGTAGATAATCTAAGGAGATAATCTGTCAACTAGGAAAAAATTCTCTCAAATATTGTAGATAAAAGTCCGATATCCAAGATGTATAGGGATTTGACACAAATATGTAAGAATAAGAGTAATTCCCAATAAGTAAGTGGCTAAAGTTATAAAGAGTATGATAAACTAAATACTGCCGCATGTAACCATGTTCCAAGTCATCAATAGTAAGAAGAATAAAAATTAAACAAAAAACTCTAAAGGTTGTTCTACCAGCAAATTACCAAAGATGATGAAGCATGGAAATACTCAATATTTGAGGGCTCATGGGAAGGCATACTAATGCAATGATGGAATTGTGAATTGGTCTAGCTATTCTGGACACATCCAGAATTATGTAAGAAAAATGAATAAAATGTTCATCTCTTTTATTCCTAGTAATCACACAATGGGGCACAACTCCCAAGAATGTCAAAGACAAAAAGATCTTGTTTAACAAAATGTGTGTATGGTTTGATAAAGAACTGGATGTGTGCCTATAAAGAACAAGATGGGTGTCTCTCAACTTGGAAATGACTAAGCTATCAGCGACATATTGTTGTAACATAATTTGATTTCCAGTAATAAATAAAAATGAGTATTAGAAATTCAGAGAAACACTTGATGATTTATCTGAACTGATGCAGGGTGAATGAAGTAAGTGAAATCAGAAGAATACACTATACTATGATAATGTAAATGAAAAGAACTCAAAATCAGTAGGACTCTGAGCAATTGTAATGCACAATCCTGGTCCCAGAGAACAAATAAAAAATACTTCTCTCCCAGTAGAGAGATAGTTGTTTGCAGGAGAAGAATGTTGAATACATTATCAGAGGTGGCCAATGGTGTTTTTTTGTTTGTTTGTTTTTCTTTATTATGGGAGAGGTTAAATTCCAAAGGGTGGGAGCATATCTAAAAAAAAATGACTGATATGAAAAGGAAAGGCATCAATAAATTTCTTTATAAATACTTGCCTATATAAATATATTTTTTAAATTATCTGTTTTTTTCTAAGCTGCTTTTCTTCAAAGGCACTTTTCTTCAAAGGCACAGAAAACTGCTTTCATGATCCTTTAAGTCTGTCAGGGCCACTTTCAGAAGTAGAAAATTTCCTCAGATGTTTTTTAGATGGTATATATTTTGAAATTTCACTATAAGTTTTGAAGATTAAGTTCTTCCAGTTGTGTTTGATAGCTATATGACATATTTCTGTAAAGTATCTTGTAAACAAATTTAGAATGGCAGCCTGTTGTAGTGGGAAAAGTGTTAGGTTTTGAATCTAGGAGACCTGTATTCATATCCTACCCCTGCGACTTAATAGATTTGTGGTAAAAGGCTGTATTCATGTTCAGAAGGATGACTTAGAGCACATTCCCAACATGGACTACATGACTGTGATCCATTTACATGGTGGTGATGTTTCTGTGATTGGACCACCAAAAAAGAGGGCAGATAATATGAGGCCATAGTGCATAGAGTGCCCAGCCTAGAGTCAGGAAGATTCATCTTCCTGAGGTCAATTCTGGACTCAGACACTTATCTCTGGGCAAGTCACTTAACCCTATTTGCTTCCATTTCCTCATCTGTAAAATCAGCTGGGGAAGGAAATGCAAACCACTCCATTATCTTTGCCAAGAAAACCCAAAAAGGGGTTGTGAAGAGTTGGATATGATTGAAAATGTCTGAACAGCAACAAAAAGGACCATCAAAATGTGATTTAAAATCATAGTTGTTACATGGCATATAATTACTTTGAAGAAGAAGGAAAAGAAACTTTACATAAATGGAAGGCCTTATTATACAGGTGCAAGTGTGCAACTTTACATCTGACACTTTTTTTCTCAGCTAATGAATAAACAGGGGGAAATGTGTTTTCTGGGATGGAACAAGAATTTTATAAGTGCCTGCTCTGTGCCAAGCACTATGAGAAGGACTTTACAAATATCGTCTCGTTTGATTTTTACAACAACCTTGTAAGGTATTATTTCCCTCTTTTTAGAGTTGAGGAATCTGGGACAGAGAGAGATTAAGTGACTTGGCTATGGTCACCTAGCTAAGTGTCTGGGGCCAAATTTGAACTCAGTTCTGCCTGCCTCTGAGCTACATCCATTGTATCTCCTAGTTGCCACAAGATATTTACCTTCATCTTTATATGTGAAAACAGGGCAGAGTATTCCAAAGCTATCAATGTTATTCTTCCACAATTTATGACTTAAAAATTTTCCAAGTAACATGGTTGTAACTCAGAAAGATGAGGAATTACATAAAGAAAATTGTTGTAACCTGATTTTTTCATGAAAGATGAGGATCACATAATGAAAATGTGTATTATTTTATTTTTCTCAGGTTATATTCATGTTATGGGAAGTTAGGAAAAATATTGAAATTCAGCTTTTTTCTCACTTGTTCTTGAATTTTATTCCTTGTATGTCTATTTTTACTTTGATTTCCCTGTATTCTGTTAGTAAGGGAATATAATGCTCTCTCCATGTTTATTTCTTTCCCAAATTGCTTCTCCTAGGGAACTCGGGGAGGTAGGACTTATTTAAACTCTGTGAAAATATTAGAATAAAATAAACATTCAAAGCTCCTTCGATTAAATTTAATCTTTTGTTCAAATCATTTTACAAGAAAATCTGTCTCAAAATGATTCATATTGCACAATTTGATGACACTAGTCACCTCTTCCTCTACTTTTTCCCATATAGACTATTGTGGCATGATGATAGATGATAAAATTCACTGGGAAAGTCTGCAGGGGAGGGAACTGTCAATAATTTAAGACTTTTGATGATACAGTATTAACTTTATATTCAAAGCTATCACAACCTATTTTTATCCACCTGATGTTTTTATGGCTTAGAAATCACAATGTTTGTTTATGATGGCAATTTATTATATGGCAATAATATAGCAAAAGATCTTCAAATTACTGAGCTAAAATGTTAAAGATGTGTTCAGGACCTTAAATAAGCAGGGAGGGGCTCTAGGGAGGAGACGAGAAGAAGAAAACATAGTCTCCTTTAGTAAATAATTATTTTTAGAAGAGTAGGACAGTCCTCAGAATGGTATGAATTCTGAAAGTTTTATTGTAAGAAGCAATCCACATTCAAAGTTTATGAGTAGTTTAAATGAGTCACTTGTGACCAAGGGAGGTCCCAGAGTTTGCTTCATAACAATAAGAAATTTTTTCTGAATGACTTGTGACCAAATTCCTTCTTTTTTTGTTACTTCATTTATAGGCAATGTCTCTATGTTTGGGAGAGGAAGCATGACAAAAAAAACTTTCATTTGCTTCTATAAATTCCAGTCCGTGGCAAAGTTTGGAAAGTACTGTTCCCCCCCTCCCCACTCCAATAATATTATCTATGTCTAGGAGTCATAGTCACAAATTTTTTATTTTTTTTTTGAAATTACTAACTAAGGTTCTACCAATAGTATGGCTATAGCAATAGTTACACTACATGTTGCAGATAAATCCTGTCATTTAAATAAAGCATTATTTCCATCCTCTTTTCAATAGCGAAATGTGGTCAGATATCCACTTGTCAATGGACTTTACTCTGGTTTTACCCTAACATGAACCACTCTGTTGAGATTGTTTCCTAAATCACTCTACTTCATTTACTCCCATCAAGAAATTCTGGGAATATTAGAATAAAGTTGGCATCTAAGTCTCTGCAAATATAAATAAAACAGTATCCAGTTCCATTAAAGTGTTCAAGACAATAATATGTACTAGATACAGGCAATCCATTATTTTCATCTCATTGATAGGATTGAGATTATACAAATTCAGATTGTACGGTCAGTCAGGAAGCATTTACTAAGTGCCTATTATGTACCAGGCTAAACATTGAGGGTACAAAGAAAGACAAAAGACAGTCTCCGACCCTAAGGAGCTCACAATCTAATGAGAGGGGCTGGGGAGGGACAAACAAACAAATATGAACAAACAAGCTATATAAGGGACGGATAAGAAATAATTAATAGAGGGAAGGCACTAGAATTAAGAGGAATTAGGAAATGACTGGTATAGAAGTTGAGATTTTATCTAGAATTTGAAGGAAGTCAGGGAAGCCAGCAGGTAGTGCTAAAGAGGGAGAGCATTCCAGATGTGGGAGAAAGTCAGAGATGTAATCTGGAAAAAGACTGAAAAGTTAGGGGGAGGACTAGGTTACAAATGGCCTTGAATCTCAGACAGATGATTTTGTATTCGATCCTGGAGGCAAAAGCACCATTGGATTTGATTGAGTATGTGGATGACATGGACAGAAACTGGTACTTTAGGAAAATCACTTTGGCACCTGAATGAAGGATGGACTGGAGTTAGGAGAGGATTATGGCAGTCAGTCCACTGAAATTATATCACACATGAGGTAATGAGGGCCTGCACTAGGGTGGTGACAATATCAGAGGAGTGAAAAGAACTTATTTGAGAGATGTTGCAAAGGTAAAATCAATGGGCCTTGATAACAGATTGAATAGAGAATTGAGAGATAATGAGAATAGCTCCTAGATTGCAGTCCTGAGGACTGGGAAGTTGATGGTGTCCTTGACAGTAATAATGGCATTTGGAGGTGGGGTAGGGTTTAGGGGAAAAGGTGGTGAGATCATTTGGGGATATATTGAGTTAAAGTAGTTGGAAATATGACACTGGAGGTTTGCAGAGAGGTTAGGTCTGGATAGATAGATTTGAAAATGGTCAACATAGAAATGATAACTAAAACCATGGAAACGGAAAAGATCACAAAGTGAAGTACAAAAGATCCAGGATAGAACCTTGTGGGACACCCACAGTGGTGAGTGTGACCTAGTTTGAGGATTCATCAAAGTAGACAGAAAAGGAATGATTAGATATAGAGGAGGAGACACAGAAGAGAACGGTGTCTTGTAAGCCTAGAGAGAAGAGAACATCAAGGAGGAGAGGGGGATTGACAATTTCAAAGGCTCATAATTGATCCATCATCAATGAATAAAATTTTCATTCCTTTCCAAGAAGTGCCAACCCTCCCCTCTCTCCTCCATACTGAGATAGTTCTCCATATTCACAATTTGGACACTTTAGAAGGAAAAAAGAACCTGGGGTTTACTAGAGACACAATCCTCTACTTCCCTCAACATTTGGGTGATTTCCATCATCATTCTAGCCAAACATACAAGATCTCCTCCAGCCTTGTGATACTACCCAAAAGATTTCTGTTCTTCCAGAAAGAAAACTCATTTTAGGTTCCTAGAGAAACTTATCTATCAGAAATTATGGCAGAGAAAAGTTAAGGTTTTTTGCTTCTCTCTCTCTCTCTCTCTCTCTCTCTCTCTCTCTCCCCTTGTCTCTCTGTCTCTCTCTGTCTCTCTGTCTCTGTCTATTTGTTCCTCCCTCCATCTCTCCCTCCTTTCTTCCCTCCCTCTCTCCCTCCCTCTCTCTCTCTATTTCTATCTCTCTCTCTCTTTCTCTTTCTCTCTCTCCCTCTCTGTCTCGCTGCTTTTTTTTTTTTTTTTAACTCTGTGAATCAATTGTTCAATCCTATTCTCTCCAAGGTGCTGGTACCAATCAGGACCTCCCCATCACCTCTCTAAAAGGTTTGGTCCTACAATTCTCTAGAAACTATCCATTTTCCAGGAAATTCATGAAACTGGGGGATAAAGCTCTAGTACTACTTGGAGCCACATAGGTGAGAGACTCTACCATAGACTCTTGCTGAAACCTCTTAGGCTAGGCACTTGAGGGTATATGATACTCTGGCATTCTTCCTCCTCTTTCTCATCAAACCTGACAATTACTAATTCCCAAGGGGAGAATTTATTAGGATGTATATTCTCCATCTCCCTACTTACCCAAGTTCACTCTGAGATTTTCTGTGATTCTGATTTTTGCTCAGTTCTCTCTCTGTATTTCTCTAAAAAACTGACCTCCATGTAAATAATGCATTTAAAAATAAGGACACATATAGAACTAAAATTTTTATTATTACTTTACAAAGTAGTTTGAGATTAAATAGATAGGGACTGGAATAAAACTTACCATGCGTCAGAGTTCCAAAAAGCAGGAGTTGCAGTCATGATTGCTTAAAGGGCAGGCATACAAATTCTTAGTGACAAGAGAAGCATATTTGGAAGGTATATTTAAAAACATTACAATCAATGAAACAGAAATACTATATATGTCAAATAACATTTAAATCCATATTGGAAAAGCTAACTGAATCATAAATTAATATAGATAGTGACATGATCATTGTGACTTTAATATTTAGAGTTATATAAATATAACGAAATGATAAGCAAAACAAAAAATAGAGATGAACATGTAGAAGATAGATGCTTTTTTTTGGATGAGAATGTTAAATAATACACAAATTTCATATAACACCATAACAAAAATTATCCATTTGCTAGAACATACTTGTCATAGATAAATGTAAGAATTCAGAAATGTTAATTATATGTCTCTTATACCACAATTCATTACAAAGTAATTAATATAGGAAAGTCAGGCAAAAGATAAAGACCTAAATCAATATGAAGTAACATCATTCTGAATAATACTACATATGGCGATGAGGCAATGATAAGTAATTATATAAGCTGACACAGACAACAGTACTCATATTTGCAGATTATATGATGTTTTACTTAGAAAGCCCAGATAATCCACAACCTTATTGAAATGAATAATTCAACAAATCTTAAGCAGTGACATACAGCGTTTAAAAAATCAGCAGTTATGTACAGTATTTTAAAGGAAGAAAATGATCAAGTTTTTTAAAAATAACTGTAAAATTTATAAAACATCAGGGAATAAAAATAGCAAGAAACAAGTTCTTATAAGAATACCAAAACAAAATAGTATTTATAGAAATAAAGGAAGAAA
>CM053585.1:93614429-93632393 GCA_028646515.1 Pseudochirops corinnae | reverse complement strand
GGCTCTGCTTCCAGAAGGGAAAGCTCTGTCCCAAATAGCTAGGGTCCTCCTGGCTGCCATGGCTCTCAGGAAGGGACTGGGACCCTTCCCACTTACTTCCGGCTGACTGGATAATGAAGACTCCAAGACTGAGGCCCAAGAAGGTGATCTGGATGCAGGCCACTCAACGCGAGAGCACTGGCCTCAGAACAATCACTTAGTCCCCCTGCTGTCTACAGGCTGCGGGCGGGAAGCTGCAATGCGGAGTTGGGTGGAAAACCTCTGCCTTTCGCTTTTCCACTCTGGAGGAATTTTGGCCGGACTGCTTTACTCTCCTAAATTCACAAGTCCCACTGACCTAGTTCTGAATGCTGCTGCAGCTGCCACTAATCCACTCACCAGAGAGGCTCCTCTGCTCCTTTCGTCCAGCCACCCCCGCGGCACAGCCGCGGCTTCAGGCTAGGCTGGTTTCAGTTCGCAGTGCTGATATGGTTCCTCGTAGCTGAGCTGACTTTAGTGGGAAGTATCTTTGTGTGCATTTTGGAGTTCTAGGATTGGTTTAAAGTCATATTTTATGGGTATTTTGAGGTGGCTATGTGAGAGCTGCTATATGTTGCTGCTGGTACATCGCCATCTTGGCCACTTTCAAACATTCTTGCTGAAAAAACCAGAACTGAAAAGAAAGTTTGACATTCAACAAGAAGCATGAGAAGGTAAACATGGAAAAGAAATCATAAGGAACTTATCAAAGTTGAATTATTTACATGCCAACATGTAAAAATGACAATTGTAACTGATGAAGCTTTTCTCAGTATGAGGATAGGTGAAAGAGATACAAATGTATATATACATATACATACACATATATCTATATAGCACGGTTTATATATGCATACAAACACATATCTGACTATGTGTATATATGAATACATAGAGGGCACAAGATCAATTGAATAGGAAGGGACAATACTCTAAAAGGTGAAATCCTGTGGTGGGAGAGGATTAGAATGAGAGGAGACAGGGAGAGACAGAATGGGGTTAATCATCTCATAGAAGAGGCAAAGAATAATTTTTACAATGGAGGGGGAGAACAGTAAGGCAAAAGGGAAAGAGTCAACCTTACTCTCATTGAACTTGGCTTAGGGAAGGAAATGACATAAACTCTAAACTGCGTATCTTGCCACACAGGAGAGTAGGGGGGATGGGGATGACGATGAGAGGTGGGATAACAGAGGGGAGATCAGCATAGGGGGGAGGGTTGATGGAAGTATACACTTCTGTAAAGGGACAGAGACAGGGTAGAGAATAGAGCAAGGGAAAGCAGGATTGGAAGGAGGGGCATATAATCAGTCTCTCACAATATGCCCACTGTGGAGAGGTTCTGCGCAATTACACATGTACAGCCTCTCTTTAATTGCTTGTCCTTCCAGTGGGGGTGGGTGATGAGGGAGGAAGAGAAAGAATCTAGAACTTAAAGTTCTATAATCAAATGTTAAAAATATATGTATGTATACTATTATTATTATTATTTTTATTATTATTATTAACTACATCCAACTGAGAGTTAAGATACTCAGGCACTGTGGTAGGGAGACCCATCCTGCCCTACCGGAAAGTCAGAGGGGCGATCGGGGAGGGCATAGGAGAGAGCAGATTGGGGGAGAGGGTATTCAGTGGGATTGCTGTTTTGGGGTGGTAGGTAGGGGAAAGATGCGGAGGAAATTTGTAACTCAAAATCTCGTGGAAATGAATGATGTAAACTAAAATAAATAAAAGTTAAGATTATCCAAAAAAAAAAAAAAAAGAAAGTTAGATGTGTGATGGGGGTGGATACATGAGAGAGCAGATTGGGGGAAGGGATTTTCTGTAGGCTCACTATCTTGGGGTGAGGGTAGGGGAAAGACGGGGAGAGAATTTTAAACTCAAAATCTTTTGGAAATGAATGTTGAAAACTAAAAATAAATTTAAAAAACTCTAAGTGAAAAAAAATAAAAAATAAAAATAAAAAAGGAAATCTACTGTTGAAGATATGGTATCTTTGTCTTTCCTTCTATACCCTCTCCCACTTTAAAAGGAATGAGTGGAAGCATAGGTAACAGGAGAGATGGATAGAAGAGAAAAGAAAAGTACTTTAGGAAGAATGAGAGAAATATTCAGTGGCTTATATGAAGGAGAAGAAGACAGATTAATAATTTTTTTAAGTTAATGTAGCTCTTATGCCATCTTCTTCTGGAAAAAAAAAGGATTTGGATGAAATTTTAAGTATTGTCATATTTGGACCCAAAGAGTGCCAGCAGAAAATCACTTAGTAGGTCAGTTTTCATAAAATTTACAGGCCTACTTGTACTTTTAAAATAATTTAATAATTAATTTAATTTAAAATAATTTAATTTAAAAATATTAGTTGGAAAGAATTCAAATTACTTTGCATATTATATGGCAAATGGGTTATAGTGCTGTTTAAGTTCCATGAAGTCTCAAAATAGTGATTATCTCCTGTTCCCCCACAAACTAAGTACAAGAATGCCATGGCAAAGAACCTCTAGGCTAGTTCCTCAGTGTTGCTTTCAAGTCTACTATGAAGCTATTCTCTCTGATGAAAACCCTTCCCCCACAGCCCTCAGATCTCTGGTCACTTTCTGTTGCTTCCCTCCTCCACTAAGGAGGTTGTCTCCGGGGGCAAACTACCCTGACAACTAACACTCTGCTGACTAGTTTCTCTTCTTATTGCTTCAGGCTTCCTGATTTTAGTGAAACTCATCAGGAAATATAGATAATGGACACTTAGAGGGATTATCTCCTGATCTGGTTGCTGACCATTGCCAAACCTGTTAGTCTCTCTTTCCATTACAATTCTCTCAAGTTTCTGGATACCTCAGAATTCTCTCTGAAACAGGAATTTCAATTCTCTCAAGTTTCTGGATACCTCAGAATTCTCTCTGAAACAGGAATTTCAATCACTCCAGAGAGTAGATCTCTCTTTTTTCTCCATAAGGAGAGCTAAATCCTTCAGTTACCCAAGTGTCTATGACAAAAGGTCTTCATGTCTATGACAAAAGATATATACATACATACATATACATATGTGTATATGTATGTATGTATATACACATATATATGTATGTGTGGATAGATAGATAGATAGATAGATAGATAGATAGATAGATAGATAGATACACATATATGGAAAGAGAGAGAGAGAAAGAGAGAGAGAGAAAGAGAGAGAGAGAAAGAGAAGGTGATTATTATCCTATTTCTATGGTTTCCTACTTTCCTTTTGGATTTCCCCTTTCCTCACAGGTTCAAGGGCTTTCTATATATCTTTATTATTTCCTGATTCACAAAATTCATATGAGAGTTTTAAAAGAGCAATAACTTAACTCACCCCAACCTCAGTTTCTTTGTATATGAAAGAAGAAGATTTCACTAGATGGCCTCTAAGGATCCTTCTGTCTATGAGACTATAATTCCATAGGCTAGTAGATGGACATAGCATTTATTTAGCACTCATCTCGAACATTGAATGTTCCCAGTCATAACCAGCAGATGGATAGTATAACAAGAACAGAAAGGTACTACTGAGCTAGATACACCCATGTGCTTGCATACATGCGCACGTGCGCGCATGCATACATACACACATACACACACACACACACACACACACACACACTGATCAGGGCTAGACCTGTGATTTCATTGGTATAACGACAATCTTTCAGTAGAAAGATTGTCACGACCAATTAACTCGACACCTTCTTGGCAACTCATAGTCTTAGGGTTTTAGATTGTGGTTGCTATTTAAGCCCTATGGAAACAGAAAATTTCACCTGTCCCCTTATTTGTGTGTGTGTGTATATACACACGTGTATATATATGTTATTATCTAGAATTATTATCTAGAATTGATACAGTATTTTAAGATTTGCTAAACACTTTTCATGTTTTATCTCATTTTCCAATGTAGCTCTTATGATTATCCCCATCTCATAGATGAGGAAATCACTCGAACAATGAAATGATTTGCTTAGAGTCACAGAGATAAAGTGTCTGAGATTGGGTTTGACCCTAAGACTTGCTGTTCAACACTATTCACTACACCGTCTAACTACTTAATATATAAATACATTTCTTAATATCACCAGGTCCAGCTACTTTTTATGAAGTCATGGACTGACCAGGCAGCCATATTTAAAAAGATGCCTTTCCCATTAATAATACTGGTAATTTCTTGTCACTCTCGAAAGTCTCTAAGGCTTTGAAGAAATCTTTCTTTATTTATATCACATTGCATATCATATTGCAAAAGAATTAGCTCTTAGACACTACCATAATTATTGACTTCCATAATGGCCACTTTAATTGAAATCATTCGGGATTTTCTAAAGGTAGTCAAATGGTATATTAAAAAAAATGACCTGTTAGCAGAGTTTGAATGCTAAACATTATTCATAAGAGGAATACTACTCCAGAGTCTTCTACCTAAAGAATTAAATCATTCAAAAAAGACCAAATCAGTTTATTTTAATTATCACTTCAACTAAAACTTAGATTGACCGTGACTTAAGGAAAAAAAATAATCCACCAATTCATGCCTTATATCAGGTCTATTAAAGGAAATACTACACATGTTAATTGAACTAGACTGGAAATGAGTACAGTTGAATAGGTTAAGTTAAAAATCTATTTATAGCACTATGGATTGAGAGCTGGAAGAGATCTTAGGGGTTATTTAACTCAACCCTCTCATTTTACAAATGAGAAAAATGAGGCCTAGAGGTGTCAAGTGACTTACCCAAGGTCATATAGGTGTTAAGTAGCAGAGATTGAGAGTAGTTGTCAGGAAATCCCCATAAAAAGATAGAATAGTAGAAGAGAAGAACAAGAATGGACCTCAGAGATCATCTGATCCAGCCTCATTTCCCAAAGATCACTGTGCATAATTCACTTTGACACCTAGATGGTGTCACACAAGTATTTATTTGCCTTGTGAATTTTTTTCTCTGTTTTATAGAAATCTGGAGCAGCTAAATTCAAATATCAACAAACCAGAATATTTTTAAGTAGAACTTTTGATATCAGAATTTGGGGGTTAGTGTTAACTCATAGAGTAATAAAGTAAAGCACAATTAAATGAGTGTTCCATTTAGGGATTTACTAGAAGGAAAAACAAATCTAGGGGATATCCTAAGAATAATTTATACATGTAGATAAGGATCTATGTGGATACATATCCTTATATGTATTTGTATGCATACATGTATACATATCAATTGTACATGATTACACACATATATGGGTACGTTTGTATACATACATGTATACACATTATAGACATACAGAAACAAGATATGTTTAAATAAACAGTCCATTATTTGTTTTTTTATATATAGCATCCTGCTAAGTGAGAACTGATTTAAAGTATTATACCTGTGAGGAATTGCACAATATTTAATCACAAAAGACACAGTTAATGTGATCTGTATACTTCAAATGAGCAGAAGAATGATACAGTGATTGCCTTTTGAGTCAGGAAGTCTTAGGTTCAAATTCCATTTTGGACACATATAAGGTGTGTGACCCTTGGCAAGTTACTTAACCTCTCATTTCCTCATGACAACTCTCTAAGCGTCGGTTACAGATGAGTTGTCAGTAGGTATAGGTGGACAAGGTTTTCACATTTGGAGTTTATTACACAGATGAAATCACAGATTTGTCTAAAAAAGCTCTACAGAGGAGAGGAGGAGATTTGACAACAAAGGATGAGGCAAGAAAAATCTAGTTTTTTAGCTAATTCTGAGTTTAAGCAAATATGTACAAAGAGCAATATATATATAATGTATATATTTGTGAATGAATGGGTGGGTGGGTGGATGAATGTTTGGACGGATATATGCATACACCTATATACACATACAGATGTATTTTTACGTGTCTCTATATCTATATATCAGAACCCCTGATATTCAGGGTTTTGGGGTTACTGAGCTATGTTTTTGTTTTTTGTATATGGTTTCAGAGGGCCTAAATTAAATATGACAATATAGACCTGGCATTGCTGCAATGTAGAATTGAAACTGGATTTGAAGCAAGGATAAGATCTACTATAATGAGGCCCTTTGAGTCTAGGTATGCAAGTAAGTAGCTGCTTTATTATCATAAAAAGGATATAGTTTCAAGCGATTATACAAGTGTCTATGGTGAGTGTAGGTTAGTACTATCTTTCTTGTTCTCTTGGGAAGCCATATTTGGTTACCCCAGCTAGAGGTGGCAGGCATGGAGACAGGAGTAGCATCAGGTCTTAGAAGCTGACATGCAACAAACAGTAGGGTGGTCATTAAATATGATACACTTTCCCCATCAGATGACTAAGCCTTGTTCTTGTGCCTTTGGTCACATCTGGAGAATGTTCTTAACAGTTTTTATCAGATGAGTCCATGTCTCCATAACTGGGAGACAGCCTAACCCAACACACAGTTTACCACAAAAGACTGCAGTTAATTGTTTCTGTAATTAATTTTATTCACCCTTTGTCTTCCTCTTTCCATCGATGTTTCCATACCTTTATATTGCTACATACATTACCTCTTAACTTCAACATCTAACATTGAAATAGCACTTTATGTTCTCAAGCCCCTGTTCATAAATTAGTATTCAACTTGCTACTTGTAAAGAAAACAAATGAAAAAGAAATATTGAAAGGATTGGGCCTATACCACCCAAATAATTTCTATGGTATTTCTACACATTCAAACAGGCTAAATGATCTGCTACTCAGAAACCACAGAATCATAAAATCACAGCAGTGTTCACAGCCAGGAGGGAGTTTGTGGCTTAGAACTCCTCTGGATTTTCTGGGATTTGTCAGTGTAAACCAGCCATGTGATACTATGTTAACATCATTTTCTGCATTTAATAAATATTATTACTATATACTTGAGATTAGAACCTGCATCCCTTCTCATGGCTGTGTGTATATGTGTGTTTGGTTTTGAACAGCAGCAGATAGGATCTCTTTCCAAAAGAGAAAAGGAAGCTTTAAACTCAGTTTTGTTTATTGCATTGTTATTGTGCATTTATCTCCCATTAGCCATTGTTATCCCTGTGGTTCCTGAAACCTTCTTCCAAATATCATAGATTTATATACAGGCTCTGGGCACTGCGAGCAATGAATACAGGATTTATTCTCACTCGCATTATCATTTGTTATAGGTCTCATGGAACATTCATTCTCTGTGTTAATTTTACAACTCTTTGACTTTCATCTTTTCTATGGCTTGTTTGGTTAGGAGGTTGAAAGGAAATATCAAACTTTTTGAAATGGGAAAGCAGATAAGAACTTCCCAGGCCATGTACATAGAAGAAATATGCAGATACCATCCAATCCTATGGCTAATCCTTTAATTGCAAATTGGGTCACAGAATGTATATATAGTTCCAAAAAGAAAAACTGATTCAGCATGATTGTGCAAAGATGTATTTGGAACTTCTTAGGGATAGGGTGCTTAGGTACCCAAGGAGATCACTGATAGAAGGATGGCTCAAACAGAAGAGAAAAAGCAATTTGTAGCATCAAAAGATGTTTCCTAAAAGATAGGAGGGTACCTCTCAGATCACTGTAAAGTAATTAGAAGCTGAAGAAGATGGTAGGAAAAGACTGAAAGGTGCCCTGATGTATTTATAGAATCATGGAAATTTTCAGAAGGAAGAGACCTCAGAGATATTCTTCTAGTCCCTCTTCCTAATCAGGGAAGGAATCTTTTCCATACTAATCTGTACAGGTGCTTGAAGAAAAGGTTAAGAATATAATGGACCTGGGGCAGCTAGGTGGTGCAGTGAATAGAGCTCCAGCCCTGGAGTTAGGAGGACCTGAGTTTAAATCTGACCTCAGACACTTAACACTTACTAGCTTTGTGATCTTGGGCAAGTCAGTTAACCCCAACTTCCCAGCCTTCCCCCCTCCAAAAAAAAAAAAAAGAATATAATGGACCATTTACCCAGAAAATTATCAGCTGTCTTTGTCATAAAATCATCAAAACTCAACCTTGGACAAGAAATTCAAGTCCCTAAGTAAACAACTTCTTGCTTTTTTTTTTTTTGGAGGGGGAAGGTAGGGCAATTGGGGTTAAGTGACTTGTCCAAGGTCACACGGCTAGTTTTTTGTGTTAAGTGTCTGAGGCTAGATTTGAACTCAGGTCCTCCTGATACCAGGGCCAGTGTCTATTCACTGTGCCACCTAGCCACCCCAGTGAACAACTTCTTACTCCAAGTGAGAATTTATCTCTGAAATCCCATATTCTGAACTGAATTAAGGAACCGGTGAAGAAGGATAGTATTTAATGTATTTGGAACTCCTTAGATGAAAATTCTAAACATGTAAACAAAAGAATTCCATTTAGAAGAAACAAGAAAAGGTGAAAAATGGTGATTTATGGGAGAAGAGCTATTTCTACAGCACTCCTGAAATAGTCATTTTGCTATTTAATTTGCTAAGGTTTCTTTCAGAGAGTGATAACCATTCCAAATCCAGAAATAAACGCACAATGTTGCTGATATGGTAGATACTCTTTTTATTGAATAGATAAATCAATACCTGCATAAAGTCTGAGTAACTCGTTGGCACTAACAGGAATGACCTTATTTTCATTAAAATTTATCAAGATTCAAACTGATGTTTTAAGGGGACATTTTAAAATTGTGGCTTAACAAAGAATCAATACAAACAAGCACACAATAAAGGGACTTGCTTTATATTCAAAGCTTTGGTTTTTAAAATATACATATTAGACATTTCCTGGAAAAGTTCAAAGCCAAAAAAAAGATTGCAATTGAGAAACAGCTTCCTCCTTTGCAACCCATATGTGAGGGGGCTCCTTCCTATGTACACAGTCTGTGAGCACTTTGGAAAATCCTGAAAGCAAACTATAGTCTTAAATCAGGCATACAGCCAATTGTGGATTTAAGTATGGGATAGCTGGGTCATTTTCCTATGAGTTCCTTTACAGTTCAGACTCTTTTCCTGGTATTAATGCTTTTACTGCCATTGGGTGAAGGGGAGGGGAAGCTTAGACTCCCCTGCCCAAGGGCCTCCTAAGCTGTACATCTGTCATGGATCATGTCATTGAACAGAAATGTTTGTTTTTTCTCCTATTCATTTCCACTGGCAGCCAGTTATTATTAGAATGAAAAATTAAGCTATTATGCTGTAGAAACCTTGCTGGTTCTATCAAATTTATGGACTTAATACAGCAAAATTATCCTTTATAGCTGATAAAAGCAGCTGTATGTAGAATACAGGCCCCTTCTTGATTGGGGCCAAATACAAAATGGTGGTCATGTTGGGGATCATTGCCACACCAAATCAGAGATGCCATTGGCCAGTACCCAAATTGGAGAAAATATGACTACATTCTTCTTATGCAAATAAGGTCTATTCTAAGCAAAGGTTTTACCTTCTTTTTTCTTCTTATGGATAAAGACAAAAACTAAATGCTCCAAGACTCCAAAAATAGTCGCCAGCATTTACTAGCATTGTTATATATAGGCTTGCTTTTTTCTGTTATTCAGTGAATGTTTCAATTAACATTTCTGCTATAAAAATAACCCTGTCGTGATTCTAGTTTTTCAGAAAACCAATGAATTGCAAATCCATCTACTTCCTATTTATAAGTCAATCTTCTAATATCTTCAGAAGCTATTCAACCCTTGGAAGTTTTAAATAATGAAATATGTAAGGTGCAGTATACACTAATGTGGTACGTTTTTATTTCCAGAGCTATATAACATTAACTCTCCTTCCATCATAATAACAAACAAATAAGTAATACCATCCAACTGCCAAAGTGAAAATGCTGACTTTTGATAGAAGAGAAACGTCAGAAGCCAAGACTGAACCAGGTCTCTTCACCATATAGCTGAATCCTCTATAAATTCACCTAGTATTACTCCCAACAGACTTTCATGCCTCAATTTAGCAACTATCCCTAAATGTACAGTATTTGATTTCAGGTGGACCTGAAAAGGCCTATTGAGCCAAGACATTCAAAGATATGATTTTCCTACTGTTTTCACAGTGTGTCCCCTGCCCCCACCCACACCCCATAAAAATATTTCTTTTTTTCTTCCCAGTTTTCGAGGAAGTCATGCCAATGTGCTACACTATATCATTGTTATCCAGAGGCTGGTTAACTCTTTAGGTGAACTACCACATCTGCCTCTGTTAGCGAAAATAGAACTGAATGGTATTCTCAATGTTATCAATGAAACCATGTGAAAAGTTTCCTGTTTAAACATTTCTAGACTTTGTAGAACTACTCTGAATAATTTTTAAAGTTATAAATCTACCATCCTCATCAGAAGGAGACATTTAACTTTTTTATTATTTGGGTCCTTGGAAAAGAACTTTTAAGGTATAAGCGTCATTGTGTTCTGGGAGTTTATAGTGTAAGATGATACAATCAATGAACATATAGGCATCAAAAGGTGCCATATTGGATAGAAAATGAATCAGGAGTCAAGAAAACTTCAGTTCAAGTCTTACTAGTTAGACCTTGGACAACTCATTTATTTTCTGTCTGCCTCAGTTCTTTCTCTATAAAAAAATGTGGATGACACTAAGGGTTGTTATAATGATAAAATGAGATAGTGTCTGTTAGGTACTTTGTAAACCTTAAAGTCCTATATAAATAGTTGTCTATTGTTGTTAATTATCATTATTATTATTATTATCATGCAAGACATTCAGAGATGAGAAAAATATTAAATCTAGTTATGGATGGATGTGAAGTATTTGCTCCATTTACATTTATGAATGATATCTCAAAATATTTACAACAGAGTTCTCTCCAAGTCTCTTCCCTGAGAAAAAACTCTTCAAGGTCTTCTTATGACCTCTAGGATAAAATATATATTTATCTGCTTGTCAAAAGTTAAAATAACTTTTAAACATTCTAGAGTTTTGATCCTGTTTGCCTTTTCCAGCTTATTTCACTTTAGTCCCTTTCATGGATCCTAGGTTCCAGTCAAATCGACCTTTTTAGCTGTTTTTGAACTTGGCATTATATTACCCACATTAGACTGGAATTCACACTCTCTTCCTCTCTATCTCTTAGGATCCCTTGGTTCCTTCAAGGCTCAGCTCAAATATCAACTCTTGAAGGAAGACTTTATCTCCCCAGGTGTTGGTGTTATGTCTTCCCTGAATCTACTTTGCTTATTTGTATGTATGGTTCCTCGCTCAAGCAGAATGTAGTCTCCTTGAAGACAAGTATTTGACTGGGGGAGAGGGTTTGTTTGTATACCCAGTATCTAGCATGATACATTTTTCAGAGTAGCAGTTTAATAAATGTTGGCATGGGAGAAAAGAAGGAAATAAGTATTTATTAAGCACCTATTTTGTGCCCAACACTGCACCTAAGGGCTTTACAGCTACCTCATTTGAAAAATATTCAAGTTTTTGCCAGAGGAAACAGAAATTTGGATACACAAGGGAATTCCATGATGAGTGCTTGAGGACAAGTAAGTATTCTCCTTTGGTCAAATTTCCTATTCTATATCAATCTTTAGCTCCTTGGGGGTATATTATTTTCTTTCAATCTTTCTCAATGCCCGGCATGGCACATTCCACATAGTAGGTATTCAATATATTTTTATTTAATAATCAATTTTCCTGGAGGAAGTAGGCTTTCAGAAATTATTTACCAAGGAAAGCAAAGTAGTAGTATTTTTGCTGAAATTTGGAGAAATTCAAATGTCAGAGTTCTATTTTACACTTCTAAATTTGTGTTGTATTTTAAAAAACATTATGGGTGGCAAAAAAAAAATACCTTTTGGCATGAGATGAGGCATGGAAAGACTTAACTTAAAACTTTTTCCAGAAGTTTATATGAGCAGGAATGAAAAAAAAATATTATGGTGAAAGGTATTTTAGAATCCACTTTTTGCATTTAAAATATGGTTCATGCATAGTAACTGTACTCAGAGAACTTAGTGAGCTATAGAAATAAGCAGAGATGAATGACTTTTTCAAAAGTATTTACTAAAGAGGCCGTTAGAATGAGATGCCATAATACTATTTTTAAAATATCCCTATTTAACAGACATTTGTTGAACTTTGGAAAGATATTTGGCCCAAATCTTTGGGAAGGAATACATAATATAAAAAGGACAAGGTCTTTGATTTCAAGGAATAAACAATCACAAATAGGCTATTTTCATGAACCTAAAACTAGTGAATTTATTAAGAAAAAATTGCACTAAAACATTTAGGAAAATAGGGGTAGAAAATTCAAAATGTATCTAAAACATATTACTTAGTAAAAAGTTTTATCCATATATTTGAAATACATACAAAATGTAATATATATATATATACATGTATATGTATAAGAAACCTGATTTAAGTCTATAAATAACCACAGCTTTCATTTTTATGGCACCAAATAACTTGGTTGGCTGAATGTTCCACTTTTCAAACAATTTGTTTTTGTTTCTTCTGGTCAATTCCAGTATTTCATCCCATACTATTAATACGTGGAAAAGTGACTATGGATAATATCCCGATTCAGCTGAAATGGACCAGGATGAGACTGACCTCATGACACAAGGGTGAGCTTATACAAAAATTTCAAAAGCATAATACTTGGGTTGCACTGTGAAGTATGTGGTATTGTTTTAATAGCGGATATGCTTCAAGACCACAAATCTTCAGGAGATGTTAAGGCAACCTTACTCAAGTTTCATAAATCTTGCAGCATATCAGGCCAGTGTAAACATGTCCAAAGTAAATATTCTACAGCATTAAAAGTGAAAGATCACTTGTGACCTAATTGCAGAGCATTATATCTCTCTGCAAATGGATTACGTTCCCCCTTTTAAAAAAATCAGCTTGCTACCCACTAATTTCTAATGATTCTAGATGAAGCTTTTTATGTATAAAATTTAGGACCCCAAACATTCTGGAATTAGGGTATTTAATTGTTTGAATGACAAGCAAAATAACCGAAATGGAGAGAGAACCATGAAAATTGGGAAAGGAATGCCAATCTTGGGAATTGAAGGGAGACCATAAATTCTCTAGGTTCAGTTACCTCTGGCTACACATATTTCAGCTTCTTCTGCTGATTGGCTATTTCTGAATGTTCTTACTTCCCACATTAGTCTATTAATCTCACTGTACTTATCTCTCTTGACCCTAAACTCTTAGAAATTTAGTGAGATACAACAAAGGTACCAGATGCTTGGGTGTCCCTCTGTAATTCCACGAGAGCAGCTTTTAAGCAGAACTTACTCTCTACAACTGTTTGCAATCGAGACAGTATTATGGCTACCTCCGGGGCTACTTTGGATTCAGATGTCTTATGGGAAGAAGGGATATACTTCCTCAGTGTTTCCATGCACAATTATATATGACTAATTGTGGCCAGGTTCTTGAACAAACCCTTATACATACAAGACATTCAATAAACAATAACAACAATTATAATAACTATAATTTTATGCAGTATATAAAGGTTTGCAAAGCAACTGGTTAGCACTTTGGGCAGGTAGGTAGCACAGTGCATTGAGTGCTGGGCCTAAAGTCAGGAAGACCTGAATTTGAATCCGGTCCCAGGTACTAACAGTTAGTTAGACCCTGGGCAAGTTATTTAACCTCTGTTGGTCTCAGTTTCCTCATCTGTGTAATGGGGATAATAATGGCACACACTGTCCAGAGTTGTTGTGAAGATAAAATGAGATAATAACTGTAAAGCACTTAGCACAGTTACATGGTAAGCCATTATGTAAAGGTCAACTACTATTATTATTGTTGCTTTGCATATGTTCTCTCATTTAATCTTCATAACAATGCTGTGAGGGAGGTTTTATAATTATGTCCATTTTATAGATGAGAAAACTGAGGCTGAGGAATGGTAATAGGCTTTCTCAGGGTGACATAGCTAGGTAAATACTCGAGATGGAATTTGAATTCAGCTTTTCCTGACTCCAAGACCAGGGCTTTGTCCATTGACCCAGCTATTGAATTGAAATGAATGGCAAGTTCATAGACTTATTTCATTCTCTTAGACTATTTCATTCTCCTTTTCCATATCTTTGTCTTTGCTCTACCAATAATCAAGGGGTCATCTCCATAGCATTGGGGCTGGGCATTGACTCAGATTAATTGGATCTTGGAAATGGTCCTACCTATCTTTAACTGTGATTCTCAAGATCAGATTCTCATTAAATGCTCCCACTGACCTGTTTTACATGAACCTAGGCCAAGTTAACTTAAGCTGTGAAATCATGAGAGATTATGAGTGGGGAAAAAGGAGGGAGCTATGAAATCTGGCAGTAATATCTGCAGTTCAATATAACCATGGTTTTATTGTGCTGATGTTTTCGGGACTGAGGTTAGAGGATCAGAAAACAAAAATAAGAACAGAAACAAAGACTCCCTTCCACACCTCCCCAATCTTACCTTTTTGTGACATCTTCATCCCCTTTTCCCATTTATGGTCACCCTTTATATTCATTTTAACCAATATTCACTTTCATTAAGAATTTGATTGAATGACTAATGTGGAAATATGTTTAATATGATTGTACATGTATAGCCCGTATCAGATTGCTGTCTTGTAGGGGAAAGAGGGAGGGAGAAAAAAAATTGGAGCTCAAAATTTATAAAAGTGAATGTTGAAAACTAAATCACTTAAAAAAAAAAGGAAAGTTTTTATTTTTTATTATATAATAATATTTTTATATTATGTAATATAGTATAATATATATAAAAATATAATAATATCTTTATTATTTTTTTTTTTTAAATTTGATTGAAAGGAGCATAGTGACCCTTTCCCTTGGAGCTCTACGTCCATAGGAATGGCTCAGTGTACCAAGACACTCTCAACCCCCTCTACTGACTTGGTGTCAGGCAAAGAATACACTATTTGAGTTCTTAGACAAATGTCACCCAGAACCTCAACTTTCCGATTCTCTCAATTAGGTTTGGTTTCCAATGCATTTCACTGAGGAGCAGAATGAATGCTGAGTTTGGATTGGGACACGATGTTGTTTTAAATCCTGGCTTTGCTACCTACTGCAGTTATCCCTTCCACATCATGACTTTCCATATCATGGTTTCAATAAAACATTAAATGGGATTTTTGGGGGGATGTTTTGCAAAAGCCACAAAGGATGCAAAATGGCCAGCAGATGATTCAGGAAAAGTTTAGAAACTCAGAGATGCACAAAATACATGTATAGTATTGTACAATATCAATATATTTTATCTTTTAATAACATAATAATTCAGACTTCTTTGGTATGAAGGGAAGGTTAAAAAATTTACATGAGGAGCAGCTAGGTGGTGCAATGGATAAAGCACTGGCCCTGGGGTCAGGGGAACCTCAGTTCAAATCCAGCCTCAGACACTTGATACTTAAATAGCTGTGTGACCTTGGGTGTGTCACTTAACCCCAAATGCCTTGCCTTCCCCCTTTTAAAAATTTGTTTTTACATGGCTTTTCTAGATCACAGGGGCACTGAGCCCCTAACCGCCATGATGTGGAAGAGATAATTGTATTTGTGTGACCTTTATGAAGTCACTTAACTTCCTGGAGACTTAGTTTCCTTATCTCTAAAATGAAGGTGCTGGAAAAGATAACTTGTCTTTTTAAAATTTAAGTATATGATTCAAATAGAGATAAATCTTGGCAACCTTTTAGACACATTGAAAGCCTTAAAACAAAATCAAATACCTGATCAACCTGAGAGCAACTTCCATTTTTTTTTTTTGTGCCTTCTGCACAAGTCATAACCTGAATTTCTCAATTATAGTTTGACAAATAATTTAATTAAGAAGCAAGCCAGCTTTAGGGGAGGGAGAAGGGAACTGGGACCTTCTCCTGTCTCACCCCAGCTCCCAGAAGCAACAATGAAATATAAAGAGTGCTTTTATCTCAAGACACTTAAGTAGTAGTTGGTGGTAGGTGGGGTGAAGGGAAGAGGACTGATATACAGATATATAGAGTAAAATGCAGTAAGTAAAGAGGGATCACAATATGAGGGCTGTGAGAAACCGCAAAAGAGAGAATATCAATGTTCAATTCAAACACAAATGTTGAGAAGCAAAGCTACACAAAACCATGATGAGCTTATGCCTAGACATAACAAAAATGAAGAAATTCAGCAAATTATCTGAATCCTTCAAACTGAACCATCTTCACCTGGATAGTTTATCCAAAGGAATTACTTCATTTCCATCTGATAAATCCTGACTGCTCAAGGTTCAAACAGGTGTCTGTGAAGACACATCCGTAACAGGGCACAGCAGCATCCAAAGAGCTTTCCATAAATTGTCTTAATCTATGCCCACCAAATAGCTACTCTTCTACTTTTTATATTCCTAGCATCCTTAGGCTTTTTAATAAATTGCATACAAATAAGTATATATATATATATGTCACCATATGAATGTATCTAATATATTCATATATACTATGCATAATATACTTTTGTATGCATACACACAAACATACACTATATATGTAGACATATACATACATATCTATCTAAATAAACATTTAGATAGCCTGATATTATGCAAATATTATCTCATTTGATTTTCACAACTCTGAAATGTAAACATCATTGTTGTTCCTATTTTACACTTGAGGAACATGAGATAAACAGGTTAAATGACTTGCCCAGGGTCACACATCTAGTTAGTATCTGAGACAAGATTTGCACTTACATTTTGCTGACCTCAAGTCCAGCTGCCTTCATCTACCTCTCAAAATAAAAGTCATTCTCCAGTACATAAGTGGTCAAGGATATAGTTTTCAAAGCTACATAAAAGAATACTCCAAATAATAAAATGAGAAAAAATGCGAATCAAAACCATGCTGAGGTTTTCACCTTACATCCTATAAATTTGCTAAGGTGAAAAAAAGTAGGAATAGTCAATGTTGGAGGGCTTGTGGAAGGAGAGGAACTAGTGCATTTTGGCATAACTATGAACCAACCAAACCGTTTTGGAAAGCAATTTGGGATTATGCAAATAGAATGACTACATCGTCTGTATTCTTTGACTCAGACATTCTACTGCCACCTCAAGAAAGGCTACAATCAGAGATATGCTGAAGCCAACTTTGATAGGCTTAGAAGAACCGGTTGTTAAATTATTTTCAGTGTGAGCATTTAAAACTAGGAAATTGATAAACATTTCACACAAGGACTTGATTTATTTGTTTATTTTTGTTTTGATTGAACTTAAAGTGATGGAGAAAATATTAGTAATGCAGTCCAAACTTGAGTTTGTTGTATATATCACTTTTTTTCTTTCAGAAAGCAGTTTATTAAACTGCATGACACAGTGACTAAAATACCAGAACTAGAGTAAGTAAAGATCTGAGTTCAAATCTGGAATCACAGTAAACCTGGGATCACAGTAAACCTGGGCTAATCACTTTAATCTCTGTCTACCTCAATTTCCTCCTCTGTGAAATGAAGATAATAACATCAGTTAACTCATAAGGTTGCTGTGAAGATAACATGAGTCAATATTTGCAAAGCATTGTACAAACCTTAAAGGACTATTTTTTTAAAATCTGCAAAGCAAATGTAAAATTAACACAAGACAATTTGGGCAGCAGAGGAATGGGGAACTGGGGGCATGGTTCAGGAAATGACTTGTGATCATAAGAAGGGTTGAAATTGTCTATTTCAAATACATGATCAAAGCAACAAAGAGCAGACATAATGCATTTAAAGACAAAACTGTATGATATATAGTTCCAAGGTACTAGATAGGATTTAAAAAGAAGATCAATGCATTATTCAAACTACTGGAAAATATAGAAAGCTACTTGATGGAAGATACCCAGCAATATAGTAATTTCAGAATTGTGAAATCCCAGAGATCTTATGGGGGAAAACCCCAAAAGAATCTAGACCAGTGGTTCTCAACCTTCCTAATGCCATGACCCTTTAATACAGTTCCTCATG
>CM053585.1:93580045-93613929 GCA_028646515.1 Pseudochirops corinnae | reverse complement strand
ACACACACACACACACACACACACACACTGGTTTCCTGTCTCAGCCAACCCCCTCCTGCTACTTCAGCAACCAGAGACAGAGTTAGTGCCCTCTGTTTCTTTCACACAGGAGACAGAGTTCACACTCTCTGCCTCTTTCACAGAAGTACTTAGCCCTTAGTTACTAAGGACCAAGTACCTGCTAAATTAATTACTGTTACAATAAGCAATGGACAATTTCATGTACTGTGATGTTAGCCTTTTGATGTCAAAAGAAAGCCAGGAAAGCTTCTCATATATAGGCAGGACCACCTGTGGCAAACTTATGGGACTGCATGGACAAGAGACACATAGGATGGGCAGGCATAGGTAGGTAATGACCTACTTTGTTGCACAGAATACCCACATTAATGCTATAATAGAACAATTTAGTTGTTAAGTATAGTATTTCAAGTTTCCTAATAGGAAAAGGTGACTAATAATACCATCAAGCTGCTAACCTTGTAGGGCTATCATGAAAATTCTCCATAGGACCACATCTCCATGATAAAGGATAGCTGTATAAAAACCTGAGGAATTATGGTCCTCATGTGAAACATGGTCATTATTCTATTTATTTATTCCATCCATAATTATTTCAGTGCTTCAAGGATCTGAAATTTTATCACTGTGGTTAACCTCACTATCAATGCAGAGTAAAACTCTATGATATCTTAATTGACAATTTTCAAAAGTTGTTGTCACTGAAAAATTCACTGACCTATGGCAAACATGGTAAGAACCCTCCAGATTTAGCTAGCAGGTCAACAGCAGAAATCCAATCCATCTCCAGGCCCACATTCAACTTGTCAGGACCTTCAGAACTTGCATTTCACTCACATAACCTTGACACCCAGGATCATCTCTACAATAAGAACAAACACTGTTGGTGGAGAGTTCTGTTATAATCATTATGATGATCCAGATATTTGGAAACTGATATTTAGGAGTGTAATTTTCAGTTTTCCTTCTGATATTTGATATTATATAAACACAACAAATTTCTATCAATTATTAGTGCTGATTAGTTTTGCATAAAACAAGCTGTCAATGTGGTTGGAGTTCAGGCTGACTCCTGGGATGGTTCCAGCGGTTGAGAGTGGGGCAATCTTCTACTCCACCCATTCACTTATCCCTGCCTAGATTTTTGCAGACCTAGTGGTTTAAATATAAAAGGATTGATTGAGCAAAAAGAGAGGCAGGAGTTTGAGATTTCTGCTGAGGAATTCACCCCAGTTCCTGACTTAAGAAAGGGAGTTGTGTTTTATATCAATTCTTTCCAGTACCATGTATTTTAAACACACTTTTATTGTTCATCCATGTGCCTACTACATTTTAAAGAAAAACAAAACAAACAAAATACTTGAACTTGTTGAACTAGACCAAATAGTCACTTAGCCTACAACTAGTAAAAGAAAAATGTTTTTCTTTTATGATAAATGTGAAGCAACTTATGAGTAGGAATTTGTGTGTATGAATTCACTCTCTCAAGGCACTAAAGTATTATTTGAAAAGAAAGGTTCAGAAAGAAAGAGGTTATCCTTCTGGAAGGAATCGATCAGATGACTTAAAGGAAGTTTTCCTTCCTTCCTTCCTTCCTTCCTTCCTTCCTTCCTTCCTTCCTTCCTTCTTTTCTTCTTTCCTTCCTTCCTTCCTTCTTCCTCTCCTTCCTCCCTCCCTCCCTCTTTCTTTGTTTCTCTTTTTTTTGAGAATGTTTCCTTTTTGCCTTTGAATTAGATCTATGGTTTCCCACAGGGACAAAATGAAGCACACATATGTTTTTTGCTGATGTTCTCTACAATCATGGATTCTTCCTGATAAGAAGACTTTGTCTTATTGTGTGTTGTTGACCATTGAGCCTGTCTCTTCTGGACATAACCACCATTAAATGATGTAGAATCATTATGACTTCTATAACGTAATTTGTCAACATCTTTTAAAAATTTCATTCAAGCTAATTTCAAATTCTATTCTATTGTTTTGTTGGCACTGATTGTGTTTCATCAATTCAAGTGGAAGAATAGCTAGTGGCTTGTTTTCTGATATAGACTCCCTTTATCTGGATGGCATAATTTATAGGATACATAATTTAGAGTGAGGAGACTTGAGCTCAAATCCTGACTCAAACATTCACCAGGTGTATGACCATAAATAAGTCACAATCTTTCAGAGTTTGTCTTTCCTCAGTTTAAAAATAGTGCTAAGCATATTACCTCTTTCAGTTGTGGTAAAGAAAACACTTTGTAACCTTAAGATCCTATGTTAATGTGATTAGTTATTAAAGGTTGAAAGTGGGTTTTCCTATTATTTAAATATTCTGATTTGCTGTATTATAATATGTGCCACAGGAAAATGATCACTTTTCTAAGTTCTGGACTATAATGAAGTATAATTTACACCAAGGCCAGGGTTCTTAAACATTGTGTGTCATAAATGCCTTGGGCAGTCTGATGAAGATTATGGACCCTTTCTCAGAATCACATTTTAAATTCATAAAATAAGGAATAAAACATCACAAAGAAAACAAATGATATTAAAATTCAATTAACAATATAGAAAAGTTCATAATCTGACCACCTTGCACTAAGATGATGTTACCAAAGCAGAAAGTACTTCAAGATGTTTGAGTGCCAAACTTTGCAAAGGAATAACCTAGTCATAAACTTTGAGAAGAGTTTCATGGCATTGACATTTTGTTATATTACATAAAACATTACTTTTTTTCATATGATGAATTTGAAGAATTTACTATGATATATGAAAGTTTCTCTAAAGGGAATCAAGTTAGGAGCCTCACAAATATTTCCAGTAGAATGGCTATTATTACTTCTAATAATGTTGATACAGATTTGAAGTGGGTAGAGAAAAATATCCCTTCCTCATTCATAGATGTGACCGTACTCCTGTTGGTAGATGCAGATGAGGAGATTACAATGGCTGAAAACAAAATATTAGAATATCATGCTCAGAAAAGATAGTTATAAGAACAAACATAAATGAAGCCCAGTTAATCTCAAACAACTTTCCACTAAACAAGATTTTCTATATATATATAAAATTCATCATACATGCATCTAGATGCTTATATACATATTATTTAAATATGTCATATCTTTCTAGAAACATATTCGTATGCATGTATATATGTATGTATGTCAACAGATAAGATAGGATACACTTGGGGAAATCTCATATTCAAGACACTAAGATCAAGAAGGACTGGGAAAGACTTCCTGCAGAAGGCAGGACTTTAGCTGAGACATGAAGGAAGCCAGGACAGCTAGGAGACAGAAATGAGGAGGTAGAGCATTGCAGGCGTGGCAGAAAGCCAGTGAAAATGCTCAGAATTGAGAGATGGAGTGTCTTGTGAAAAGAATGTCAAAAAGATCAATGTCATTAGATCTCAGAGTATGTGGAGGCGAAGAAGGCAAAAGAAGACTGGAAAAGTATGAAGGGACCATGTTATTGAGATCTTTAAAAAGTCAGAAGATTTTATTTAATCATGGAGGTAATAGGCCAGTGGAGTTATTGAAGAGAGCCAGGGTGACATGGTAAGACCTCCAAGTCAGAAAGATCAGTTTGACAGCTGATTATCAAATGGATTAGAGGGCAGAGAGACTTGAGGCAGGGAAATGAACCAGAAGACTACTGCAATAGTTTAGTCATGAAGACTGCACTAAGGTGGTGGGAATATCAGAGGAGAGAAGAAAGTGCCATGTGGAGAGGAACGAAGGAGGGGGTTGATCCAGCCCAGGTTTGTCCTCTTTTCCCTTCCTCAGTGACATTACAGGTGTTGCATATTGTGCTCTGAGGAGCAAAGATCACTTTCTACCAGTAGAAAACTGACAAGACTGTAGAACAGACAGAGGAAAGTACATTTCCCTAACTTGCCTATTAAAGAAGGACTTACTCAAATCTGTTGTATCCATTTAGCTGGTGGATGACTTCCTTTCCCTTTATGAGATAGGGCTGAGCTTGGAGAGAAACTGTTTCTTCCACTGCAGCTCTGACTGCTTTTTATCCACAGGGACTGCTTTCCCACCTTCATCCATCTCCCTTGCTCATTGTTCTTTCTTTGCTACTGTTTCCCTTTCTGCCTTTTATATATTAGAGAAAAATCTGGCGGCCACGGATCCTTCTTTGTATGATTAATGTTGCCATAGTTGATTTTAGTGAAGTTGAAGCCTTGGGAAGGAGGAGCAGACAATGACCCCATTCAGAAATCATAAATTCAGTGGAAGCATATTGAAATTATACACCATACCTTCCAAAAAACAAAACAAAGCAATGTGAGCTCTATAAATAAGACAGTCTAGAAGCAAAGAAAAATTAATAACATAAGTGTAAATTGATCCTTCATACTTGATATGGTCTTTGAGTCAAAAAAGTCAAGAAAAGGGAAATCTGTATAACCCATTCTTACACATAGTCCTTTTCCCATCAAACTTGCCATCAGAGCATTTAGCCCTCTGGTAGAAAGCTACACCATGGGATACCTCACTTACTTCCCCTGATATTCTTTATAAGTGGTGACTCTATTAAATCCACCATTTGGGAGCATCTTTCTATGTATTTGTTACTGATAAGCAACACCTCTGGGCACTTCATGCCTAATAAGCATATTATTGTTTTGACAGATAGAGGTGGAAAGTATTAAGAAAATTCCTACTTGGCTCAGGAAAGCATCCCATTCAGGAGAGAAAAATGTACAACATACATAGAAATTTCCCTTTGTGTCCCTTGTCTACTACATTGCCCATCAAGACTAAAATCAGTCCTCACTTTAATTGCACTAGAAGCAGCTACCTCTTGGTGACAAGACCCAAGTTAAAGTGAGAAGCCTATGGAACCTAGGTCCCATGAGGGGAAAAAAAAGATCTCCTGGATCCTTAGACACCCTATTTTAATCTGTAGATCAGTCACTCTAGAATTTGATTCTATTCAGCATAATTAAATTTCATTAATGACTGAGTTTTTTTTAAATTGAGATTGTCCTTGTTTTTCTTCTTTAATGTAATATAGCATGGGAGTAGGGAAACATAGGACAAAACCTAAGCATCCTAGCACTTCAGAGTTACTTCAAGTTTGGAGTTAATAAATCAAAATGACCATTTCAGAAAAGGAGTCTTAAAGCATTACACCTTTAAATGCAGCTGGTCCCAGGCTATAGTTATGATGATCCATATTTACACATATACCTTTAATATTTAAGTCAAATAAAACAAAGTACAGGACTAATTTTCTTACCTACTTTGCTTTTTATTGCAATGTTGGAAAGAATGAAATGCAGGCTATTGAAAGTAAGGCTCTTCAGGATGGATGTAATTGGATTATATAGATCTTGAGTTCAGGCTGAAAGATGTGCTCCTAACTCTCAGGACTATGCATTGCCTGAGCATTAGGCATTAACAAGCCAGACAATCCAATTATATTAAAAATTTAGGCCCTGTCTAATTGGCCTTTTTTCCTTAAAAAACCTATACATGTTGAATATGTATAATTTCATATATAATATTTCTGAGCCCACAGAAAACTTTAATTACAATAGAATGGCATGGCATTAGGTATGTTTCAAATTCAGATCATAGTGGGTAACCCCTGAGGTCCTCCTAAATTTTGCTAATTGTAGCATGGAGACAAACGATCTAAGGTTCTGGAAGGCTATACCAGTGAAGCATAAATAGAGGCACATCTTACCAAATTGGAAAGCCTTTGCTGGACCTCATCTTCTGAGAACTTGAGTGACTAAATTCAGAGAGTCATTACTAGAATGAATTACTAGATGAATTTTAAGCCTCAGTGACTCTAAAAAACTTTCACCAAAGGAAAGGCCTTAATTTGCCTTTGTGAAAGGAATACCTGCAAGCGTAAGTTGCAAGTCTTGGAAATATTGAAGAAATCCTATTTGATCCTCACAACAACTCTGTAAGGTAGGCATTGTTATTATTATCTGCATGTTACAGTTGAGGAAACTGAGGCAAACAGAGGTTGAGTGACTGGCCCAGGGACACACAGCTAGTAAGGCCAAATTGGAATTCAGGCATTTCCGACTCCAGGTCCTACTTTCTGTCCACTGTCCAAGCTGTCTCTGGAATAATGGTATATTACTTTGTCCTAAAAGATAGTGAATAAGGAGAATACAGAGAAGCATAGGAAGAAAGACCTATGAATGGATGCGAAGTAAAATAAGCAGAAATAAGCAGAATGTAAACAGGAAGAACAACTAAAACAACTGTAACAAACTAAACACTGGATAACCAAAAGGAACAAACTTGACTGTAAGCAAAAGGTGGGAAAGTGCCTTTTTCCCATCTTTGTAGGAGCAGAGAGAGGACTGTAAGCAGAGCTTTGCAGAAAGGCCAGATTGGCGATTTGCTGGTTTGATCTGCTCCTTTGCTTTTCTTCTGCTTTCCTTTTTATTCATTGTCACTAGGGCAACAAGGAAATGAATGGGGGGAGAGGGGATGTGAAAAAAAGGTGGCGTTAAAATGAAAAACATCAATAAATTTTAAAAGAAATAGAAGTGTATCTTGTAAGCAGAATGTAAGAAAATGGATTTACCGAGAATGAGAAAGCACTGAGGACATAGATAGCAGGAAGAAGGGTGTAGTAAACTTCACGGAGTGCATAGCTTGTGTTATGCCATGTCAAAATACAGAATAGTTCTTCTTCCAGAACAGGAGGTAGAGGGGCTCAAAAAATGCATTTCTACTCACAGAGTTATTATGGAGAAAAGTGTCTTCAAAAGACAAAGCAAAACTGGGGACACTTTGATATGGAAATAAAAAATTCTTTGAAGTGACTGAAGGGGATCTTTTCCTATATCAGAAGACATGAGAGAGGGAAGAAAGACACATGAAGCAAATTCTAAGACAGGAGTGGAGAACCTTGGACTTTGAGATTATATATGGCCCTCTAAGGCCTCAGGTATAGTCCTTTGATTGAATCCAAACTTCACAGAACAAATCCCCTTAATAAAAGGATTTGTTCCGTAAAACTTGGACTCGGTCAAAAGGTGGTAGTCAAGAACCTAGAGGCTACATGTGGCCTTGAAGTCACAGGTTTCTCATTCCTGGTATAGGATATGAGGCTCTACTCAGACAGAAAGGTGATAGACTCTCTGGGGAGGAAGCACTTACTTTCGCCCCTTCCCCCCCAGACTTAAGAAGTGGATCCACAAATCCTTTTATAGTGAAAATTGATTCAGTAATGGTCAAAAAAAGTAGAATTTAGTGCCATGGGATGATCATTCCTTGATAAGAGGTACAAAAACAGTTATGTGTTAACCTGGTGTGTGTGTGTGTGTGTGTGTGTGTGAGTGAGAGAGAGAGACAGAGACAGAGACAGAGACAGAGACAGAGATAAAGAGATAGAGATTTTGAGATTTACTATCTTCCCTAGCATGCACTAGAATGTGATAGAGAACCTCTAAATATTTTTCAAGCATTATGACTATTTCTAATTTCCAATATTTCATATTAACAACAAAAAAAAGATTCTTCCAGGAAAAAATCTAGAAAGCATTGCAAATGTTTATGATGTTCATCAAGAAACTTAAGATCTTGGAAGCACAGATGCCATTTTCATCTCACCCTTAATCAAAGCAAAAGATTTTAGAAAAGAAAAATAGATATAGAAAGTAAATAACTCATTAAGAAAATGATGGTCTTGAGAATAGGATTTGGGGCTTTGAGATCATGTCACAGGAAGATGAACTGAAGAAATTTGGAATATCTGATGGAGAAGAGATAGCATGGGGTGTGTGTGTGGGGGTAAAAGGGTGGTGCTGACAGTTAAGTACAATTACTTAAAAGACTGTCATATTGAAGAGGAATTACCTCTTTCTGCCTAGTCTTAGAGATTAGAATGAAGAGAAACAGGGGAAAACTGCAGAAAGACGGATTTATTGTTGATGGAAGGTAACACTACCTAATGATTCATGTTACCCAAATGCAGAATGGGTTGCTCAGGAGAGAGTGGTTTCCTTATCACTGGAGTTCTTTGGGCAAAAGTTATATGACTCCTTGTGGTGTATTTTGCATAGTCTTCTTATTTCACAGTTGAACTAGATGGGTTGAGATCACTTCAAAATCCTCATATTCTGAAATCCTTGGGAATACTATCTCCTTTGACTTTTTCAGAGCTGGCGAAGATAAACTGTGCATCAATAAGCAGTTCTTCAGTATTCTAGAAAAGGACACATTTACATAGAATGTTCCATTTGCATTCTTATTGCTAAGTCTTATATCATTTCTTGACTGAAGCATTAGAAAGATTGCTCTATGACAATTTTTGTTATAGCTCCCTGGTTTGAAAATATAGCCCATTGTGACCAAACTGTTATGTATCCAGTTAGATGCCTGGAGCAAAATTGTGGGATGCCCTCATTCCATCCTGGATAGTTGAATAGTTCTGTAACTCCTATCCACAGACAAAAATGTCCTAAAATCACAGAAAATCAAAAGAAGGCATCGTATTCAGTTGAAAACTCCTCACTTTCTATTTTGTTTCAAGATTAACAGCTTCAGTCACAAATGAACCTTAAGGTATGTTTTGATAGCCTTTAGTCAAATTCAAAATTTATCAAAATTTATCTGTATTAAATAGTAGAGTGTAAACTCTTCAAAGGAAGTGACCATAAGCTCTTTGAAAGTTGGAGTTCATCTTGTATTTTTGTCTTTATCTCCCTAATAACTAGTAAAATACCTTTTAATTAAGTGACACTAAAAGCTTGCTGACTTGAAATCAGTGCCTCAACAGTTATGCTTTACCAAGCAAGGGAAATAGGCCTAAGAGCAAAGTTGAGAAACTCCAATTCATTGATTGGTTGACCAATGAGCACATTTTGAAAAGCATATGCCCTCCTAATGTGGAAAGCATCATATTTTCCAGAAAGTTTACAGGCAATTCTCTTTGCTTGGAACATGCAGAAAGTTAGCAGGCCAGAGATTATTTCAAAGGGCATTTGGCAGCCTCCTATCCTTTCTTTTAGATAGGATTTTGGTAACATTTTGCTGGACAATTTTAAATGTAAAGATACTAATGAGACGTGGGCAGTCAGTTCACTGTTTCATGCACATTATTTTCCAAATTTTCCAAAAATAAAGACCTCTGTTATCTTTACTATTGATCTATGAGATTTATGTGATTTTCAGACTCATGCTTATGGGATTTTTTTTTTTTTAGGAGCAGGTCTTAGACTGATAAGTAAAAAGCTAATAATGACCGATTAATATTCAAGTTTCTACATTTCTAAATAAAATCAGTTGCTCAAAATTGGAATAAAGGAAATTTATTTATTATTTTTATTTGGAGGGTTTTTTGTCCCCATTTAAAAGTAGTATGACATGATATAGTGGAGAGAATCATGGAGTTAAAGTAACTCCAGCTCATGTATTCAATGTCTATGTGGCTGTGAACAAGTCAGCTCAAGTCTCTGGACCTCAGTTTCCTCAGCTGTAAAATAAAATGATTGAACTAATTTATCTCTAAAGTCCCCTTCTGCTCTAAATCTTGGCGTCCTTTTCCATTCATGTTTATTGGAAATTTTATGTTGCTTCCCAAATTCATATCACAGAATCACAGAATTTTATAATTCAAAGAGAATCTATGTGAAAGAATAACTGAAAAGAGATGCTGTCTACAATATGGCTGACACATGGTCACCCAGCCTTGTTTAAAGATATTACTTGAGGGAAGGACTCAGTCTCTTGGAAGCAGCCCATTCTGTCTATGAATTGTTCTATTAAGAAAGGTTCCCTTTCACCAAGCCTAATTGTGCTTCTATTCAACTTTTCCACTTTACTCCTAGATATGTTTTCTGGGCCAAGCAGAAGTCTAATTCTTCTGGAAGGAGTAGAGCTCTGGTGATTGTAAGATGATGATGATGATGATGATGATGATGATGATGATGATGATGATGATGATGATGATGGTGGTGGTGGTGGTGGTGATGATGATAAGCAAAGTACTTTACATCCATTATTTCAGCTAAACCTTTTAACAGCCCTGGATGGAGCACTGACTCCAAATATTGTCTGGCCTGAGCAAAGTTAATAGGACCATGATTTTCTTATTGCTAGATGTTATGTTTGCCTCTTTAGATAGAGCCTAAGTAGCCATTTCTTTTTAGGCTATTATAGCAAAAAAAAAACATCGAAGTTAAGTTCAAAGTCCAGATCTTTTTCAGATTAAGTGGTTCTATCCATGTTATCCCATCTTGTACTTGTGAAGTTGATGTTTTGAATTCAAGCATAAGAATCCCTATTAAATGTCATTTTATTAGACTAGGTCCAGTGTTCCAGTTCATCATGATCTTTCTGAATCCCAACTGTTACTCAATATATTTTCTAATCCTTCCAGTTTAGTGACATCTGCATATTTGTAAGTAGTGCCATCTGTACCTTTATAAGTGCCACTGATTAAAATGTTGAACAACATAGGGCAATTATTGATCCCCTAGGTACCCCACTCAGACCATGTTGCAAATTGATATCTAATTATTAATAATATACTATCACTAGATAATAGAAAAAATACGTCAATTCCAACTTGAAGTTTTAGGAAGGCCTGTGGCTAGGTTTTAAGAGAAAATGAGATTGGTGTCCCTAAACCTCTACATATGGCATCAAGTAAAATATCTCTTCTCAGACCTTATAATAGCAATAGAAGATTTTGTCCATAACAAAAGATTTAAATTAATAAAGATTTATTTGTCTTCAGGATGGTTCTAGGTAACAATTACTAGATGTTCTACTTCTTTTTTCAGACTGCTCTACTACACCCATGAGATTCCTTCAAAGCCCCTGTCTATAGGTTTCATTCAGTTGGCATATATGAAGTTTTATACTTCATGGGAAAACTGAAGGCTAATTAGGGTAGCAAATTTAGACTGCTCAGCACACTCAACTTGTAGGTATACTTTCTGGTCCAACTGTCATGAACAATGCTGTTCTATAGAATGCTGAAAGGTCACTTTAGCTTTTCTTCAACTGTAGATACCCTCTCTTTCTGATAGATTCTCCATTGTCCAAAAAAGCATTTTCCCCCCAATGGCAATCCCCTACACACATAATAGGCTGCCCTCCAAACTCAACCCCCCCCGAAGTATCTTGCTCAGTATGTCTCAAACTTTATATTCACATTAAAGAAAACTTGGTCAGAATTGCTTTCAATATCATTTGATTTCCCCCTCCACTTTCATTGGGAGCACAGGGAGTTTTAAATGCCTTGGGTAGCTTATTGATTTTTTTCCTGGTGCTGTGAAATTGACTAAGTTCATTCATAAGATTTTCCCTAAAAAAAAGCTGAAACTACAACTTCTAAATGCTGCCTCAAGAAAACACTACTTTCAAAATGAAACATTTGAAAATGCATTATATGAAAATGGGCTTTTAACAAAAATAAAACACTGTGCTATGAGTTTCTTTCTAATTAATAATTCTGTTCAGAGATGAGAAACTCATATCTGGGCTACAATCCATATGTCTATAAAGCTAAAACATATAACAGATGAACGAAGGGAGTTCAATATACAAATAAATTGCCATTTGGATAACATACTACCAATTATCGATCAAAACTTCACTTTACAATATAAACTCCATGTATTGTACACATTACCATTTACCTCTGTATTGGTTTTTGTATTGGAAATTATTCATAACTTAAAAAGATTTCTTTAATGTTTTGGGCAACTATAAAAGTCCATTTTGTCATGTTCTTCCTCAAGTCAGTGTTTACTAATTATGTAGAACCTGAATGGGTGGGATGAAAAATGACAGTCTTTAGCAGGCTCCAAGGTTACAAGGTCCAATTTGGGAAGAGAAAAAATTTAAACTAAAAAGTTAGGTTGGGTCCATGATTATAAGCAGATGACTGAAATCCATAGGAGTAAGGTGAATATCACTAGAATATCACTAGAGTAGGGATTTGGGACCAGGGAGTTTATATCTTATTGAGAAGCCAAAATTCAGGAATGCTATGGAGTTGATTGTTTTAGTAAACAATTCCAGAAAGCTTAACAGTTTTTTTTTCCCATGAGGTACTTGCTTTTGCAAGTCACAGAACAGTGGGATCCATACAGTCTACACCTGAATCAGGCCTACCATATCACACTAAATAATTGTATGCCATCTTTTTCCATGAGACCTTCCTGAATGGCTCTTCCATGACCCAGAGGGGCAACTAATATAACTTCTGCCAATTTGAAAGCACATACATTAGTTAACAGTACCAGGGTTTTCTCCTTGGTCCTATCAGTCCACTAGGTATTGTAGGCATTCCCTAATACATCTTTAAGTTGGTGATACTCTGAACAATGCATTATTCCTGAATAGCTACCATTATCAGTGATAGGCAAAGGCTTTTACAGAATACCTCAGCATTAGAAGATACTATTATGGCAAAAAATGATGGAACACAAAAATGGATATGGAGAGAGGAAGATAATAGTAGTCAATAGGCTAATGGTATAACCCAATTTTGTCCACTTTTTTGGAAGGTCTGCTAATGTGGATGTTGTAGGATGACAACAAGACTAGATATCCAATGGGCAAGATGGGCTTCCAAAGGGTGCAATGATCGTCAGTTCCCTGGTTATATACCATTTGAATATATTGACCTATGCTACTAATCAACCTCAATACTTTTCAATTCTCCCAAGCAGTCAGAGACTATAGGTGGGAACTTTTAATGTGTGGGATAAGTGCAGAGAACAATGTAGGTAGAAAAGAGAATTTCTATAGAAGACTGTAAAAATAACTTTTTCATTAAAAATTCTACAAAAAACTAAGATTAAAAGGGAAACAGCTAGGAAACATCTTTGTAATAAGTTTCTTTGATAAAGATCTCATTTCAAAGATGTATAAGGATCTGATTCAAATTCATGAGAAAAAGTCATTCTCCATTGGATAAATGATCTAAGGATCTTTGCTTGCACAAGCAAGCAAAGAAACACAGGCTATCATAAGCCATAGGAAAAAAAAAATGCTCCAAACTACTTATTGGAGAAAACCAAGTTAAAAGAATTCTGAGGCGGAAGACCCTTTCCCCCAATATGGTGCCAAAGGAGAAGAAGGAAGCCGTTGTCCCCCCAAGACAGAAGCCAAGTCTAAGGCTTTGAAGGCCAAGAAGGTGGTGCTGAAGGGTGTCCATAGCCACAAAAAGAAGATCAGAACATCCCCCACCTTCTGGCAACCCAAGACACTAAGACTTCGAAGGCAGCCCAAATACCCTCGGAAAAGTGTCCCTCAGAGAAACAAGTTTGATCACTATGCCATCATTAAGTTTCCCTTGACCACTGAGTCTGCTATGAACAAGATTGAGGACAATAACACCCTAGTCTTCATTGTGGACATCAAGGCCAACAAGCATTAGATCAAGCAGGCCATAAAGAAGCTGTATGACATCGATGTGGCCAAAGTCAACACACTGATCCAGCCTGATGGAGAGAAGAAGGCCTATGTCTGTCTTGCTCCAGACTACGATGCATTAGATGTTGCCAACAAAATTGTAATCATCTAACTTACTGTGTCCAGCTGTGTCCCATTCCACCTACAATAAAAAGTTTTCCAGAATAAAAGAAAAAAATTCTGAGATTCTACCTCATATCCATATCGAGTATCAGGTAGCAGAGATGAAAATGATGAATGTTGGAGGGTCTTTGGGAAAAGTGGTACATTGATGAGCACTGTTAGTGAAGCTGTGAATGGAAAACTGTTATGGAAAGCAATTTGGAATTGCATTAAAAGTTACTAAAGAGTGTATATCCTTTAACCTAGCTATACCACTACTAGGTTTATGAGCAAAAGAGACCAAAGAAAGATGAAAAAATCCTTTATGTGTGTGTATGTGTGTACACACATATATCTACATGTATGTGCATGCACATATATGTGTATATACACATACACATAAATGCACATGCACAAACACATACACATACACGTACACATACATATGCATGTATTCTTTTTGTGCTGGCAAAAAAACTAGAAACTCATAGCAAACAATGGTGTTATATATTGCTATTCTTATTGCGTCTTTTCAGTCCTGTCCAGCTCTTCATGTTCTAATCTGAGTTTGGTTTGCTGTTTCCTCTCCAGCTCATTTTACAGATGAGGAAACTGAGGCAAACAGGGTAAAATGACTTTCACAGGGACACAAAACTAGTAAATGTCTGAGGACAGATTTGAACTCAGGAAGATTAATCTTCCTGACTCCAGGCAAAGAACTCTATCCACTGAACCATCTAGTTGCTTTAGGAGTCATATAAATCATTTTATATATATATATGTATGTATACACACATATACGTATACATCTATATATATGTATCTATGTGATGAGGTACTATCATTATGCTTTAAGAAAGGAGGAAATAGATGTCAAAAAGACTTGGAAAGTAATCTGTGAACTGACACAGAGAAGAGTGAGCAGAATCAAAAGAACAATTTTTATAAAATCAATATTATTTGAAAATGAACAACTTTGGGGGCTTTTATTACTAGTTAACAAAGAAATTAGCAGAATTAGAACAATTTATAAGACAGCTGGGTGGTTCAGTGGATAGAGAGCAGGACCTGGAGTTAGAAGACTGATCTCACTGAGTTCAAATCTGGCCTCAGATGCTTGACACTTACTGTGTGACCTTGGGCAAGTCACTTAACTCTTTTTGCATTAGTTTCCTCATCTGTAAAATGAGATAGAGAAGGAAATGGCAAACCATTCCAGGATCTTTGCCAAGAAAACCCCAATTGGGGTCATAATGAGTTATAAACAACTGGACAACAACAACAACAAGGATTAAACACACACACACACACACACATACGTCATGGAAACATGACATCTGGATAGGAAGCAGCTATCCTTCCCACCATCTAGGACTTAACCTTGCAATTCTATTTTGGTCATTTGAAGAGAGAAGATACTTGGGTAGGGGAGAGGAAAACACTAAAGAAAATTTGAGGAAGAAAAGAGAAGAACTTGCATTTTCATGTCACCACATGTTCAGTAAAACAAAAATATGCAAATGTGAAAAAAAGGAATGGGGGAAACAGGTACTTCATGACCTCACTTTTATCTGAATCAGTTAAAGAACTGAACACTCATACCTGTAGGTATTAGTGTGCAAATATACAGAGAGAGAGAGAGAGAGAGAGAGAGAGTTTGATGTAGAAGAGAAACAAGTGGGCACAGGGAAAGGGGAGAAGGGATATTGAAGGGTCAGAAGAGAGAGGGAACAAACCAAATAACCCATGAGGTAGAAGGTGTTGATCTTTTAAGGGAAATTAAAAATAGAAACAGAATTGGGGGTTTTTTAAGAAACAGAATTCTGTTTCTTAAGAAACAGAATTGGGGGTTTGGGCTTAGTATAAATTTGCAATCAAACATTTGTTAATTGTCTATTAATTCCTCTGGTTCTCATTTTTTAAGTGCTATGGGTTTTGGGGGGAGATTTATTCTTTATTTGATATGTTTTAGTAACTTTATTATTAAAGTATTAATAAAAAGTTGTGTTTTTAAGAAAATGAGAAATTGAATTATGATTATCATTAAGAGACTGTGAGGTTCTCTCCCCAAAATAAAAGGTTGGGGACAGAAAAATAGGAACAGTCAGTTGTAAACTACTTTTGTTTCACTGCCATCTCCTTTTTAGAGGAAGGTTGGAGGAAAAGAACAAAAAGTCTAAGAGCATGAGATGAAGAAAAATACAAACTTAACATAATAGTGACTATGAATGGGATTAACTCACACATAAAATGAAGGAGGGGAACAGAATTATTAAAAAGAAAAATAAAAAAAATTATCTACAAAAATCACTCTTAAACACAAACTTTCACACAGAATTAAGAAGGGGAATTAGAGTAGAATTTATTGTGCTGTAGGAATCTTAGTTTTTAAAGTCCTTTAAACAACCTTATCTGTAGAAAAACAAGACAACGATAAAAACTAAAATGGTTGAAATGGATAAGCACAAAAACCATAAGGTGGTAATTATTGAATAGGATCAAAAAGAAGTCTATCTTCTAAGTACATCACCTTTTCAAAAATTGACCATGTAGGAGAAGAAAACTTCATGCAGAAATGTAGAGAGAAAAAAATAAACATAACCTTAGTAATCACAATCAAATAAAATTTATATTCAATAAAGAGTCATTGAAGGAAACGATTGAAACCTAAATAGAAAATGATTGAATACTAAATAATCCACAGGTCAAATAATAATTCATAGAAACAATAGAAGGAATTATAAAAAAGAAAATAACAATGAAACATCCCAGACTTTTATATTCAGCTAAAGCAGTCATTAAATGAAATTTTGCATCAAGGTTTTCATCAATAAAAGAACAAATAAATGAACTGGGCATGAAACTAAAAAAGAAATCCTGAAAAAGCAATAAATTGTAAAAAAAAAAAATGTAATTTCTAAAACAATCAATTAAAAATATACAATAGGAGAATAAGAATTTAAAAACTTAAATAATTCAATTTCAGAAAAAGAAATAAAACACACCATAAAAGAACTCCTAAAGGGGAAAAAAATGCAGGATGAGGTGATACCTAAACTGAGGAGAGTCAAATCAGACAAAGAAAACTTTTGACCAATATTGAGATGACAAAATTAAATAAAATGCTAGCAAAGTGACTATCAAGAAGACTGCACAGTATGACTGGGCTGAATTTGTACCAAGAATACAATATTGTGTACAAACAAAGCCAATGCAACCAAGATTAGGAGGGAAACAGAAAACTGGAAAAGAATTTTTACAACCACTGTCTCTGTTAAAGGCCTCATTTCTAAAATATACAAAGAAGTGAGTCAAATTTATGAGAATACAAGTCATTCCCCAATTGATAAATGGTCAAAGGATATGAACAGGCAGTTTTCAGAGGAAGAAATAAAAGATATCTATGAGAATATGAAAAAGTGCTCTAAATTACTACTAATTAGAGAAATGAAAATGAAAACAACTTTTAGGTACCACATCTCACCTGTCAGATTGGCTGACATGACAGAACAGGAAAATGATAAATGCTGGAGAAGATGTGGGAAAATCTGAAAACTAATGCATTATTGGTGGAGTTGTGAACTGATCCAACCATTCTGGAGAGTAATTTGGAACCATGCCCAAAGGGTTATAAAATGTGCATATTCTTTGACCCATCAATACTTCTTTGAGAGCTATGTCCTGAAGAGATTATAGAAGTGGGAAGAGAACCCATATGTACAAAAATATTTATAGCAGCTCTTTTTGTGGTGGCAAAGAATTGGAAATCAAGGGGATGCCCATCAATTGGGAAATGGCTAAACAAGTTGTGGTATATGAATGTAATGGAATACTATTGTGTTATAAGAAATGAGGAGCAGACAGACTTCATAATAGCTTGGAAAGACTTATATGAACTGATGCTGAGTGAGGGGCAGAAAGAGAGTAAGGGGGAGAAAATTTGGAACTCAAAAACTTGTGGAACTGCATGTTCTAAACCAAAAATAAATACATTAAAAAGGAAATTAAAAAAAATACAGTATTGGCTTAGTACAAGAAAAGTTATAAACATCATAGACCATACCAATAATATATGTTAACAATAAGATACTACCAATAAATGCTGAAAAGAAAAAGCCTTTTGCCAATTTCAACAATTCTTTCTGTTAAAAAACACTAAAAGGAACATGAATAAATGTCTGTTTCCATAGCATTGCATGTAATGTGTATATAAATCCCCAAACTACATCTTATATAATGGACAAAGTTTTCAATTAGACCCCAAGTAAAACAAGCTTATTATAATTGCTATTCTTCAATATAGTTTTTAAAATTATAGCTATAGCAACAAGAAAAAGAAAAGAAATTGTGAGGATATTCATACGCAAAGAGGAAATAAAATGATCACTTTTTGCAAATATATGCTCTACTTCACAGCATAAGGAGTCAACTAAAAATAAGTGAAAAATAAACAGAAAAATTATAGGATTTAAGAAAAATCAACAAAACCATCAGTATAAAGATAGAAATTTTTATTTACAGAAACTATAGAATATATAAAATATTTTGAAGTTTACTTACCAAGCCACACACAGCAAATATATGAGAACAGTTCAAAAACATTCTTTCTGAAGATACTTAAATAATTTCAAGAATATTAATTGCTCATGGTTAGATCTTACCAATATAATAAAAAATATGTTAATTAATTTATTTGTTCAGTATCACATCAGCCAAAATGCCAAAGGATTTCATTAGGGAGGCAGAAAATTATAATAACAAACTTTAGAGGAATAATATGTAAATAATCTCAAGGGAAATAATAAGCAGAAAAAAGTAGGAAGGAAATTTGAAACTATATTACAAAGAAGTAATCATCAGAACTCTTTGGTACTATTTTTAAAAAGAAAAGTCAATTAGTGGAAAATGCTAGTTTCACAACAAACAGAGAGAAAAGATAATAATATCATACTGTTTGATAACACCAAAGATCATATTAACTGGGATAAGGACTCACTATTTGAAAAAAAAAAAAGGGAAAACAAGACAATCATCTGACAGAAATAAGGTTTAGAACAGTACCTCACCTCATATACCGCAATCTCCAAAGTAGAAACATGACTTAGATTTTTAAAAAGTTTATATCATAAAGTAGAGGAGCAAAGAGTGAAAACTTTAAATAAAAAAGAATTCATGAAAAAATAATCACTTCATAAGCAATTAGACTGTATTTACTAAATAACAAAGCAATATTTGTTTCACTATAGGCTACTTCTACCTATGAATCACCACCCTGCAATGAAATCTCTTCAAAGGAGACATACAAAAACAGGTGTGTGTGTGTGTGTATGTATGCATGCATGTAAATATGTGCACACACATTAAAATGCTCAAAAAGAACACTGATTACAGCCTATACTTGGGTTTTATAAGTAAGATTTGGAACTATGATCCAGCCAATTTCTCTGAACAGAAATATTACAACACCGTTATGTCTAGAAAAATCAGTATAATTTGAATAATGGTTTAGGTATTTCCTATTTGTTTTTATCTAGTGTCCACATTAAGCAGAAATGAGTTTTTAGCCATATCATATGCACAATAAGAGTAAAATAAAAGAGTAGAGTGGTTCATGGAGATGATATGGAAGCCATACAAGTGAGTATTTGGACATATGAGGAATGATGGGACCCTGAAGTGTTTCTTTGACAAAACTTACAATTACTGAATTTTTCTTCAGTAAATATAACTTTCAAAAATGTTTTATGCATATTCTTATTTGTTTTTACACATATGTTCATATGTATATTATATATATAACATACACATATACACTGTGGTACAAAGAAATGCAATGTCTAAATGGCTTTTTTTCTTTTTCAAGAAATAATTTATTAGCCTATTATTGGTACTGCTGAATGACCATGAGAGTTGAATATCCTGTCCTCTGTAGCCATCCCTTTCACTGCTTCAGCAGACAATTTACAGGCCAGAAGTCAGTCACTGACAAGTCAATTTTTCCCCTGATTTCATATAGGATGGCCTGTGGATAACAGAACACCTTAGATTCTGATGACATCAGATGGGCCAGATTGGAGACTCTGGTGAATCATCCTCAATCAATATGTCTTCACTTGATAAAGTCTGAATTTAGGTTATTTCTCAGGAAAAGTAATTGTGATTAATCAGAAACAAGAAATGTATCTTTTGAAGAGCTTTTAGTAGTGTTTAATAAATCAGAGTGAAAAAGGTCAGACAAAAACTTTATCACAGCTGTTCCTGGAGCAGTTTCTGGGAATATTCTAAGAGTATTTTAGGTTATGATTCTTACACATCCTAGATACTTTGCATACCAATTCTTCTGCCATTTAGCTTCCTTTCTGACTGAAAATGACCAGGAACTACCAACCACAACAGTTCTGAGAAATATTTATATGAAATAACTCTTCTTTTAAGAAAATTATACTTTACAGCAATATAACCTTGAATTCACAGAGCACTTTCCACCAAAGATCTCAAAATACTAAGTAGCCAGGATGTTGTGATAAATGCCATAATCTTCATTCCCCAACCCTTTAACATCTGAGAATCAGAGCATCCAAGAGGTTAAGTGCTTTGCCTGGGCTCACACAGCCCATTATCAGGGGCAGTATGAGCATGGAGAGGGAGCTCCACTGCCCTTCAGCAGTTTGAGAGGCCAGAGAAAGTGAGGCGAGGAATTCCTAATAGCTGGATGGACACATTTAAACAAACGCTCCATTCCATAAACACTGCTGCAACTTTAAAATATAAACACAGAAAGATGAACTGTGATCGTACTGTCCCTCCAGCTGTTTTATGTTCTGAGGCTGTGTACCACAGCTGGGCTGATGAGCTTTGAATCATGGGAAGAAAGAAGACCAATTGAACCTAACTTAAACAGAGAAGAAGCTTAGGCTAGTGACAGAGGGCAGGTGGAAATCTTGTTCTGTCTCTTTGTCCAGAGAGGAAAATTAAACATAAAGAGTTGGTTGATTTTTTTTTTCTTAAATGCAGGTTGGATGGAGGTCAATGAACCCCCTCAGCAATTATTTCCAACACTGGTCAGGTCTTATTTATTTTACATCAAAAACACCACCTGAAGTAAAGAACTTTAGGGAGATTTTTTTTTACTTGCTTACTTTCCTCTTTTAGTGAATACAATTAAACAAAGTAACATTAAGTGCCTTCTATGATGTTACAAAGATTAAAGAAGTTAGATGTTCCAGTGCTGGGCTTGAAATCAGGAAAACCTGAGTTCAAATTCTGCCTCTGATGTTTATTAGTTGTGTAATCTTAGATATGTCATTGAACCTCTCTAATGTGCAGTTTGTCTCATCCTCAAAATGAGGGTATTGTATTTGATGGCCCCTAAAGTCCCTTCCAGGTCTACATCTATGGACCTCTAACCTATGAATGGAGCCTCTCCCCTCAAAGAACTTACTTCCTTCTAGAGAGAAGGAAAGGCAGGATATTGCATGTACAATGACAGATGTAAAAGTATAGAGTAATCATGAAAATAATTAATTATGATACCCTCTCTGGACCACTACTGCCCAACTTACACTGCCATTCATGGGTTGGGTCTCCATAGTGGTGATTTGGTGATTTGCTACTTTGAGTTCTAGGTTATCCTGTAGGTGGTTGTTCCCAAAACTATATCCCATACCATTGTTTCCCATTATAATCATCTAGGCATGATTAACTTCTAGCAAAATCACTTACTAAGATTGTATAGTAAAAACAGTAGCTACCAAACATTGTACCCCGCAAGGAGATTGTAGAAAGACTTGCCACAAACTTAGAATACAATGGTGGTGAGGTACACATCTAGAGAATATATGTGGCTAAGGAAACTCTTAAATATGGGGCTGCAGGGTCCAATGTTCTTTCTCTTTTCATGTAATTTTCACATAGATTTACCCAAGACATAGCATTTCTGTTGGGTTCTTGGTGTCCATTTCTCTGTATGGCATAGCTCTTGATGATAAATGCCAGAACTGTTTTGAGTCCATTCTGGTAATTTCTTTGCTACCAGGAATCCTGCTGCTGAAGGTTACTTTCTCCCAAAGAATGATTGACTCCCTTTATTTCTGTCAATCTGATGTATCTTTGCTGTCTGAGAGATGCAGCATTTCCTGTTGTTCTAGGGGTACGTTCAAACTACATGGCCAGGTGGAGAAAAATCCCATTCCTTTACCCTTTTCTCCAAAGAACTTCCTGTGATGTATTCATCCAAACTGTTGGATTTATCCAGGGATCATTTATCTAACGACCTAGGAAGGAAATTCTAATTTTTGCTCAACCAAAGAGGTTGCTCACTAATTACAACAAAGAAAATTGTTCATATTTCATGAAGAACACACACACACACACACACACACACAGAGTTATTAACACCCCATTCCCTCTACTGCCTACTCTTTTTTCTATGACCTCATCAGTTCTTGTAGAGGTAAGCGTACGTAACCATTGGTTCATTGAATAATAGCAAAAGAGTCTCTGTTCTTTTCCATTTATGTATTTTTCCATTGTTTTTCTAGTATTAAACAGTCAACAAGGTTTTGTTAAACACTCCCTACGTGCCAGCCAGTGTTAGATTCTGAGAACATCAATACATAATAAGCAAAATAAAGGCCTGCCCTCAAGGAGTTTAACTTGACTTCACATATCACTAGCACCCTCTGCTCTTACATTCTCTTCCTCTGACTTACTAAAAAACATCCAAGCTAATCAAGTCTTCATTTCTCTGGGTTCAACTCTTGGCTCCCTGAACTTTTTCTGCCATGAACCTTGAGGAAACCTCCCTTCCCCATCCCTTCTTTTTCTGCACAATTTTTATGTCTTGTCTTTTTTCTGTAGAATATAAGCTCTTTGACAGCAGGAACTGTTTCTTTCTGATTGTATTTGTAATCCCAACATTTAGATCAGTATCTAGTACCTAGCACTTAATAAATTCTTGTTGATTAGAATTGACTTCCATTCAAATGGAGGGAGAAAAACGTATAAAAGAAAGCTGAAAAGCATGGAGAGAGAGAGAAGATAACTGCATTTTTTATGATTATTGCTTTATGATGAATTTTAAAAATATATTTAGTAGTGCTAGTATCCTTTTTGTTTTTATGATTCTGTTTATTTTTGTTTTTTTTAATATGGATTATCTTACAATTATATAATTGTCTGAAATAAATCACTTAGAAATTCTATTGGCATTATATCAAAACTTTAAGTTAGTTTAGTTGGAAATATAAGTCTGTTTGACAATATTTGCTCAATCTAACCTTGACCAGGAAATACATCATTTGTTCAATTGCTTTTAATGAAATGAGGAATACATGTTTCAAATCCTTCCCCTACATATTTACTCTCTCTCTGACAAGTTGTAAGTGATTTCACCTCTCAGAGTCTCAGGTTTTCCATCTGTAAAATAGAGATAATAGCTTATTTTAATTTTTTAATCATTAAAGTTTATTTTAAATTTGTGGAATTAACTAAGCATTTCCATAACATAGCACAATGAAAAAGACCATTGCATATGAAACTGCAAATTGACTATGCACAACTTGTTATTCCTTTCAAATGTACCAAAAAAAACCATCATGTAAATTTCTTTTTTTTTCCCTTCTCTCCATCTACCCTAGGGATGGTTACCTTTAGACACAAATTGATGAACAACACAGATACACATATACATACATATGTAAAATTATTTTGTATGTACTTCTTTATCAGTTCTTTCCCTGAATGCAGGTAACATCTTTCTTCATATGTTCTTTATTATTAATTTGATTATTTATAATAGTCAAAATAACTTATTTCAATGTCATTCTTAAAACAATTTTACTGTTACTGCATACAATATTCTCTTGTTTCTGCTCATTTCACTCTTCATTATTTTGTTTAAGGCTCTTCATGTTTTTCTAAAACCATTATGCTCATCATTTCTTATCGTACAGTAGCATCTTATCACAATCAGATATCACAATTTGCTCAGCCATTCCCCAATTGATGTGCATCCCTGCAATTTCCAATTCTTTGCAACCACAAAGAAAGCTGCTATAAACATTTTAGAATATATAGTCTCTTTTCCTTTCCCCTAATTACCTTGAGAAATTGACCAAGTAGTGGTATTTCTGGGTCCAAGGGTATGGATAGGTTAACAACTCTGTGGGCATAATTCCAGATTGCTTTCCAAAATGTTTGGATCATTTCATTCCACCAACAATGAATTAGTGTCCCTGTTTTTCCATATCCACTCTGACATTTGTCACTTTCCCCTTCTATCATTTTAGCAAATCTGGTAGGCATAAATGACATTTCAAGGTTATTTTCATTTGCATTTCTCTAACCAATAATGATTTAGAACATTTTAATGACTATAAATTGTTTTGATTTCTTCATTGTAAACTGCCTGTTCATATCCTTTCACCATTTATCAATTTGGGAATGACTCATATTCTTATAGATTTGACAAAGATATTTATATATTTTAGATATGAGGCCTTTATTTGATGTACTGTCTATAATTTTTTTTCAAATTTTCTGCCATCCTTCCAATTTTGGTTACATTTGTTTTATTTGTACAAAATCTCTTTAATGTAATCAAAATGATCAATTTCACACCTAACTTTGAGCTCTCTCTATTGTTTATCAATAAATCATTTACCTATCCATAAGTTGGATAAGTGATATGATAATGTATTCTGATTTTCTTGTAAAATCTTTCTTTGTATCCAGGTCATGTATCCATTTTGACCTTATCTATTTAAATGGTGTAAAATATTAGTCTACGTATGAGTTACATTTTAAAAGTTTATCTTACGAAAGTCATTGAGGCTCCAATAAGATACTGTACATAGAGGACTTTGTAAGCCTTAAACTAGAAATGTCAGCTCTTACATTTCAGTTCTTCCATGATTTCAAATTGTCTTTATACTTCTCTTTCACATCTCGATAAGTTAATATTGAAATATTTTATCTATTTTGTCATTAGTATTAAAGATATTTATTGTTCTTTTTCATTTCTCTGGGTAATTATTGGTAGCATATAGAAATGTAGATGACTTTGTGGATTTATCTTGTATCCTGCTACGTTACTAAGTCATTTATTATTTCCATTAATTTTTTGGTTCACGAGCTTGGCCTTTCTAGGTTTACAATCATGTCATCCATAAATAGAGATATCTTAACTTCTTCATTGCCAAAGCTGTTTTCCTTTGGTTTTCTTTTTTTCACTCATTTCTATTCCTAAGGTGTTCAAAACTATGTCAAATAGGGAGTGGATATCTCTGTTTAGCACACATTTTACTTATATTTCTTCACTTCTCCACTGTATATAACAGTTCATGGTTTCAAACATAAACTTTATTAACTTTATAGGAATATCATTTATTACTCTATTTTAATATAGACACCTGTATTTTGTAAACATATTTCTCTATAGCTAATGGTATGATTGGGAACTCTCTGTTTCTCTTAATAATAAGATTTATTATGTTAAATATTGCCATGATGTTAAACTCATCTCTGTATTCAATTTATAAATATTATTTGTTCATCTTAGATAATTTTTATTGTTGTGCTGTTGGATTCTATTTTGTTTCTATTATTTGTTATTTTTATATCAATATTCATTAAGGTCATTGGTTTATATTTTTCTCAGATCTTTTTTTCTTTTCTTAGATTAAGCATCAATGCCATGTTTGCCTTATAAGTGCTGGGTAGCATATCTATTTCTATATTTAAAAAAATCTACAAGAGATGTTATTTGTAAATTAAAAGTTTAGTAAAATTCACCTCTGAACACATTTAGACTTCTTTTTGCTGTTTTTCCCAACAGAGCTTTTTAATAGCTAGTGTGATTTCTCCTTTGGAAACTGAGCTATCACTCCATTTTATTTTCTAATAGTCTTGATATTTTATGTTTTTTGTTTTCAAAATTATTAGCATAGAAATATGTAATATAACCTTTAATAATATCCTTTATTTCTTTTGTTCTTGTGATATTTCCATTTTCATTTCTGGTGATTTAATAATTCTGTATTAGTCTGGACATTTAATCAATTTTTAATACTTCTTAAGGAACTCTTGGGTTTATTTATTACTTAAATTTTTTAAAATGCTAAATTGTATCCAACTCTACTGTGATTTTTGAGCACATTTCTCTTTATAACTTTTCTCTATTTTTGGTATAAGGAAAGTAGGCTGGGTCTTACATGCACCCTTGATTTTGGGAGACCAGATTTTAAAGGGTTCAGAGAAGGAGTGGAATAAACTTTTATGGAAGAAGTCATGCAAGGAAGAACAGAGAACTCATAGGAATGAAATTCTGAAGGCACACAGAGAAACAATTCTGAGTATGAGGAAAAAGGAATTTTTCTAAAGGGATAAAGGAACATTTTTAAGACATATCAAAAATGTTTTTAAGACATATCATAAGGATGTGATAAAGTGCACATATTAAAGAATACAAAAGCTTAAAATCATCCTTTGAGAAGGTATTAAGAATGATAAATGATAGATTTAGCTGAGGCTAAGACAACAGATAAAAATGTATTATCTTCAATGTTATGAAATACAAAAAAATAACAAAACTCCAATGGAAATCTTAAATAATTCAATCTCAAAAAATAAAATTGACCCAACTATAAAGGAATTCACAAGGCAGGCAGGATAGGAAATCTTTCCCAGATGGATTCATAAAAGAATTCTCTCAATTTTTTGAAGAATAACTAAAATTTATAGCACATAAATTATTCTCTAAAATTAAAAAATTGCATGCTCTTTCAAATGGATTTCTAAGACAAATAGAACCATAACACTAAAATTAGGTAAGGCTTAGGGAAATAAATGATAACTATAGACCAATATCATTAATTAAGATTGATTTTTAAAATGCTGAAAAATATTATGGCATTTATTTTAAAAACATTCACTGGGATGAAGTTGGATTTCTATCATAGATACAAAGATCTTTCAATATTAGAAGAATTTTTATGACAAAAAGTCATATTCAGAACAAAAAATTCAAAATCACATAATTTTAGCACCAAATTTTTTAAAAGCCCTTTGATAGAATATAACACTATGCTTAAAAAAAAACCTATAAGAAATAAGCATACAGTAGAAGGATCTGTTTTGAAAATGATTAAAAATAGCTATCTAAAATGAAAGGCTGCATTTTATCAATTGGACAATACTAGAAACTTTCTCAATAAATACAAGAGTAAAGCAAGGATGCCCCCCTTTGATTTTTATTACTTGGTTTAGTTCTAGAAATGTTACAATAGTGATAACACACAAAATAAATGAAGGCGTAGAATAGGCAAAGAGTGAATACACCTATCCTACTTACTGATGCCAAAATTGTTGAGGAAGAAAGTTTAGAGATAGAAGAAATTAATTTAGACTAGAAATAGCTTCAGTAAAACTTTTAGGCTACAAAACAAACTTACAAAAATCCCAAAAAGTATTTCTATATAGCAATAACAAAATCCAAGAGGAGGAAGTCCCATTCAAAAAACTCGAAAATGCATGATATATATCTGAGTCAATCTATACAAACTTAATGTCTATATAGGTAATTATAAAACATTCATTAAAGAAATAAAGAATAACAAATAACTAGAAAACTCTTATTCAGTTCTTATATCTGAGTACTTACAATATGATACAAATAAAAATAATAGAGTAGTTAATTATAGATTTAGAGGCAAACCAATCTAACAAAGGGATACTTTTTAGAGCTATACAAAATAATTACCAAATTCATTTGGAGGAACAAAATATCAAGGGAAATGGTTAAATAAGTTAGGAATGAAGGGAGAGTGGTCATTTTAAGATTTATAAAAATTCTTGTAAATCATAACTCATGTTATCTTCACATAAACCTGGGGAAGTAGGTGCTATTATTATCTACATTTTACAGATGGTACAACTGAGTCAGTTGCCCAAAGAAATGCAGCTAGTAAGAGTCTAAGGCTATATTTGAACTCAAATCTACCTGACTTTGGGACTAGCATTTTACTCACTTTGCAACCTATCATTAATAACCAAAAAGGTTTGGCATTGGTTAAAAGTAGAAAAGTGGATGAAACAGAGTAGATGATGATGAATCATAAATAACTAATCTCAATAGCCCAGTTTTTTAAAATAAATCTGAAAACATTTTATTGTTGTTGTTTCATTCATGTCCAATTCTCTGCAACTCCATTTGGGGTCTTCTTGGCAAAGATACTAGGTGGTTTGCCATTTCCTTTTCCAATTCATTTTATAGGTGAAGAAACTGAGGCAAATAGAGTTAAGTGACTTGCCCAGTATCATACAGCTAGTGTGTGTCTAAGGCCAGATTTAAAGTCAGGTCCACCTGACTGCAGGGCTGACACTTTATCTACTGTGAGACTTAGCTGCCCTTAAAACATACACTTTCTACAAAAGAACCCTCTATTTTCAAAAATTCCTGGGAAAACTTAAAGTGGTTTAGAAGAAATAAGATTTAGACCAAAACCCTTATACCATACACCACAATAAATATAAATGGACACATGATATATCTTAACATATATAATAACCAATCTTAATATTAGACATTATACTATAAAAATGTTTGAATACAGGTCAGTTTCTCATCTTTCATAGCTACAGGTATGGAGATAATTATTTTAAAATGGTAGAAGCAATCAGAAAAATTGAAAAGAGATTTCAAATACTTGAAGAGATTTTGCAGGAACAAAATCGATACAACTAGGATAAAAACAGAAATAGTTGACAAGGAAAAATATTTTCTGGGGGTCTACTATTTAGACATGTAGATAATTATAAAAAATATAAGACCAAAAGTCATTTCCCAACCAATAAATATTCAATGGATATAAAAAGCTACCAAAAGAAGAATTGCAAACCAACAAACATATAAAAGAATGTTCCAAATTACTAATAATAAGAGAATTGCAAATCAAAACAACACTGATGTTCCACACCCAGCAAATAGGTGATTATAACAAAGAATAGATATGATCAGTACTGAAATGTGTAGAAAGGGTATAGAAAGACAGACACATTAATTCATTATTGGTACAGCTGAGAATTAATTCAACTATTATGTGAAATCAATATGGTTTATGCAAAGAAAGCAACTAAAATCCCAAACACTTTAACCCACCGATTTGACAGCTAGGCATCTACCCCAAAAAAGGTCAATGGTGGAAAGGCCTCATATAACAACAAATTATTTCTGTCTGTCCTTTTGTGGTAGCAAAGAACTCTAAAGAGAACAGATAACCACCAGTTTGGGAAAGGCTATAGAAATCTTGGTACATGAATGTAATAGAAATTATGAGTATGATTAATACAAAGCAAAATAAGAAGACATATATGAACTGATGCAACATGAAGTCATCTGAACTCAAAAAACAAAATGTACAATAATCAAAATAACCAATGTAAATTAAGCAACCATCACAAATTGCAAGTGAACATTGTTTATAATGACCAAGCTCAGCCCCAAAGAAAAGATATGAGAAGGCATCTCCCCAAATTTCTTCCCAAGGGTGGATGATCATAGTGTGAAAAATTGCATATAACATCAGATATATTCAGTTTTATGGTTAGTTTTGCTATACTTTTAAAAATATCTCAATTATTTTAAGTGATGACTTTCTGGGAGGGGAAAGGAGAAGGAATACTGTAGAAAGTATAGATGATGAAAAAACAAAATATAATAATAAATTGCATGTCATTGATCAGGCACTGCAAGTGATAGTTTGAAAGATTACAGATAATTGGCAAGGAATTGCAGGATAAGAGAAGGGCAAATGGCCAGAATTTCAAAAGAAGAAAAAGAATGGAAACTTCAAACTATAGGCCAACGAACTTGACTTTGATTCCTTCATAAAAATCTAAAATGTGTTCTCAGTAGTATGTTTAAAAAACATCTTGAAAAGAAAGTAATAATCACCAAAAGCCAGCATTACTTTATCAAGACCAGGTCATGCCAGAATACCTACCCACATTTCCTTTTTTCAACAGTTACTAGATCAAGAGGAAACTGTAGGTAGTTAATATAGATTTCATTAAAAATATATGCCAAAGTCCTCCATTAGCCTCTTGTGAAAAACATAGCAATATCAGGTGATACCACCAAGAAGATATTGAGCTGACTTCACTATTAGGTAACAGTATAATTAAGTGACTTTATAACTACTTGACTACAAATATTAGTCATGAGTGTTTCAATATCAACTTAGAATCTGTCATCAAGGAAAATGTCTCTTGTTTTTGACCCTGAACTGTTTAATATTTTTATCAATAACTTAGATTAAGATAGAGGTGATGAAAGGATAAAATTTACAAGTAACTCAAACCTGGTAGAGATAGCTAAATACCATGACTAACCAAATCAAGACCACAAAGCATCTTAATAGATATGTATCAAATAAAGAGGAAACTTATATAGGCTATGTGTGTGTATGTATATGTATGTATGTATGTATGTGCATGTAGAGGTATATATAATCATCTTAGACTGGGGGTTAAAAAACAATGAACTTTACAAGATCAAGTTAGAGGAGACAATCCTTCATCAGACAAAGCCTTGGGTATTTCAGTAGATTATAGGCTTAACATGAACCCCCACCCCAAAATTACTGAAGAAAACAAGATCTTAAAAATAGACTAACTGAAACTAATGGCAAAAGAGGCCCAAAAAGCCAACGAGAAGAAGAATATCTTAAAAAGTCAATTTGCACAGATGGAAAAGGAATTTCAAAAACTCACTGAAGAGAATAATTCCTTCAAAATTAGATTAGAGCAAATGGAAGCTAATGACTTTATGAGAAATCAAGATACTATAAAACAGATCCAAAAGAAATGAAAAAATAGAAGACCATGTGAAATATCTCATTGGAATAACCACCGACCTGGAAAACAGATCCAGGAGAGATAATTTTAAAATTATTGCACTACCTGAAAACCATGATAGAAAAAATAGCCTAGAAATCATCCTTCAAGAAATTTTCAAGGAAAATTGCCCTGATATTCTAGAACCAGAGGGAAAAATAGAAATTCAAAGAATTCACCAATCACCTCTTGGAAAAAATCCCCAAAAGAAAACTCCTAGGAATACCATAGCCAAATTCCAGAGTTCTCAGATCATGGAGTAAATATTACAAGCAGCCAAGAAGAAACAATTTGAGTATTGTGGAAACACAATCAGGATAACATAAGATCTAGCAGCTTCTACACTAAGGAATCAAAGGACTTGGAAAATGATATTCTGGAGAACAAAGGAGCTAGGATTAAAACCAAGAATCACCTACCCAGCAAAACTGAGTCTAATGTCTCAGGGGAAAAATGGTCATTCAATGAAATAGAAGACTTTCAAGAATTCTTGATGAAAAAACCCAGAGCTGAACAGAAAATTTGCTATACTTTTAAATACAAGAAGCAAGAGAAGCATGAGAAGGTAAACAGGAAAAAGAAATCATAAACATTTCATAAGTTGAACTATTTACAGTCCTACATGGAATAATGATAATTGTAACTCATGAGACTTTTCTCAGTATGAGGATAGTTGAAGAGAATACACACACACACACACACACACACACACACACACACACATACATACATATATGTGCATGTATAGGAGGGTGTATATGTGCAAAAATGTATATGTGAATGTGTGTATATGTGTGTACATGTGTACATAGACAGAAGGCACAGGATCAGTTGAATAGGAAGGGATAATATCTAAAACATAAAATTAAGAAATGAGAGAGGAATATAATGAGAGAAGGAGAAAAAGAGAAATAGAATAGGGTAAATTATCTCATATAAAAGAGACAAGAGAAAACTGTTACAATGGAGGGGAAGAACAGGAAGGTGAAAGGGAATGGGTCAACTTTACTTTCATTGAATTTGGCTTAAGGAGGGAATAGCATACATACTCATTTGGGTATTTTGCCCTACAGGAAAGTGAGGAGAAGGGGATAAGAAGGGGAATGATGGAGGAAAGGGCAGGCAGGGGGAGAGGGTAGTTAGAAGCACATACATTTGAAAAGTGACAGGGTCAGGTAGAGAATTGAATGGGTGGGGGGTGGGATAGGATGGAGGAAAATGTTAGTCTTTCACAATATAACTACTATGGAAACATTTTGTATAACTACACATATACAACCTATATTGAATTGCTTCTCTTCCCGGTGGATGTGAGTGAAGAGGGAAGAAGGAAAAAAATCTGGAAATCAAAGCTTAAAAGCAAAAAAAAAAAACTGTCTTTTGCATACAACTGGGAAATAAGATATGCAGGCACTGGGGTATAGAAATCCATCCTTCCCTACTAGAAAGTTAGAGGGGGTATGAAAGAGGATATAAGAGAGAGCAGATTGGGGAAAGGGGTACTCAGTAAGCTAGCTTTCTTGGGGTGAGGAGTAGGGGAGAGATGGGGAGAAAATTTGTAACTCGAAATCTTGTGGAAATGAATGTTGAAAACTAAAAATAAATTTGAAAAATTATTTTTTTACATGTAACTGGGGAAAAATAAAATACTAAATAAAAGTTTAAGAAAAAAATTTTAAAATAAGCTTAACATGAGTCAACTATGGAAGCCAAGAAAATGTTAGGCAGAGACATAGTGAGGACAAGGTGATAGTCTACTATATGGTCACACTAAAATTGGAATAATGTATTCAGCTCTGGGCATGACATTCTTGAACTTAAGAGAATCAAGAAGAGGGTAAAAAATGACAATTAGGGACCTTTAATCTGTATTATAAGAGAATCCATTAAAAGAACTGGGGATATTTAGCCTGGAGAAATGATGACTTGAAAGTGACATGATAGCAGGCTTGTAGTGTTTGAAGGATTGTCCTATGGAAAAGGTATTAAATTTATTCTGCTTAGTTAATGAGAATAGGATAAGTAACAATGGGTAGAAATAGCAAAACAGAAGATTTAAGCTCTACATTAGAAGCAATTTTTGATTCAAGCATTTGCCTTTTTCAGGCAGCTAAGTGATGCAGAACGTAGAATGCTGGACTGGGAATCAGTAAAACCTGAGTTTTAGTCCTGTCTCAAATACTTATCAGATGTGTGACCCTGGTCAATTCACTTAACATCTTTGGATCTCAGTTGTTATTGTTGTTGTTTTTAAAAACTGAAAAATAGGAATAATAATACTACCTCTCAGGGTTGTTGTGAAGATTAAATGAGATGATATTTGTAAAATTCTTGGAAGAGTGACTGACACATATTATCTAATTAATAATTGCTTGCTATTTTCCTTTGATTTAAATCTGAGATTCTATGAACTTCCTAACACTTAGAATTGTCTAAAAGTTAACTAAGATGCCTTAAATCAGTGATTCTCAACCTTCCTAATGCCATGACCATTTAATACTCATATGTGGGCAGATCTTCATGTGGGCCGACCTGCCTGGAGATGGGTACAGGAGCGGTGTCTCAATTCCTAAGACCATCGGAAATATGTGTTTTCCAATGGTCTTAGGCGACCCCGGGCAACCCACAGGTTGAGAACCACTGGCTTAAATAGTAGTGTATTCCTCTGCCTACCATGAGGCCTTCAAAGTTTAGACAGCTTGACTGGTATTTTGTAGGGACAATTCTTTGTCACATTGGACTAGGTGATGTCTGAGATCCAGTGTTACTCTGTGATTCTTAGATTTAGTTAGTTAATTTTCTCCCTCTCTCTTCTTTATTGATGTAAACATCCAGAGCTATGAATTCGCCTGTAAGTACTATTTTTGATGTGCTCCATAGATTTTGATATGTAGTATCTAATGCCATTATCTCTGATATAACTTGTTCTTGTTTTTATTATTTCCTCTTTCACCTAGTCATTATTTAATAGGTCATTTTAACATTTCCATGAGCTTCTATACCTTTTTATTCATTATGTTGTAATTTATTACTACTTTTATTGAATTATGGTCTATAAATATAGTGAATAGAGTCTCTTTTTCAATATTTACTCATGACTTCTTCAGGGCCCAGCAGATGATTAATTTTTTTAATAAGTTTTGTGAACAATGGGAAGAAAAAGTATATTCTTTTCTTGTCATATTGAGTTCTTTCCTTACATCTATTAAGTCTAGTTTGTTTAACATCCTGTTTAGTACTGACTTCTTCTTTATGTATCTTTTTGTTGGATTTATCATATATTGAAATTTTATTTTTAACATTTCCCATTATTCCTTAGAATTGAAAACTATTAATAAACATACTGAAGGTTGCTTTGAATTTCTATTAATGAGAAAAACACTAATTGAAGCAACTCAGAGGTTTCATTTCATGTCAAGCAAATTGACAGAGATGAAAAAAAATCAATTTTTCAGTATT
>CM053585.1:93551892-93573774 GCA_028646515.1 Pseudochirops corinnae | reverse complement strand
CCAAATGAATTTGACACAAGTCTTCTCTCAGCCAAAGAAAAGTAAAGTTTGTTAAAAGTTCGCCATATTGGGTAGACTTTTAAGGAGCCCAGGTATCTGTGATGCTTGCCTTGGGCAAGAGGGCCAGAATCATCTGACACAAAATGAGTCTGTGCTAAATCATTCTCTGGCCTTCCTCCTCTCATGATGGCCAGATGGGGTCTGATATACAGAAAGGTTGTGGGAAGAATCTAGGGGTGGTCTAGAGGAGGAGTTTGGTAAGGGTCTTCAGGAGGAGTCAGATGAGGTCAGACTCCAGTAATGAGTGATTAAGGGTGGGAAGTTGCTGGACAAAGGAGAGCTAAAGATTTGGGCAGAGCGCAATGAAAAGCTTATGGCCTCAGGCAAATGCCTCAGTGGGAAGATTCAAGGAGAGCTCAAGGTGACTCCCAGAGCCTGTACCTCATCAGTATATATAACTTTTTTATGAAAAAGTAATTATTTTCAATAAAATAGTGAAATGAGTGATACCACTTTGCATAATTTTACAAATCTTTTTAATGTTTGCCTTAATAGAAGACAGCTGGATTCTAATATCTGCTTCTGCATTCAATCTGTTATGCTATCTTACTGTAGTTGAAATATACGAAGAAAATTCAGATTCACATAGACATTTAAATAGAAAAGGAAGAATTTTAATTGACAAATGACATCTAAGCCAAGTTGTGGGAAGAGTTTTGGGCCAGGAATTAAGAAGATCTGAGTTCAAATCCAGCTTCAGACACTTCCCAGTTGGATAACTTACCCTGGACAACTCACTTAACCCATGACTGCCTAAATTTCCTTATCTGTAATATGGGAATAATCATGGTTCCTACTTCCCAGGTTTGTTTTGAGGATAAAATCTGTTAATACTTGTAAGGTGTTTTGCAAACCTAAAATCATTATGTAAATAATGGTGATGGTGGTAGTGGTGTTAGTTTTTGTTGTTAACTGTTTTTAACTCCCCTCCTAAAAGGACCTGGGGTACTGCCCACATTTTGAATGTTGATAATTTAGTCCACAACAGACTTTGATTTCAAATAACCCTTTATCCTTCTTTCTTAATATTATACATAGTAGTATGTTCCTAAATTTTCTAGTACAATGCCATTTCCTCACCCCATTCTGTATATAATGGATCCCATCCTTGACGATGACATTCATTTATAATTTTCTATGTCTGGCTTGGTGTGATTATGCCCGTCATTATAGCACACTCTTCCTCCCATCCTTCTCCCCTCAAAAAAAAAAAAAAAAAAAGAAACCTCCTAGCTGCCAACTATGTAAATTATGAGGGTGTGGGTGAGTCTCCAGTAGACAGATAGGCAGACCAAAGGACTTTAAGCTGAAAGTTAAGGGGAGGGAGGAGAAATGATCATTTGTAAAGAGAAAAGTGTTGAAGGAAGGGCCTCTTTGCCCAGCAAACATAAACACCCAGAAGAATAGAGAGCCGTGGGTGGATTTGGGGCTGCTTAATGTGAATCCTACGTCAGGCATTTGTAGGAGATATAAAACTCTGATGTGCTGTAAAATTTATATCACTCCCCAAAATGATCTACTGGTACAACATATAAATTTTGCAGAAACTGTTAACGCTGTCATAAAACCTCATTGCTGCGGATACAGTAGGTGTTTCAGAAATACAAGCCAAAGCAGAGATTTGTAATCATTTCAGTGTGGTTCGTAAAAAGAAGCACATTGTGTTAAAACATCCTGAGACACTTGGGGAGGACCAACTCCCACCAAAGGCCCATTTTATCTTATTTTGCATACTTAGAGGGGCTATCATCTAAGCAAACCCTAATGAGGAGTCACAGGGGGACAAATGAATAGGCTGCATATTTTAGCACTGGTATTTCCTTCTGAGCCTAGGGTGTTAGAAAGGTGGGAGCAAATGATTATTTCTTCACCAAGTTCACATGGAGTTGTTTGCTCAGTTTAATAATAGTCTATCTTGTTCAGGCTGAGCAAACTGGTCCCTGTGGGGGGAAAAAAAGGCAGTAATAAATCAATACCCCAGATGTAATCTTAGGTGTCTAGAATGCAGAGAGAGATTTTGGTGCATAATGTCACTGGTTTGTCTATTGTCATTCAGACATGAGCTGCATCTGAAAGGGGCTTGTGGGAACCAGATAAGAGTTGGTCAAAAAGTAGGCCATAAATCAAAGGGAGGCAGTATTCCCCTGATCTCCTACACAAGCTCCTTCTGGAAGGAAAAAAAAGTGAAAGATCTGCAATTTACTGCTTATCACATCTGCTAGAAGTTTCATAATACAAAAGTATGACCTTCACTGAATAAACACCCTACTTGACTACCTGCTTCTCTCTAGAAAATGCAGTATTCTAATCATCTAAAAACACTGATGGGAATAACCTGCTCACAAGCTTCCAGTGGTTGTAAGCCATGAATTAGCAGGTGCTTTGGAATCTACTTTGACATTTAGAGTTCAGTGTTTATTCAAAGAAATGGGATACTTACTCTAGGGAACAAGGGTCTGTAAAAATCAAACAGATTCTGCATTTGTCTTGCAGTTGTTAAGTGTGCATAGTCAGTGGATCAACACCTAAAGGCAGCTGGGTGGGAGACTGACATGGAAACAAGCAACAAGCAGAAGTCTAATATTATTGAGCAAATAAAAGATAGAGGGAATGGAAATTAATGTGAGTGCAAACTTTAAATTCACTCTGCTGTTATAAGTGTTTAGCATTTGTCTGGAACTTTAAGATTATCTCATTTAATCCTCATAAAAACCTTGAATGTAAGTGCTATTGTTATATTCATTTTACAGATGAGGAAACTGAGGCTGAGAAAGGTCAAGTGACTTGCCCAGGGTGATACAGGAAGTAATCATACAAGGTAGGATTTGAATTTAGATCTTCCTAGTTCTGAGTCTAGCCTTCTATCCATACAGCTATGAATTTCTTCTAGAAGTTGTTTTGGAAACATTTGGAATCTAGCAGTTCAAACTCATTAAAAATTAATACATAGGTAAATCATGTTTACATAGATGATTACATAAAAGCAAACATTGAAAAGATGACTTTCAAAGGATAGGAAAAGGCAGTTTTCAGATGAAGAAATCAAAGCTATCAATAATCATATAAAAATGTCCTAAGTCACTATTGATTAGAGATATGCACATTAAAACCACTCTGAGGTACCACCTCACACCTATCAAATTGGCTAACGTGACAAAAAAAAGGAAAATGATAAATGTTGGAGAAGATGTGGGAAAATTAGAACACTAATATATTGTTGGTGGAATTGTGAATGGATCCAATCATTCTGGAGAACAATTTGGAACTATGCCCAAAGGGCAAAGCTATGTATACCCTTTGATACAGCAATATCACTAGTAGGTCTGTATCCCAAAGAGATCATAAAAATGGGAACAGGATCCACATGTACAAAAATATTTATAGCAGCTCTTTTTGTGGTGGCAAAGAATTAGAAATTGAATGAATGTCCAGCAATTGGGGAATTGAACAAGTTGTGGTATATGAATGTAATGGAATACTATTGTGCTATAAGAAATGATGAATAGGCAGACTTCAGAAAAACCTGAAAAGAATTAGATGAATTGACGCTGAGTGAAGTAAACAGAACCAGGAGGACATTGTACATAGTAACAGCAACATTGGGCAATGAACAACTTTGATAGATCTTCTCAGCAATGAAATGAACTAAAATAATTCCAATGTATTCATGATGGAAAATGCAGCCCACTTCTAGAGAAAGAGCTATGGAGTCTGAAAGCAGATCAAAGCATACTATTTGGTTTCTTGTTGTTGTTTTCTTTCTCATGGTTTTCCCCTTTTGTTCTGATTCTTCTTTCACAACATGACTAATGTGGAAATATGTTTTTAAATGACTTTTATGCTTTACAAAATAAGGAAGTAATGGTGCATTATGTAAACCCTAAAATTCCAAATTTTGAATTCTGAAATTTGTAAATTCCAAAATTCCTACCTACTTTCCAATTCCACAAGTTTACATATTCTTCAGGATGCTGTTCAGAACATTATATAACCTTTGTTGTGTCATGGACCCTTTGAAAATTTACTAAAACTTATGGACCCTTTCTCAGAATGTATTTTTTTATTCATAATTGAAGGAAATGCTAAATTTCAGTTAAAAGTTACTGAAAATAAGGACTTTTTTTTTCTCCATCCAAGTTCCCAAATGCACTGAAATCCAATCCATAGACACCTTGGATATCCATGGGCACCAAGTTAAGAAACACTGCCATAGGTAGTTTGTGATCTGCATTAATGAAACAAAAGTCCCACACTAATGGAAACATAGAATCCCTGAGTCTCAAAGGAAGTATTTAGTAGATATCAGAAGGTAGAATGCCCAAGCTCAAATTTGGCTCTTTGAACTGAATATATAGGAAATTCTTGATTTTGTTTTATTCCATTTCAATAAGATATAAGACTAGTACATATACTCCTTAAATGTATAGATGTCCTATAGTTGACAAACATTTCAAAGTCTATCAGACTCATCTAACTCTTTGCCTAAGAAGAAAACTAGCAGTCAAGCTTCCTTTTCCCCCCTTTCCTATTGAATTGAAATGCCATTGAGCAGTGAAACTCAAATGGCAGAGATTAATCCAGAGTATAAATTCTACTCATACTGATTTACTCTGGCCAAACATGATGGTTCTATTAGGGGTAAAGAAGCAGCTGGAAAAATAATAGTATCCAAGTACTGCCAAACACATGCTAGAAGAGTTAAATGCCTCTTACTTCCTTTTCTACATGGGACTTAGAAATCTTGTGGAAACAGAATGTTTGTGCTGAAAGTATAGTAACCATCAATCCCAACACATAGTTGAAAAATAATTCACTCCATAACATAATCAGCAAGTGGTTGTCCAACCTTTGCTTGAAGACCTCCAATGAAAGGGAACTCACTAATTCCCAAGGTAATACATTTCACATTCCAATGGCTATAATGGTTGGGAAATTTTTCCTTACATTAAATGTTTTTTTGCGTCTTTTACTTCTTGCTAATAGACCCTTTAATGGTTCCAAATGGAATAAGTTTAATCACTAATTCACTTGCCAGTCCTTCCACTGAACATTTTCTTTTCTTTTCCAAGCTAAACATAACAAGAGAGGGCAAAATCAAGCTTGTTTCCTCAATCAAATGATTATGTGACTTTGATTTTCACTTTCCCAATCTCAAAAGCTAGTATTATGGCATTGGCAATGTACTCCAAATATTATGAAAGTAAGTGAAATAATATTTTAAGAATTTTTTATGAAAATTAATGAATAAAACATTAATCAACTCTCCATTATCTACACAAGCTATGTAGACCTCAGGGGAAGATGGACTTTGTGATATAATACAGTCATTGCCTTACCCTAAAATTTAGACAGAGTTCATTAGACAACTAGAGAAGGGAAATCTAAGGTCTCATAATCAGCAAGGAGTAAAGTAATTGTTTTCAGCATTATCTCCCATAACCTAACAATCTCAAGACAGAAATTTTATTTCCATTCATTAGTAATTAAACTGCATCAACTAGGAGAGAAAAACCACATGATATATTTCTTCCTGAAATAACTTTCAAAAATTCAACTTAGTAAAACTCACATTTGCTCTACTTACCCAAAACACTCCTATTAACAAAGCAGTCAGTGGCTTTATAACCTTGCATTTCTATTTCTCTTTATAGTAGCTTCTACTTGTTTCACTTCACAGCAATGAGCCAGTTTAAGCCATCCACACCCTGGAAAGGAAGGAAAATTTTTTTATCTTGTTCAACCATGCCATAGAAAGGAGTCACAACTATAAAGAGTGAAGGAAATATCTGTCCTCACAGAACTAGCTAGAGGGGAAGGAAAGGAAACTTGGAATCTAGGTATAGGTTATCTTCTCCTGATGGAGTTTACTCGTAGAAAACCATTTGAACTCATGTTCACTCCCTAACTCAATGATTTTAAGGCTTCCTAGCAATGAAGGACTTTCCTCCAAGCCTTGAAAAAGTGTTTCCACAACAATGGAAGGGGGAGGATTCAAACAGTGAGAAGAGAAGCTGAAGACCAACTACCAAGAACAGAAGCTGACAAAGCTGACAAGGCCAGAGAAAAGCTGGGACAAGGACAGTTAACAAAGCAGATGAACCAACAGCATGACCCAAAGGAAGACATAAAAAGCAAGAATTCTGGAAAATCCCACAATCTAATGAAAAAAAAATTCCTTTAAGGAAAATGAACGAACCACCCATCCTCTTACCCTCATGAAAAAAGGAGAACAAGGAAGAAATCTACAATTCTCCAAAGATCATGGAAAATAGAAATTCTACAATTGATTAAAAAATAAAAATAAACATGGCAAATGATGAAATTTGAATAAAAATGTGGTCAGAAATCAAAGCCCTCAAAGGAAAAAATGGACAAAAATAAATAACAGAGAATACAGGATGGAAAAAAAAATTTCTCTAAAATAAAGTATTTTGAAGAGATAGTGATAGATTTAAAATTTAAAAACACAGATGTAGAAAAAAATAGAAGTAAAACAAAGCAACTTTGAAAAAAAAGTATCAGTTCTTTAAAGTAAAGTAAACGACCTTGAAGAAAGGATGCTTGAAGATCATTTAAGGATCATAGGTCTCTACAAAAGAAGAAAAAATGATTTAAAAAATATTAAATGTTACACTGTAAAAAAAAAAATAGAAGAAAGCACCTGGAATGTTTTTAAAATAGAAAATTACTGCGTGATAGTATGCATTGTTTACCAGTAGAGGAAAACGCTGATTTGAAATTCCGACACGTGTAGTCACTAAATTTCAAGTCCATTAAAAAAAAACAAAACTTCTGTCAGGAGATATGTCTTCAAGTATGAAGAAAAGTAAATCCCAAAATTACTCTGTCTATAAGAAATTAGATAAAAGTTCAAAATCTAGTATTATAAAAAGCAAAGGAGATCAGAATGAAACCCCCCACAATAAGATATACTGCAAGACTGAGCTCAATCATTAATGAAAAAAAGAATGACTTTCAAGAAAAGAAAGATTCTTGAGCCATTCTTGCAAACAATTTAAAAAACAGATCATTTGACTTGGAAGAACTCCAAAGTAACAAACAAGAAAGGTAAGTAAATTTAATTATTTTTTAAAGCAACGAAAGCAATACTATCATTTTTTAAGACCAAGACAAGATAGATGTTATTAAAAAAAATAGAAACCATTTATGTGTCACAAGACCAACAAGATGTTGAAAGTTTCTTTCTTACATCTTTATGACTTCTCACACATTGGCAAAATAAGAATAATGAACAAAAGATTAATAATTGTCAGCTATCTCTACTGTCTAAGACACCAGGAATCTAAAAGAGAAACAACTAGACAAACTAAGAGGAGGGAAGGTTAATCCCTGGCCCTTGATGTCATTACTCAGAATTCCTTCTCCCACCAACCCCCAATACTCTGGTAGAGTTGTATAAGTAGACCAACTCCACTGGTTTTTGAGAAAACTCAACTTTTCCCCACTTCCTCCTCTATGCATCAAGGAAAATCAAAAGGTAGACATTTTCTGTGACTGGAATTTTAGTGAATCAGCACTCTGTGCTGTAGTAGTAATCAATCAAAGAACTAAGGATGAAAGGGATCAGGACAGGATGCCATTATGGGTATAGAGCCATAGAGCTTGAAGCAAAAGAAGGCAGAAATCAGGTGGGGCCAGTTCTGTGTCCCCATAGTTCACTTCAGGTAGAAACTAGGGCTAGTGAAATCTGATTTTTTAGGATGGCAAGAAGCTGAGAGGTTTAGCCCTTGGGGGATCCACCATTAAAGGGGAAGAACAAAAAAAGTGAATAATAGTGGAATATACAAGAGAAAGTTTGAATTACCAAAGATCTGAGGAGGAGAAAAAGTCAATTAAAGACCTTGAGCACAAGCAAATAAACCAACAGAGAAGATATTATTGAAAGACAAGACAATTTCCTCCAGATCATTTAAATGATTCATACATTTATGAACAAGTTTTTCTATATAAAGGAAAATGAATAAACACATGATGAGGCAGGGAAACCTGTGGAACCTTGAGAAATCAAGGAAATATACAAGATTGATCCTGAATGGTTTAAGAGAGGAAAGAAAATGAAATAGACTATGTGGCCTGGACAACAAAAATAATCATGAGAACAGAAAAACTTGAATCCATAGTAGTATACTTCACCAAAGAAATAAAAAATGGAATAATTCTTGAGAATGCAAATATACAGAATTGAGGAATATTCTGCAAGAAGCAAGAAGCAATAATGTTAAATTATTACATGTTAAATGTGATCTATATGCAGCAAACATATTGATTTGAAGATATGATGTGAAGAGATCACAGTTAAGTATCATAAGTTCCTAAGGATCATAGTTCTCCAGAAGAACACAGTAAGTAAAAAATATATATATATATGAACACCATAATTCAGGAAAAAATATTTTTAGAAAACTGCCTGGAACATCTGAACACAAAAGACTAACTACTCTGTGGGGCAAATTCCATCATATATAGTAGTTGAGCTTAAGAAAGGGAAAATTATATTAAAGGCAGTACTCAATAGATGATGAATATTTTAATGTCTCAGTTTTGTACAAATCTCAAAGAAACGGAGAATTAAATTGCTGGAATTAAGTAGAATTAAATATGGCATTTTCTCAATGAGATTGCTAAAGTATGTGTACATACATATACATATATACATACATACATACATACATATGTGTGTATGTATGTATTCAATGGCAGACTTTTCTTTAACAGAAGAAAAAACAACTTTAATAGCTAGAAAAATATTCAGTGTCTATGGCTGCGTTGGGTCAATATGAAAAATGAAAATGCCGTCAAAATTAATTTGCAGTTTTACTATTACACCAATCAAATAATCAATGCAATGCTTTATAGATCTTGAAAATGGAATACTTTATAGAGGTTGAAAAATATTAACAAAATCAATATAGAAAAATAAAAGATATAGAATGCCAAGGGAAATAATGAAATGAAGTAGCAATGAAAGGGGAAATAGAAACTCCAAACTTGAAGCAATATTACAAAGCAATAGTAATCAAAACTGTCAAGTCCTGATTAAAAAAACATAGAGGTTAAAAAAAGAGAGAGCAAACAAGTAAGGCACAAGAAGCAAAATAAATTGCCACAAGAAAAATCTAGAAATAGAAAGACATCTTAAAGAATTAAAAGTCAAGAGTATGAGTCTTTGCCTTTGAAATATTGATCCATTTCTGTCCTTTTCCCTTTCTCTAAATTAGTGGTTCTCAACCTTCCTAATGCCGCCACCCTTTAATACTCATGTAGGCGGACCTGCCTGGAGATGGATAGAGGAGCGGTGTCTTGGTTCCTAAGACCATCAGAAATATGTGTTTTCCGATGGTCTTAGGTGATCCCTGTGAAAGGGTCGTTTGACCCCCAAAGGGGTCGTGACCCACAGGTTGAGAACCACTGCTAAATGCTTAAAGTGCACTAGATATCAATAACAGCAACAACTAGCTTTTATATGATGCTTGGCAATTTACAAATATCTCATTTAATCCTCACAATCCCTCTGGGAAGTGGGTGCTATTATTATCCTCATTTTTCAGACAAAGAAATTGAGGCAAACAGCAACTAAGCACCTTGCCTAGGATCACACAACTACTGAGTGTCTGCAGTAGGATTTGAACTCAGGTCTTCCTGACTCCAGACCCAGTACTCTATTCATTGTCTCACCTAAGTACCTCTAAGAACTAAAGTTCTTTACTATATTATCTCTTTTGGCACCTTAGTGATCCTCTTTCTTTTTAACCCTTCACATATTTTTTTGAAAAATAAAATTGATGTCCCATTTTCTGTTACATCAATCAATGAGTGAGCATTTATCAGGGACCTACTATGTGCCAGATACTTTGCTAAACTGCAAAAGACAATCCCTGCCCTCAAGGAGCCTATAATCTCATGACCACCAAAATTTTCCTCAGTTTCTTTTCTCTTACCCTTCCTGGAAAGCCAACCTATATAACAAATAACATTTTGAAAAAAAAAAAACAAAGAAGCAAACAGAGGAGCAAAACTGATTAGCATATGGGAAAGATCTGAAAACATGGGGAATGTACAATATTTGTAGACTTTCCACATATGCACTGGAGTAGGACAGGGTACCTTCTTATCTCTCATTGTTGGAGCCATGTTTGTTCTTTCAATTCACTTTTGATTATTCTGTGATTTCTTTTCCCCATTTACGCTGTGGCAGTCATATTGAATATTGTTTTCTTGACCTTATTTACTTCACTCTGAATTTCTGATATATAGAGATGTGTAAAACTAAGGAGTAAATTGACTTGTCTGTGATTACATAGCTAGTATGTGCCAAGATCCTCCTTTGATTTGAGGCTTGATCTTTATAGAGGAGAAATATGGGAGTGACAATGTGACAATGGAAGAATCTAGGGAATTTTTTTTAAAGAATTGTAGAGACTTGAGTGCTTTTCTAAGAACAGGGTAATACAGTACATAATGAAGAGATTACAGATTAAGTGGAGAAAAGAGGGATTAATCTTCTGGAAATGGAAGAGAATGGAATTGTAAATTTTGTCATTTGTAAGCTAATGACTTTATGAAAAATAAGAAGTTATAAATCAAAATAAAAAAAAATTAAGAAGTAGAAGACAGTGTAAAATACCTCATTGGAAAAATAACTGACCTAGAAAACAGATCGAGGATCGATAATTTAAAAATTATTGGACTACCTGAAAACCATGATCAATTAAAAACCTATACATTATCTTTCAAGAAATTATCAAGGAAGACATTTTAAAACCAGAGGGTGAAATATATATATATCAAAAGAATCCACCAATTGCCTCCTAAAAGAGATCCCAAAAGGAAAACTCCTAGGAATACTGTAACCAAATTCCAGAGTTCCCAGGTTAAGGAGAAAATATTGAAAGCAGTCAGAAAGAAACAATTTGAGTATTGTGGAAACATGATCAGGATGACACACAATTTAGCAGCTTCTACATTAAGAGATCAGAGGGCTTAGAAGATGATATTCCAGAGCTTATTACTGGAGTAGTTTGGAAAATTAAAAACAATTTAAATTGGTAAAAAAAAAATTGTAATTTTTGAATTGTAAATATTGAGGAGTTTTCTACTTCTTCAGATACAATTGGCTGGGGATATGATGTCAGGTATTTGGGAGATGTAGAGATTAGTAGAAGAGAAAACCTGTAGTGAAGGGTCTCTGTTTCCTCATTAAATCATGAGGCTAGGTCTTCAAGTATGAATGAAGGACAGAGATGATATAGGGCTTAGGGATAGGTAACCTACAGCCTTGAGGACACATATGGGTCTCTAGGTCCTCAAGTGCAGCCCTTAGACTGAATCCAAACCTCACAGAACAAATCCCCTTAATAAAAGTATTTGTTCTGTAAAACTTGGACTTGGTCAAAAGTCTCCACCCAAGGCCATATGTAGCCTTGAGGCCACAAGTTTCCACTGGTATAGGTGCTAGAGAAAAGGAGAGAAGTTTTTAATTAGCCACTGTGTTGAATAAAAGAGAACTACTTAGGCAGGAATAAAATGATTGCTTTTCTAAGTAGGGGCTCAGTAGAGGAGAGGCAATACAAATTTGTAGGGAATTCAGCAATATTTTATGACTTCTTCCAGCTATGTTCGGTAGCATATGAGTAGAAATGGAACAGGTAAATAGTAAAAGTAATACAAGATAAGATTCTGGCAGGGTGTGAACCAAAGCATAAGATAAGAGAGAAATGAGTGTGAGTTGTCATGTAAAATTGCCATGGTTCACTGAATGTCAAAATTTGGAAAATGGGAAAATATAATCAAAGCAGGAAAATGCTAAGTTCTAGATGGATTGGAGGTAATAGTGAGGAGGAAAAGTATCTTAAGATGAAGATGTGAAGAATATGGTGCAACATCGTATTTGAGAAAGAAATTTCAGAATATTTGATCATATATATAGAATGCTTGGGCTGAAGGCAAGATCAAGAACATGTACAACCATGTATATAATTGACATTGGAATAGAAGAATAAATTGTAAGACATAAGCAGACTGAGGAATTAGAAGGGGAAAGGATCAGGCTAATTGAGGGAAGATGCATGCATATTGAAATCTTTTAGTATAAGGGCAAGAACTAACACAGTGAGAGACTGTGAGCCAGGTACTGCAGTCATTGAAAATATAGTAAGAATTCCCCAGGGATCAACTGCTAATAGCAACCAGGAACTGTATTCTGTGATAAAGAAAACAAGCTGCTAGGAAATTGAGGTAGAGAGAGAGTTTGAAAGTAGTAAAGGAAGCCAAGCAGTATTTCAACTCTGAGATAAGTGAATTAGGGGATATGAGAGAAGGTGAAACCAGCACTTCAAGAATGGCCACTGATGTAGTGTCAACAAAGGTATACAGAGCTGTGAGAATACCTGATTGGAGGAACATGAGAGGAAGAAATCTAAAATGAATATAAGTTTGTTAATTATGGAGCAGGAGTTCTATAGAGCATGATGGAATATGCAGGCAGATCAAGAATGGGACATCAGGAAAGTAGGTTTGAGGTGAGTGGGGATAAAAGAGGAGGCATCAAAGATTAGGGTGAAGGGTTTACTCCTAGGCACCTTTGGATTCATTGTCACTAGATAGAGGGGATAAAGAGGGAATAGATTTTTATTTTTTAACAACAGGAGACTGTATCCAGGAAGAGTATCAGTAGAAGAACTCTAATAATGGAAGCAAGTCAGTATAATGTCAAGGTCTTGGGTAGGTCATACTCTTAGCCCCAACATAGCTTATCTCTTGGTTTTTCTCCCAGAGTCCTGGTTGTGATACAGAAGCCTATTGTTGTTGTTGTCGTTTTATCATGCAGAGAAAAGGATTAGGCCCAATTCCTTTCCCTATCCTCAAAAAAATTCTTCATTATAAATTCACAAGCAATACAACTTTGCTTCAATTCCCTTTCTTGTTTCTTGACCTTATTACTTTACATTTATTATTTAAATATCTAATTCATTTTGACACATCACTTACAAATAACATTATCAATAAAATATCCTTTCCCCCCAAAAATAGTTAAGCAAAACTATTTAATATAGTATTCGAAATATAAAGAAAACACAATATCCTACACTTAGAGTGTATCATTTTGTTTAAATAAAAAGGAAGAGTATTATAATATTAGCCATTTTGAATCAATATTGATCAGCTTATTTGATCTAAATTCTATTGCCCTTTAGTATTATCCACATTTACATTGTTTTAGCCACATATATTGGGATCCTGATTCTGATTTCTTTGTTCCTTACCACTTCATAGAAATCATTCATTGTTCCATTGATTTCTGTATATTTGTCATTCCTCGCGGCATGATAATATTCTTTTACATCTACATACCACATTATCTCGACTGAGTATCTTATTGTAATTATTTTAGTTATCTTATCTCTTATCTGAGGCATTCAGATCTTTAAAAAAAAATAGCAAAGCATGTATTTTCTTGAAACTTCTTTCTGGTTTTTCTTCTTCTTTTTATATACTTTGGAGGGGATTTTGGAAAGTTGGCAGAGTAATTCAGATAATTCTAGGCTATTCAAATTTCTTCCACAACAGACAGAACACATATGCATGTAGAGAATTGAACTTGGAGTAGGGAAATTCTGGGTTTGAATCTTGCCTCTAACATTTACTAGCTGTGAAACCCTGGGAAACTCATTTAACCACTCCAAGGCAAAGTTTTCACATTGAAAATGGTGATAGCGATCACATCTATTTCACGGTGTTGTTGTAAGACTCAGATAAAAAAATGAATGTAAAACTCTGTAAATTTTAAAGCACTTTTATTTCTTCTTGCTATGACTTTTTTTCTACCTCTTCATCATTTATCATCAAGCTTTTACTCTTTTGGGGTGCATTTCTTGCTATTTTGAGGTGGTATAAGGAGTTGGACTTAGACCCAATCAATTTTCTAGAAGTTGTCTTTTACTATATTTCAAAAGTCATTTGTTTTATTTTGTCTTGTATCTAAAATTCAACTTGTCCAAAATCAATTCATTATCTATCCCCTAGACCAGCGGCTCTAAACATGTGGGTTGTGACCCCTTCGGGGGGTCTAATGACCCTTTTACAGGGGTCACCTAAGACCATCGGAAAACATATTTCTGATGGTCTTAGGAACTGAGACACTGCTCCTCTATCCGTCTCCAGGTCTACCCACATGCAGATACACCCAGATACGCCCTCATATGAGTATTAAAGGGTGGAGGCATTAGGAAGGTTGAGAACCACTGCCCTAGACTTATCCCTTTTCCTAATTCTCTATTAATATCAGGGGAACCACCATTCTCCCAGTCACTCTAGCTCAGAACCTAGGTGTCATTGGATTCCTCATTTTCTATTAACTTTACTCTCCCATATCTGATCTTGTTGATTCTGCCTTAATAGTATCTCTCATATATAGTCTTTTTTTTCTTTGCCACTATAACTTCTCACATGCAGGACCTTATCACCTCATACCTAGACTATTGTATTAATTTGCTAGTCAGTCTAGCTGTCTCAAAGACCTCCCCACTCTAATCATTCTCCGCTCTTCTGTCTAGCGGATATTCCTAAAGAGCAGGTCTGACCAAATCACCCTCCTCCCCCATTCAATAAACTCAGTGGCTCCCTTTTACCTCCAAAATAAAAATATTTTGTTTGACCTGTAAAGCCCTTAACAATATAGCTCCTTCTTACCAATCCACTTTCCTTATATCCAGCTCCTTTACACATACTCTGACATCCCGTTAGACTTGCTTCCTTGCTATTTCTTGAATACAGCTCTCCATCTCCCAACTTCAAAGATTTAACTGGCTTTCCCCATGCCTGGAATGCTCAAGCTATGATCTCCCAAATTCCCTGGATGTTTTCAAGTCTCAGCTAAAATCCTACCTTCTGCAAGAAGTCTTTCCCATTACTCTTTATCTTTAGACCTTCATTCAAAGACCATATACAGTTTATTCTGTATATATCTTGTTCATATTTGTCTTTGCGTGTTGTCTCCTCCATTAGACTATGCCTTGAGAACAAGGATTTATTCTTTCTTCATATGCTCAGGGCTTAGAATAATACCTTGCACATAATAGGTGCCTAATAAATGCTATTTGACCAACTGATTAGTTGCCTGATATGTCAAAGGATAATCAAGGAAAGAAATATGAAGGGAAATTAAAATAATATATTCTTTGGCTTGTTGTATCAGTGAATTCTTCTTAGATAAGAGAAGAAAGATTTCAGTAATCTTCTGCTTACACTCCCTTGTCTCTATTCTCTACCTATTCTGGTCCATAATTCACTCAATTACCAAAGTGAAATTCCTAAAGGGCAACTGTGACCATGAGATACACTCGCCCAAAACATTCAATACACTCCATGATTCCCTTTAACCTGAAGCTCTTCTGTTTGATTTTTAAAGCCTTTCACTACTTTACTCCATCTTATCATTCTAGTCTTTATTCTTTACTTTTCTCCACATACTCTAGGAACTAATAACACTGGCCTGCTTGCTATTTTTCGTATATGACATTCCACCTCTTGACTCTGCCTTTTTAATAGATATCCTTCATTCATGGCATACTCTTCTTTATTTCTGAATCCTATCTTTCCTAGCTTCCTTCAGAACTTAGCTTAAATATCACTTTCTGCAAAAGTCTTTTCCCAATCACCCCAATTTTTAGGGCCTTTCCTTTGGGATTATCTCCCATCATCATAATTTGTTCTATAGGCATATAGTTGTTTATATATTGTCTCATGCATTATAATCTAAGCTTCTTTAGGTCAGGGACCCACTTTTGTCTTTGTATCTCTAGCCCTTAGTACAGTGTCTGATACATAGAAGCATCTAATGAATGTTTTTTAAGCTGATTGCTTGGTAAATAAATGGCTTTTTCTTTAACTTGTGTCTAGACAAAAGAAGTTGACTTTTGTATCTGATTGGTGCTTATGGAATATCTCCACAATATTATAATCAGGAGAGACTCAGACGACCATTTATAAAGCTAAACTTGACCATTATTGCTTTCTATCCAACCAAAGACAAATACTTGCTAAGATATACCTATGTGCTAATAAGACCCATTCATTCTTGGTCGCATTCATGTTTGATACCTGTTTACTCTGTGCTCTGTGTGTGTGACTTAGCTTCTCAGTACTGTTCCTTTGGCCTTTTTCATTGCTTATTGGCTAATCCTAATCTTGTTTACTTGGATCTCTGTTTTTCAGTCTCATTTTATTACTGTCAAATGTAAATTTTTATACTTATTCCCATTATTTTTTGCATTTTCTTAGCTATCTATATAGAACTCCCTATCATGCTATGACTCTTAAATCTGGCATGATACTCATGTACCTCAAATTATCTCTTATAATTTCAGTGCTTCCTGATTTTATTGAATCAAGTACAAACAACTCTGCTTTTTCAGACCCTCAGAATCTAGCCCTAGCTTATCTTTACAACATTATTACTTCTTTCTGGACTGTACCTTTAACAAGAGTAAGGACACTCTCTTCACAGTTACCCTTTTCATGCTTATTCTGAATTCCTTGTCATCTCCCTTGTGCCTCTCCCAATTCAAATGCTATTCATCACTCAAGGCCCAGTATAGGTATTAACTTGTTGAAGTATTCCCTGATTGCTCCAGTTTTACTTAAGTTCCTTCTCATCTGAGTTCCTATAATTCTTATGTTCTTCATTTATAGAATGAACCTTTAATTATGTACAATCTTACATTAGACACTATTGTTCCATGTGAATCTTGTCTTCCCAATTGGATTGGAAGCTCCTTGAAGCAAGGAGATATTTCTTTCCCCCTCACCACCTAGCTTACTCCTGAGCATATAATAAAAGTTTAATAAATACTTGGTTATTTGATTGATCTTATTTTAGTTTACATGAGAATGAAAATTTGACCATTGGAATAACATTTTCCCTCTAAGGAATGTTTACATTTGTTTACAACAAGATGATAAGCATAGATACTCCAATAATAAATGAATGCATTCAAGCTGTAACATGGATAGATATTTACATGCCATTCATGCATTTCTATCAGTAACAACAATATGTGTTTCCTCTAACAACAATGTCTTGGAGGCAACAGGGCCTTCAAAATCAGTTGTTAGGGAAATGCATGGATCATTATGTAAAAATAACTCTTGTTCATAGTTTAAAATACAACTGTTACCAACAATCATAACAACTCAAGTTTATAGTCACAGGATGAGTGCACCATGACATTCCTGGTTTACTTGACACTGATGGGGGATATAGTGATGATCAATCTATCTCAAACATTAAATGGCATATACACTTGCTGCAAATGCCTTTTGGAATGTATGCTGCTGGTGAAGTCATTAATTTGAATGACCAATTGCCTACTTCATGAAAATTTTAAAAAAATATTTAATATACTTCAGTATGATTTAGCACATATAAACTTGGTAACTGTAAATCAAGTGACTTCACTAATAGGACATAAATCTTCTATTTCCATTTAGTAAATCTAAACAACTATTCTTGTTACTGGCAAAACTATCATGGGATCGAAGGTTCACAGCATCCTTAGTGACATGGAGAAGGTATGCTCATCCATAACCTTTTCGTTCAGACAACACCAACATTTTTTAGAGGAGGGAATCCTCGTTTTGAATACTTCCAAATGATTTAATTTTAAAAACATACTTTGGCACTGGTTGAAAATGGAGTACATAAAGGAAACAGATTAGATATACAATATACAGGAATAAGTGTATCTAATCCCTGATATTAGTTGTGAGACTGAAAGTCAGGGGAGACAAAAATCTAAAGGTTATTTTAAAGTTAACTTTTATTTTATGTTTTTATGAATATTTATAGATTTCCTTTTCTATATAAAAAGAGTACTTCCACAAGAATTGATTTGATACTCATCACTCATGATCCTCATGTTATACAAATTTTTCATTAGTAAATGAAATCAGACACTGCCATTGAGTTCATTAGTTCCTGTTGTCCCCTAGTACTTCTCTGAACTATTTATTTTGACACATATTACATGTACCATGCTATCTTTTCCTCTCATTACTTTGTATGTGAATTCAGATGTATAAATGCCCAATTGTTAAAACTTCTTTCTTCACTGATATTATAAACTTGTGGGGAGCTGTTTTTTTTGCTTTTATATTGCTAGCACATACTTCCTTTCTATCTCTTCACCCCTCCACCACAGTCAATTCAACAATTATTAAGCACCTTATATGTTCAAAGCATTGTCTGATTGCCAGACATTGCAGAAACAAGGCTAAAAATGAAATATTTTTCATCCTGAATCATCTTTTATTTTACTAGGGGTTTCAATGGATAATGAGTAAGGGAAGAATAACAATATCTGGGGAGTTTGGGAAAACCATGCAGGAGATGAGACCTTACCTGAACCTTGAAAGTAGCTAAGGATTCTAAGAGGGTGAGATTAGAGGAATTACATGCATGAGAGATAATCTATTTTAAGGCATAAAGATTAAAAACAAGAATCCAAGTTCAATAAATTCAGGTAGACCAGTTGGCCAGAATGAGAAAGAAAAAGTGAATGAAAGATGTTGGATATTAATATGTGTTTTTGATCATTTATCTTCCTTACTTCTTCCTCTCACTCTTTCTTATACTCCACCTAATTTTGTTGTTTCCTTTTTATCTCGTTTCCTTTTATTTGCCTTCCTCTTCTCTACTCTAGTATAGGAAAAATAAGGATAAAGTTTGTCTAGGATAGGGGAAAAAGATGAGGAAAGGGAACTACATAGTTATCTTTTACCTCAGCCTCGAGTCGGAAAACTAAGAGAGATCATTTGACTGGAAGCCTCTCTCCCACTTCTGCATTTTTCTCCATATCTGTCCTGATGGTCAATTCTCTTAAATATTCCATACTTGTGACTTTTATCTGATAAAAGGAATATAGCCAAAATCTCTTGGGTTCTTATAATTTTATCAAAATTTCAGTTTTAAAATTACAATTTTAATATGAATTTCACAAAATTTAGAACTTAATGAATTCATGAGTTAAGCCACCTATTTAAAATAAGAATAGCATCCACATAGCTAAAAAAATTTAGAGGTTCTATGTATCAGTGATGCATATGCTCTCTTATTCCCAACATTTCTCAAAGTCACAAGTTCTAGTTCTTAATACACTATCAAAATACATCTAGAACTCTACCTATTGAACAAATATTATTCAATATGCATGATAACAGACCTTAATAGGAGAACCTGTCCTTCCATTAATAATCCAAAGGTTAGTCTCAGAATAGTCACATGAAAAGACATGGATTTCCCAATTATGGTCAACCAGATGTTGAGCCCTAGAAGACATCCAAACAGGGACCCATTGCTAAACAGTGGTTAAACATTTTGCCACATGTGCAAAAAAATTTGTACAAAAATGTACAGTTTGCCAAAAATTGGAAATGGTCAATATTAGAAGGGTTATGTAAAGATAGACACACCAATTCAATATCGGAGGATCTGTGAATTTAGTTTAGCCATACTAGAAAGCTATTAGGAATTGTATGAAAAAAGTTACCAAAATGTTCATGGGTTTGACCAGAGATTCTACTGCTAGACACATACCATAGGGATAATAATAAGCAAAGAAGGTTTCATACAGAGATAACTATTTGTGCTAGAACTATTTTATAATAACAAAGAACTGGAAACAAAGTAGATGCCCCTTGATTGAACAAGAACTCAGCAATTATGGTACATGAAGTAATGAGATATAATTGTAGCAACAATAGCTGACACTTATATAGTACTTTAATGTTTTCTAAGAGCTTCACATACATTATCTCATTTGATCCTCACAAAGATCCTGGGAAGTAGGCACATTTATTTCCATTTTATAGAATAGGAAACTGAGGCTAAGAGAACTAAAGTTGCATTGTATAATATAGCAAAGCATAGCATAGCATAGTGTAGCATAGCATAGCATAGCATAGTATAGTATAGTATAGTAGAGCAGAGTAGAGTAGAGTATAATATTATAACTTATTGCATTATACACTAGTGTAGTATAGTATCATTTTGTGTCATGTAATGTAGTGGGAAAGCCCTCAGTTTGAAGTCAAAGGATCTGGATTTGAGCTTAAGTTCAAAGCTTGACTTTGCTCAGGGTCATGCATATAACACTGCTGTGAAGCTGGTAAACTGAGGTCTTCCTGGCTTCGAGTCTAGCATTCTATTTGCTGGATTACCTAGCTACCTATAGCTATTGTGCTATTAGAGATGATGAATGGAAATGTAGAGTGGCATGGAAAGACGCATGTGAACTAATGTAAAGTGAAGAACCAAGAAAAAATACGCATTATGATAATATAAATAGAATTAAACACTCAAAATGGAATGCTCTGGACTTATAATGACCAATCTTGTTCCCTAAAAAAGAGCAATAAGATGACACCTTTCCTCTTCTTTGCAGATGTGGGGGACTATAGAGTGTTAAATGTTAAGCATATTGTCAGACTTTTTCAAGGTGTTCGTTAGTTTTGCTCAATTATTATTTTTCTTTTCTTATTCTTTGTTATTAGAGATAACTCTGAGATGGGGTGACAGAAAGGATACATTGGGAAATCTAGGTGTTGTTTATAAAATTAACAAAGTGTTGTTAAAAAAAATTTAAAATTCCAGAAATTAGATGTTTTACTCCTGTCAAATCTATAGGTGAATAAATCTATAAAGAGGCCAATAAGGCCAGTGAAATAAAAAAATGAAAATTTGGGACCCTCCCCTCCCCCCAAGAAAGAATCAAAAGCCTTGTTTCATATGGTCTAGGATTTGAGGCCATTGAGTAATTTAAAGACAAGGTAGTTCAACACTTTATTTAAAAAAAAAAGCGGTGGAGCGAAGATGGCGACGTAGGAGCAGCAACATATCGCAGCTTTCACATAGCCACCCCAAAATACCCATAAAATATGACTCTAAACTAATCCTAGAACTCCAAAATGCACACAAATATACTTTCCACTAAAGTCAGCTAGGCTACGAGGAACCATATCAGCACTGCGAACAGAAACCGCCCTGGCCTGAAGCCCTGGCTGAGCCCCGGGGGCAGCTGGAGGAGAGGAGCAGTGAGGGATTAGCGGCAGCTGCGAGCAGTATTCAGAACTAGGTCAGTGGGACTTGCGAGGGCTTGGGAGAAAAGCAGTCCAGCCAAAATGCCTCCAGGGCAGGAAAGCTAAAGGCAGAGGCTCTGCATCCGCCTCCACATTGCAGCTTCCGCGCCTTGGCCTGCAGATAGCAGGGGGACCAAGTGATCATTCAGAGGCCAAGTGCTCTTGTGTTGAGCAGCCTGGATCCGAATCATGGTCTTGGGCTTCGGTCCTGTGAGTCTTCATTATCCAGTGAGCCAGAAGTAAGTAGGAAAGGGACCCAGCACCTTCCTGAGAGCTTTGGCAGCCGGGAGGACCCCAGCAATTTGGGACAGAGCTTTCCCTTCTGCAAGCAGAGCCCCACAGAGATTAAAAAAAAAAATCAAAGACTGATCAACCATGAGTAAGAATAAGCATAAGAAGCAAAGTAAGAACAGCTCCCAAACCCTAGATTCCTTCTTTGGGGAAAAGAAAGATCACGGGAGAGAGAGGGAGGAGGAGAGCGCAGCCAGAGTTCCCCTACCAGGGGCTTCCAATAAACATGAAGAATGCCTTAAAGCTAGAGATGAGCTGAAGAAGGAGTTTGAAAACCAAATAAGAGAAGTGGAAGAAAAATTAGGAAGAGAAATAAGAATGTTGCAAGAAAATCATGAAAAGAGAGTCAGCAATCTGACTGAAGAAATCAACACCCTA